>JAHHFK020004547.1:0-429336 GCA_024533555.2 Aedes koreicus
ACACCAGCTGAGACATATAAAACAAGCTTCGTGGCTGTAAACTTTGCCTACAGAGGAGGACGATCGATCAAAGTTTGCCGCATTTTCAAAATGTTTATTACATTACATTGATTCGACCGAAAGTCTTTTACGGCCATGGAACATGGACTATGCTTGTGGAATACCACCACACCCTTAACTAGTGTCTTTGAACGAAAAGGTGCTGTGCTGGAGTACAAACTTGGAACTTGGAGATGGAGAACAACAAATTGCATGGTTTGTTCCTGTCGTTCACACCGCAAAAATCTGTCGACTACGGTTAGCTGGGCACGTCTTAAGGCTGTCAGATGGCAGCCTGGTGGGAAATCGATTCTACGAGAACGAATCCGACTGGTAAGCAAGAGGGGTACAAGAATATTTTGGGGGGTACCCCGTTTACACTACAACTTATTTTACGTGATATTGACTATCTTGATATCAGCATCTATACATCAGTTTTAACTGTGTGTACGTAGTGTGAACGGGGTATTCGAAACTTTAACGACTTTTTTTTTTTTAAATTGGGGCTACCCATTGGTTGACGAAACCCCACTTTTCAGCAAAACTGGGTAAAAGTTCCTAAAAAAGTGCTCAGCGCTGAAGTAAATGATTCTATCCTTGTTCCAGTTCATAGGAATGGAAGACACGAGACGTGGAAATTTATCGAGGCGTGTCGTCAATGAGTGCAGTATCGAAACGTTCCGAACAAGTTATTAGCGAACTTTTACTTTCTCACTGTAAGCGGTCTTTGAGTAAAGATCAACGAGATCATGCTCGGATGCTTTACCACCAATGATTTGTAGTGCCTGACCTCGTCCTTTGCGAAATGCTAGCTTTTGGCAAGCTCAACCACTCGATTGCAATCGCAAAACTACAAAGGCTCAGAGTTCATAAAACACTCTTACAATGGTTTCTTTCCTATCTCACTGGGTATCAGATGTCCAGTTGCAGTTGGTAATTGCCTGAGGTATCTCCAGCCGCGTCATTTATCACCGCTGACATTCCCAGTACTGTAAACGCTACTTTATGCGAGAAAAGTGAAATTGGTTTTCCGAAGATCCACGACTTTCGCATGTTGATGACATTAAGATATTTGTACGAATCCAGTCAACTAACGATTGTTATCTCCTACAATCGCACTTGCTAATACCTTCACGACACTTGTACAGCATTGGTGCAGTCATTTTCAGGAGAAATTTGCGATTATTACTTTCGTTCAAAAACGTAAATTTTTTTGAGGTCGTGAATTTGTCGTTGCCATCCAGGGGTGAGATAGGTCTCGCCGTCCATCACCACCTCCATGTCGCGATGTGCCGGGAAAAATAGAGTTGACCATCTCAATCAGCCACTGCCGCTGCGTCATTGCCTGAAGCTCCGAAACCAGTGTACGTTACGGCGGCTTTCTTACATGTATGTTCATGTTTGCCAGGTACCTTTTCATTGTTTGGCCGAGCTTGAACCGACCTCCCGGCCAAGCGCACGCAGCAGATGTACCCATTTTTCCCTCGGTCTTCCTCTTCAGCATCCTTTGGGAGCTTCTTGTCCGCTCAGGGTCGTCGGCCGTCCGGAACCGGGCTTTCTCTCGACGCTCGGATTGTTGTCTAATGATGCCAAGATGTTGTAGATGCCGGAATAGGCGTATCCGGTGTTCACAAAGTGCGGGGGTTGCGCACTGGAATGTCCGTTTTCGACGCTGCGGGGTGCCGTTCTTCGAACGCGCACACTCTGAACTGTTGCTTTACTGTTTTTGCCATCACGGTTAAGAGTTCGACTGATAGAGCTGTCAAATTTTGTCTGCTTACTCATGGGTTACTATGATTGATGCTGCATGGGCAGTTTCGTCAGTGCGGGTGAAGGTAAACCCATGAAAAATCGGCAGTTTTTGTCCATTTTTCCAGAATTCAAAATGCCCACTATTGTTTTCGTGTGTTTTGAGCTTTCATTTCGGCACATAATCAATCATTATGTCGAAGGGAAAAAGCACTTACGGATAAGACAAAGGATATAGAAGCATTTTAACGAGAATTCAGATTAGCCGGTCGCATCAAGTGGTTGTTACTCACCCAATAGTTCAAATAATCACTTCTCCAAACTTTGTCTCAAACTTTGCAACGACGTAAATGTTGTTTACTTTGACTTACTGCCTTCAAAATGTCGTCGCTACTTAATAGCGACTCAGAAATCGGTCGAGGATAATAAGACGTAGTGGTGCCCGCGTGACATAAATCCTCCTTGTTGTAAAATGCCGCACTGATTGTCGAAACATTGGAGGAGATTCAAAAATCAGAATTCAAAATAATATTGAAAAAGAAGAGTTTATAAGGCCAGAGAAGAAAAGTTTGTCCAAAGCAATGGTGGCAGCAGTTAAATCAAAAATCCTTTAGTTTGGACGTGAAGGTGAATTCAAATATTTGAGAGCGGAGAAAGCGAATGTACTCGAAGAAAATAAAGGTTGAGAAATAAATGTGTTCGTAATAGTTTTGGGCTCATAATATTTTAGGGGGGGGAATGGTTTAGTAGAAAATTAGAAGAGTGTGTTTTTTGGGAGTAAATATAGGTGGATTGATTGAGGGGGGAGGGGGGGGGAAATGGTGGTGGGGGGGAGGGGAAAAGGGGGGTGGTGGTGCGGTGGGGGGAGTTGTGGGGGATTTGGCGGCTCTTTTATTTATTTTATTGAATCAACCAACAGGCTTCAATCAGCCCCAATGGTGTTATACTAATATAAAATCTAAAATACAAGTCAATAATTATAACTTAAAAACATAAAACTGTTATTAACGATTAACTGTGCCGGAGTAAATCTGACTAAATCTGCGCCGAAGTGTCTGACGTGGTGCATTGAAATCGAATGCTGAGGCTACTCTGTTGAAGACTCTTTGAAGTCCGTTGATTGCTCCATTCATTCCGTGGTTTGTACGACGAAAAGGTAGACTCAGCATCGAATTATTCCTTAATGCACGCGGTCGTACATTTAGGTTGATTTGCTCGAGTATGGTTGGGCAATCCACTCTTCCCTGCAAGGTATCGGCAATAAATAAAGCTCTGGCAGTGTCTCTTCGTGTCGAAAGTGGCTCCAGATGAATCAGTTGGCATCGATCCTCGTAGCTAGGCAAACGGAAAGGATCTCTCCAAGGTAATAACCGAAGCGCAAAACGCAGGAATCGGCGTTGGACGGATTCGACTCTTTCAGCCCCATTGTTGTAGCTTGGATTCCAAACTGCAGAGCAATATTCAAGAACTGATCGGACCAACGAGGAGTATAATGACTTCAGGCAATAAATATCGGTAAAATTTTTGGTGATTCTAAAGATAAAACCTAACGTTCTAGATGCTTTATCGACCACATATGAAATATGCTGCTTGTAAGTAAGTCGCGAGTCCAAAATTACGCCTAAATCCTTCACGTGGCTCACCCGTTCAATGTCTATCCCTGACAGATTATAGTTGAAGATGATCGGGTCCTTTTTTTCGAGAAAAGGAAATAACTGAGCATTTAGTAGGATTCACTTCCATTCGATTAACGATGCACCAGTCTGCGAAGGCATGTAGCTGACGCTGAAGGATGTGACAATCGGCAATGGAACAGATACGGAGGTAGAGTTTGAGATCATCAGCATATGATAGTCGAGGTCCCACAATGACAAGGTTAACATCGTTGAAGTAGAGCAAGAAGATCAGCGGTCCAAGATGGCTACCCTGAGGTATTCCCGATGTCGCTGGATAAGTATCGGAACGGCAGTCACCTATAGCAACCATGAGTTGGCGACCAGTAAGATATGATTGAAACCATTGTAATAGAATGCCATTGATCCCGAGTCGGCTTAGCTTAGCAATAGCAATAGCATGGTTCAGTTTGTCGAAGGCAGCTGACAAATCAGTATAAATCACATCTGTTTGAGCTCGGTCATTCATGCTATCAGTTACATACGACGTGAGACAGAGCAAATTGGTAGTAGTGGAACGACCTGCCATGAAGCCATGCTGATGATCGCTCAAAAAATGCTTGCAGTGAGAAAGTAACGGGTCAACCATGACAAGTTCAAATAGCTTCGATAACGCGCTCAGTGAGGTAATTCCGCGATAGTTGTTGACGTCTCGCTTGCTACCTTTTTTATGAACAGGAAACATGTGAGCAGATTTCCAGCATGAAGGAAAAGTACTACTGCGTACTGACAATTGGAAAATATGGCCGAGCGGTGTCAATAAGGAGTCGATATTCTTCTTGAGAAAGATTGACGGGATTCCATCGGGCCCAGGACGACAGGAAGATTTCAGTTTGGATGCGGCTCTTGAAATAGTCGTATCGTTGAAGTCTATATCGCCCAAAGTGTCACCGTGCATAGGGACGTTGCTTGCAGCGAGATTAACGAGTTCTTCGGTTAGGCTCTCATCGGTGAAAACTTTGAAGAATTTTTGAGAGAAGAGTCGGCAGATCTCCTGAGTCGATGAAGCAACTTCACCATCAAACACCATGGACGATGGAAGACCGAACTCCTTTCGCTGCTCGTTTACATAGTTCCAAAACGATTTAGGGTTCAACTTCATTCTGCGCTGAATCCCATGTTGATATCGCGAATAACTTTGCCGACTGATCCGCTTGTATTGGTGGTTAAGTCGAACGTAATGGCATTTTAGTTGAACTGTTCGGTACCTCGTGAATTTTCTTAGTGCTGCTCTTTTGATAGACTTCAATCTACGGAGTTCCATAGTCTGCCATGGATGTTGCGTATCTTTCTGGTGGATGATTTTCGGCACGTGTCTGTCCATGGTGTACGCCAAAACATGTGACAAAGTACTTGCCGCAACTTCGACATTATAAGTATCGAGGATGGTTCCCCAGTCGATACTGGAAAGCAGGTCAGAAATGGCACGGTAATCTGCTTTCCGAAAGTCGTAGGAAACCACGTCCGGTTTAATGACAAAGTCATGAAGCAACTTTCTCTCCATAGCCACAGCCAAAGGAGGGTGATGAGGAGCCTGCTTCACCAGTGGAGCAGGTGCACAGAAAATTGACGGGGCAAAGTCCTGAGCACTAACGAAGCAAAGGTCCAAACTACGGTTGTTCTCATTCCTCACGTGATTGATTTGCGATAACGTACATGTATTGTAGTTGTCAAGAAGGGTGGTAGCTCCAGAATGAAACGCAGAACATACAGGATCCGGATAAAGGAAACCACTGTGGGACGGTTGCCACGAAATACCGGGTAGATTATAGTCGCCAAAAATGATGATCTCGTCGATTGTAGCTGCTCTTTCCAAGATAGCTTGGATGGAGCGGCAATGAGTGTTGATAAAATCAATGTCACGTACACGATTTGGAGGTATATATACTACACATATAAACAATGTACGGTCGGCCAATTCAACAGCAACCCAGACCTGTTCCACGCTGCTCCACAAATCATTCTCAATTGCTCTGGCTTTCAATCCGGAACCGACTGCCAAGAGGACACCACCTCCCGTTGATTTTCGGCTGTTAACAGAGCTACGATCACATCGGAAAACATCATATTCGGATCCGAACACTTGATTAGAAAGCGTGCGGGAATCAAGCCAAGTCTCGGTGAGAGCAATAACATCATAGCAGCGGTCTGAAACGGATAAGCGGTAGTCTTCAACAATTGAGTTCATACCGCCCACGTTCTGGTAGTAAAAAGTGACGTTTTGGTTACAGCTGCGTGGAACTGCGTACGCATTGTTTGAGTGGGAACTTCGGCGGATCTTCATTTCGCTTCTATCCATAGGATCGGGATGGTTTCGATTATCTGGTGCAGCAATCAGTGGTGCTATATCGGATGAACTCGATGCTATGGTAGTGCATTCAAGGCTTTGGTTGTCCATGACTGACGAAACGGCACTGAAATTTAGTACGGCATCAAGCGACTTATTTTCGAAATTATAATTGTACTTGCCCTGCTGTGCAGGGTGGAAGACCCCTTCTCTACTGCCAACCACAGGGCCGAGACGACTATGACGAACGCTGGCTGCAATCGGCGGGACTGGGTTGGAGAGATTGGGGACTTCCATCGTGCTTTCTACGGTGCGTCTCGGATCAGCATTCGGGCTTCTCGAGTTAAGCGGTGAAGCAGCACTGGAAATCGGGAAAGCATCAGGAGCAGAATACATTGGAAAACACATATACTTGCCTGGAAGTTCAGGCTGGGAGACCCTCCCCCAAACTCCGACCACAGGACCGGGATGGCTGAGATGGCAGGAACAAATGCTGGATTGATAATGAACGTGGATTGGCTCGACTGGGTCGGAGTGGTTGAGGGCTCCCTTAATGCCTTGTGGTGTGCATCCCGGTTGCGAGATTGTTGAGATATCCAACGTGGGATGAAAACGGCAATCTAATTCAGACGAGGTGTTTTTGGAAACCCCTGTCCGGATTTCTTGTCCTGGTAATTAACGAATTCCCGAAAGTAGACTCCGTCTGGCCATGTGTCAGCACTGAGAGCCACTTCACGATACTTTTCGTCGACTCCAATTTTAAACGAAATAAATCGCATAGACGTTAGATCAGCATCTTTCTTTACTAATTTTCTAACCTCGATCGGTTCATCGCAAGGTATGTATTCAGAGGCTAAAGCAAGAATATCATCCTCCGTAACACTGGCTGCAATACGGGACAGAAATACCCAACATTTTTCTGGTTCTGGGGGAACCGTCGCGATCGATGCAATGTTCGCAGACAGTTTTTTTGTGCCACACGATAGTCTAGGCAAATCGGGTGAAATAAGTCCAGCAGCGCCAAATGTTCTTTTGTTGCTTTTCTGTGTCAGACTAGGCCAACCAGTATTTGGACCGGGTGCAGCGGGTGTAGCAGGGACAGCAGGAACAGTGGAAATTTTCGTAACCAGAACTTCGACTTGCTCCCTGTTCTTTTTTAACTCTGTTCTAACTCCCTCCAGTGCTGAGAGATGTGTTTCACTCAGATTTCGTAACGCTTCCGTTAACGCCCCAAAAGCGTCCCGAACATGTTTTGAATTCATAATTCCGGAGCAACTATTGCAAAACCAGAATAGATTAGGTTGTTCACCGATAAAATCCATGTTTGCACGAGATAAAGAGACGCAGTCGAGATGAGCAACTTTTTCACAAAAACCCTGGCACTTAATAAATTTCAAGGTTTTCACCGGTTCAGAGCACTGAAGGCAGTTTGATTCCATACCGAAGCTTTTTGCGATAAAAATAGCACCAGCAGATATGCAACACGCAAGGCAGGTTAATCCGTTTGTTATGGCGGTGAAGTTGTGTGCAATTCACAGTGCCGTTACTGACCACTGGATGTCGCTTTGGCAGAAAAAAATTGCGTGGGGAGGTGGTAGGCAGAATCTTTTGGTTGCAATAGTCTCAATAAACACTGCACTACACTATCAAATGATTGCACTTCGGGTTTTCGAAATTACACGACGGTACCGGCACGACGATGCAAATCAATAAACAAAACGTATAACATATAAATGACGATTTTAAACACAAAGAGTATTTTGATAAAAGGTAAACAAAATAACGACGAAAAAACCGTGTACTGTGTCAACAGATAGAGTTAATTCCGCATCGAACGCTGAAGAGCTTCGGTTCAGTTTTTTTTCGCACCCCGCACTCTTTTGGTTGTTTTTTTCCACCCGCTATTAACAACGCGGTGAATAAAATTAGTGCACTGTTTGAACCGCCGATATCCAGCCGAGCGTTCCTTTAGGGAAGCAGACATTCCCGGCCGAGTCCGACGGATGATCTATCCAGCCAGTACCATCGTAAACACCCGAGGGAAAAAGTGAAACCCCATAAGCATCATCGCAGCAGGGAAGGTCATCGCTCCATCCAACAGCAGAAGGTTCCATACCGGCAAAGGCGCAGCGTAAGGGCAAGTAGCACAGTCACAGTCTCCTTTATTGTTGCCTCATCTGTTAGTGTTTTTTGTGTATCTCTTTCCCATATAGTGAATCGTTCTGCATAGGGTGGTTCAAAAAAATATCGTTCTGTATAGGGTGGTTCAAAAAAAATCATCTGATTTTTATTTTGTTTTATTTAATTTTTTTTTGTCCCTGAATTTGTCTTTTCATGGATGATTCTAAGAGAGGCGACTTGCCTCCCAAAGATGTTTATAGGGCGCACTGTTATCTTCTGCCTCTCATTGGGTTGTCTACTTTCGGCAGAAAGTGAGAGCCCTAGACTTTTTGGGCATAAAATGAAATTTGACGTGTCGTTATCCGGGGACCGAATTTCATCAGGTCAACCGAAACAAACTGCGTGTCACTGCACCTACGTATAAAATGAAATGAAATTGCTAGTAACGAAGGCTGTAATGCCAAGTATTACGTCTACATCCCATCTCGAGATGTGGAGATAGATGGTGTGGTTTCTGCAGCGAGCCTGACGTGTGAAGACGTTCTGGAAGGTAAGGGGCGACTTCCAAATTCTGCTTCGTCTACCATTGAGATTCTGGAATGCAAACAATTGCATGCAGGATCAATGGTAGATGGAAAAAAGACGTATTCACCGTCGGACTCGCTGCAAGTGAGCTTCGCCGGATCAATTCTCCCAAAATTTGTTGAAATTGATTATGTTTTTTTCCCAGTGCGCCTCTTTGTACCAAGGGTATTTAATTGTACTAAGTGCAAACAGTTGGGTCATACGGCTACTTTTTGCGACAACAAGCCCCGTTGTGGTAAATGCGGCCAAAGGCATCTAGAGGATGCTTGCCAACAGGAAGCAACAAAGTGCGAGCCAAGAGCCTCTCCATAATTTGCAGAACTGCCCCGTGTACAAGAAGCGCACTGGTAACGTGAGACGTTCCATACAAGAACGCTCCAAGCAGACGTATACAGAAATGTTAAAGTCGCAAAACGGAGCGTCTGCATCGTCTGTATCAGCCGCTCAAAATGAAAATCCTGTTTTGATTTTGTCTTCCGACGAACTGGACGCTGACGTAGCCGATGAGAGTGGATTTCCGGAGGTGCACGCCCCCGGTAAAAGGAAGCCCACTAGTTCCCAGGAAGTGCGCCGGAAACTAATTAAACCTACTCTCAAAAGCTTGCAAAAAATTTGAGGTAGCGGTAATAGCTGTAATAGCTGATGCATCCGTTCCTAGCTGTAGCTATACCAACCCGCCGCTACCTAATAACAGTTGCCAAAACCAAGAACTACGTCTTCTCGCAATTCTAAGAATATCCCGTCCAAGCGAGGTAAGATTAATTTTAGGGACATTGTGGATAACATTTTAAATGCTCTTGGCCTTTCGGATGCTTCACCGCTCCGAGGACTTATTGACCTGCTTATTCCTATAGTTGGAAACTACTTCAAGCAATTGACTGTATCATGGCCCCTTATTGGTGAAATCACATCTTTCGATGAATAATTCGTCCAGTGAAGATCAAGATATGATCACCGTATTACAATGGAACTGTCGCAGTCTTATACCTAAATAAGACTCGTTCGCGTATTTGATTCACAATTCTGATTGTGATATATTTGCTCTCTGTGAAACATGACTTTCATCTGAAAATGAATTAAACTTCCACGATTTTAACATTATTCGCGTATGGTGGCGTACTTTTGGGGATCAAAAAGTGCTACCTACCCCTTCTATAAAATCTCACTCCCAATAATCTCAGGCATTGAAATCGTCGCTTGCCAAATAAATGTAAAGAATAAAGATCTTTGCATAGCTTCCGTCTATGTCCCTCCGAGGGTATCAATAAACCGCCTTCAACTTTTGAGTTCAATTACATTACTTTCATCTCCAGTTCTTATTCTGGGCGATCTGAACTCCCACGGTACTGCTTGGGGCGAGCAATACGATGACAACAGAGCGGGTATTTTCTATGACTTATGCGACGATTTCAACTTGACCATCTTGTAAGCTTAAAACTTATGTGAAACCGCTCATCCTCCAATGAGAGTGAAGAACATTCCATGCAGTGGATATTCGACTTCACTAAAATGGTTTGTCCAAACTCTGTCCCAACATAACCGAATCTACGGGATACCACCCGAAGTAACGGTTTTCTGGACGAACCATTCACAATGTTGGAATTTTCAATGGCACTTCTTTCATCGAATAACTCTGCTCCGGGAAGCGATATGATTAAATTCAACCTTCTAAAAAATCTCCCCGATATCGCTAAAAGACGATTACTTAACCTGTATAACACTCTCATGGAATTAAATATAGTTCCACCCGCATGGAGGCAGGTTAAAGTAATAGCTATTCAAAAGCCTGGGAAACCAGCGTCTGATTACAATTCTTACCGTCCGATCTCTATGCTATCATGTTTAAGGAAATTGTTAGAAAAAATGATCCTATCAAGACTTGACCGTTGGGTTGAATCAAACAACCTTCTATCAAATACGCAATTTGGTTTCCGAAAGAGCAAAGGAACAAACGATTGTTTAGCGTTGCTTTCATCTGATATACAACTGGCCTTTGCACACAAGGAGCAATTGGCTTCAGTATTTCTGGATATTAAGGGCGCATTTGATTCAGTTTCCATAGATATACTGGCAGATAGTCTGCACAGTAGTGGTTTACCAGGAATTTTAAATAATTTTTTGTATAATTTACTGTCAGAAAAACAAATGACCTTCAATCTAGGCCAACTGACAACTTCCAGAATTAGCTACATGGGCTTACCCCAAGGCTCATGTTTAAGTCCCTTACTTTATAATTTTTATGTTAAAGATATTGATAACTGCTTGGAAAATAGATGCACGCTAAGACAACTTGCAGACGATGCTGTGATCTCCTTTAGAGGTCCACGTGCGGAAATCTTGCAAAGACCATTGCAAAATTCCCTAGATAATCTGTCCATCTGGGCCAGAAATTTGGGGATCGAGTTTTCACCGCATAAAACCGAATTGGTAGTGTTTACTAGAAAGCGGTTCCCTGCCCAACTGCGTCTCAAGCTGTTGGGAAGAGACATTACCCAATCTTTGACCTTCAAATACCTTGGAGTCATGTTTGATTCGAAATGCACTTGGAGTACTCACATTGCGTATTTGAAACAGAAATGTCAACAAAGGATCAATTTTCTAAGATCAATTTCCGGGACATGGTGGGGTGCTCACCCGGAAGACCTCATTAAACTCTATAAAACAACTATTCTTTCAGTTCTCGAATATGGCTCTTTTTGCTTCCTCTCGGCAAGAAACAGCCACCTCATTAAATTGGAACGCATTCAATATCGTTGTTTACGTATTGCCCTTGGCTGTATGCATTCAACGCATAATATGAGCCTGGAGGTTCTGGCAGGAGTAAAACCCTTACAGAACCGCTTCTGGGAGCTCTCATCTAGAATACTGATCAAGTGTGGAATCAGTAACAACCTTGTGATTGAAAACTTCGAAGAAATGCTCGAATTGAGTACCCAGTCTAGATTCTTGCGAATCTATATTAACTATATGTCATCCGATATTAGTCTTCCATGCTATAATTCTCCTAGTGTACGCTTCACTTATCACAGTTCCTCCATTGATTATGATCTCTCCATGAAACAGGCTATTCAAGGAGTTCCAGATCAACTTCGACCTATTTTAATTCCCCATATTTTTATTGAAAAGTACCAACATGTCAATTGCAATAGAAGAATTTTCACTGATGGGTCGCGCATTGATGGATCCACTGGTTTCGGTGTTTACAATGAATACTCATCTGCCTTCCGGAAACTTCAGGAACCTTGTTCCGTATATGTTGCTGAGCTGGCAGCAATCAATTTCGCATTGGGGATAATTTCCGACATGCCCATAGACCATTATTTCATCTTCTCGGATAGTCTCAGTTCTATTGAGGCCCTCCGGTCGATGAAAACAGTGAGGCACTCATCTTACTTTCTTTCAAAAATAAGGGAGCAGATGTGTGCGTTGGTCGAAAGATCATTTAGGATTACCTTTGTATGGGTCCCCTCACATTGCTCAATTCCAGGCAATGAGAAGGCGGACTCTCTAGCAAAGGTGGGCGCACAAGAAGGCGAGATTTTTGAAAGAAGAATTTCACATGATGAATTTTTCCCATTAGTACGTCAGAGTTCTCTTCAAAGTTGGCAAAACGATTGGACAAGTAATTCTCTTGGGCGGTGGTTACATTCCATTATTCCAAATGTTTCGTCGAGATCGTGGTTCAAAGGTCTGGATGTAAGTCGGGGTTTCATTCGTGTGATGTCAAGACTTATGTCCAACCACTACTCGCTAGACGCACATCTCTACAGAATTAGTTTGGCATTTCCCGGATAATGATGCCTCCAGAGCACGACTATTGGATACCCTAGTGGCCCGAGATAGACAACCCTTCCGCGAGGTAAGAGATGTTTTGGGAATGCGTGATCTTCCCTACATGCAAGCGATCTACGAATTCCTTTGTTTGTCTGATCTTAGTGTGTAATGTCATCACACCCTCCCTCCATTCTAGTAAATTTTCTACCATTGTATCCCAGTTATACTATCCTCTCGTTTCCGTGCTACTTGTATCTGCCCAACAAGCTACTGGTCAACCATCTTAGCCTAGCTCCTGAAAGGGGCTATAGGAACCGAGGACGTGATAGCAGTCGAGACAGGAGCAGCAAATATTAGCTTAAGTGTTACACACGCCTGAGTGCCGAGACGAGTGCCTACAGAAGCAAGACGCTAATTTGGCCGGATTTGGCACCCTGTCATTACGCGAAGCCGGTGTAAGAGTGGTTCAGAGATAACAATGTTGTTTTTGTACCAAAAGACATCAACCCACCGAACTCGCCGGAACATCGTCCGATTGAGAAGTTTAAAACCAAACTTCGTAAAAACGTATTCAATAACGAGCTGGCTTTAAAAGGCAACGGTGGGTAAAAAGTATCTTCAAAAGTCAGCCCCACTGACGCACAAAAATCTTATGAGGGGTGTCAAGAGGAAAGCTCAGGCATTCAGTCATGGAGAGGAGATCCAATAAACCGATTAAATAGAAACCTAACTATAATGTTGTAGTTTTTTCCCTGAAAGTTTGTAGAAAATCCGTTTAGAAATGAATTGTTGGCGATCATTTTTATTCGGTAGATCTTTAATCGGTAGTTCTTGCGCCTAGTTGTTGGCAAAATATATATTTAAGAAAACTAAAGTAGGAAAAGTAATAGTATTGGAAAATGCAAAAGATGTAGAGAAACACTGAAACAACAAAAAACAAAACTGTGACTTATGCAATTCAACATGTTGATAATTTTAACAAAGTTTGAAAAAAAAAGGTCGGTCCTGGAAAGCTTATCCTTATTATGTTAGTGGGAAAAGCAAATTTCATCTAGGGAGCAATTGAAGAAAAATAAAACACATGCGGGTTTAGTTTCAAACAAAACGTATATTTTACTTTTTGTTCGATTTTGAAATAACATTCTTTTGATTATAACGGAGTTTTATTTTCCAAATTCAAAGAAAACAAGTGTTGTCACGTTTTGTTCTAATTGTTAAATGTTTCATTCACTTTGCTAAGTTATTCTACAGCTTGTATTAATTGTTTAGCATCCGATTGGTTTGAGCAGAAGTTGATTGTAACACTGGTTTTGAGTTATTAATATTGGTCCATAGATGAAGTGAAATCAAATGGAGCAGCTAAGTGCTTCTATGTAAGTAGTTACCAGAGTAACATGGCATGTTCTGCTTTAGCTCTTTCTCCTTAATTTAATCTTGCTGAATGCCTCAAAACATGTACAGAGCTTGTAATGTTGCTTGGGTTAGTACTAATTTACAAAGCATTTTATGAGCAAACGAGAAAGAGTAGATTGTATTAATTTGGCAAATAATATGCTAAGAAAGGATGAATAATATCATGATGCACGCAATTGAAGGATGTCAAGTTCAGTTTAAGTCATAAACAACTTAGATTTGGTAGTTCCTCATGAAATGCTACAGCAGCGTACCTGGTCCTGGTCCTGCTTCCTTCCTAGCAGGGGACTGGGGAAAAGGAAACTGCCGGGACGTTTGTTTCTTCTGGGTGGCGCCAGAGGACCGGTCGTGCTAGCCTCGCCTTTCGGCGGCAACGGGGCTTTACCGCAGTTGCAGTAGTACTGGTGGTAGCAGCTGTTGTGGTAGTATTTTGCAATTCTACGGGCTGTGGGTGGGGGAAAGAAAGAGAAACAGTTTTGCTCGGTTATAAAAGATGCCGTTCAGCTGGAACAAGTAGGCCACGATTACGGGAAATCTCAAACACATTGGTCTGACCTGCTATTGCCAGTAAAATTTAAAAATTTAGTGAAATTGTTCTCAAAAATCTTAATGTAGAGTTACGCAGTGGTTAAAGTAGGCAGACTTCATGAAAAAAAAAGCTGCTTGCGGAAAATTAATCTTAGCCTTACTGATTCTAGGAGTGAATAGCGAATCGTGCAGAATTATTTGTTGATTCCTGCATTTCCTCTACATGTACTTACAAAAATCAAGTAAAATTGACTCATCCACTAAGATACTCCACCATTAGTTCTTTGAGCGGAAATTATACTTAATTTTCAATTACTGGCAGTGGCAATAATATTAAAACTTATCATACAGATAACGACATGCGGTGAGACATTGCGATTTATTAATGATCATGACTGTATTCCAAGAAACAATAAAAGATGAGGGGTGCATCACAATTTGCCAAATTTTCGCTTTTAGGGAAACACCCGGGGATCGATGGATGTTTATAATCCTTTTTGAATGGTGTGGTTCTTTAAAAAACATGCATTGTAAAAACGTATAACATTTTTGAACTACTCACGGTTCTTTTATGTGCTTGACGTTTTGGATGACGATGGTAGCGATCGTCACAAGATGCGCAAAAAAGAGGTTATTTTCACATTGCTCACAGCGAACTATTGGTGCCCCAGATCCACATAAGTCGCACTTCATAGTGGTCATGCGTTTAATATCTGAAAATCATATAATATTTAATTGTTTTTATTTGAAATATGTAGATTAAAATCAAATTGCGCAACACTCACCGGCTGATTTCACAGGGATTGGTGGGGGTGTATTGGAATATTGCTGGTTTGCTACGTCAATGACTTCGTACTCTGGATCGGCATTGGGCGGTGGTAGAGGTGGTGGAGGTCCTACTCTATCGCTACTGTCGGTCTGCGAAAGATGAACAGTATGACGTCAAGTCAAATGGTTTCATAAAGCGAGATAAAATATTCACTTACCACCCACGATGGCATGGTTCTTGAGATTCTAAGCCTAGACGATGGATAACTTGCCATGGTAGGAGGTGTTGGCGATCGCAACGGCACGCTTCCCTGTGAAGATGATAAATTGATTATCACGTATTTAGAGCTGTGTTTTTCATGGAAAGCTTGCATGGTAACTTCAAGTACTTCGAGTTGGCCTGTGGAAAACGCAGTCTTTATTTTTATTTATATTACAAACAAATAAAAAAAACTCAAAATGTATTCTCTGCTCTGATACTAATGGAGAGTATGCGTATTCAAACGAAATAGGTACCCGGCTTTACACGAGACTGTGATGTTGCATAAACATTGGGTATCGAGACTCGTGGTCTAATTTCGCTTGATGCTATCCTCTTTCACGAACATCCAATTGTGAAATTGTTTACATCCATCTATGTGTGGCAATCGTGTATTTATTTACAATTTTCGCCACTTTAGAAAAAAAGGGATAAAAAACGACTACAAACCGGTGATTCGTGGCTCGTAAAAAGCGTGTACGAAAAACTTAACGAAAGTTTCCTTTTTCCCATGCCTCCCACAAATGTGATCAGCGACAGCCGGTACAAACACAGACGGATACATACACATAGATATCAATCGAGCAGCGGAACTGCCACTTCTTAGTGTTCTTAGTTTTTGTCGATCTATTTCTGGCGTTTTCTTTCATTTAAATTACGAATCATGCAGTTTAAAAATAAGTGGTCAGATTGTAACGCTGATTTGAGTTGACACAGGTTGACTGTTCTGGTTAATGGATAGGTGAGATGTTTGCAACCACACTCATGCATATCAAATAAGTTCTTGAAGGATTAGCTAGAAGAGTGTTCGTTACGAGTATCCATGTGCTGTAATGTGGCGATGTATGATAAGTACCCGCCACCAGTTCAAGAATTACCTATGTCTGCAGGACTATACTCAAAGGTTGCCCCAAGAAAATAGCCTACGTGATGGCTTGTTGTAGCAGGGTCAGTAAATCTCAGTGAAGACCATCGAAAGAATATGGCCAGAAGGCCGCTTGTCTTCACATGACTAGGGACTAGGGACTCCATGAGCCCTAGTCCTGTCAACAAATCCTTCGACTGCCTTCGGCTACCTCTCAATTGGTTATAGGAACAGTGAAAATTTTTAGCATAAATGATGATTTTAAAAGAATGTTGAGATACAATAATGTAGGAAATTTCACGGCTATATTTAAGTTTGGATTCAATTAACAAATTTATTTTAGTTGTTACTTGTACTAGTTTTAGTTTTAGAAATTTCTACTGTTACCAATAGAAAAGTTATTTGAAATTAAAATAACTTGCCATAAAAGCATACCAGTATCTATGTTGTATCATATATTCAAAGAATAATACTTTCAAACGCATTTTTAACTGCTTTTTATTTACATAGGACTCATATGCTTTTATAAGCTGATCCAATATGAAATGGATCAAAAACTGAAATACATATACTTTTTTTTTGGTCGTTCGCTTTACAATGTCTTACTTTTCTCACATAAAAAAATAAGACATCATAAAAGACAAAAAAATCTATTTATACATATGATATACATTAAATTACTTGAACATGTAAAAAGTGGCTACAGTAAGTCAATACGAGAACATATATGCGTATGTACAAAATATTCTGACATCCACTGGATTCTTACTGAAAAAAAAAACAGAGTAGATCATTCCAAATACCAAATAAAAAATTTCAATGATAGATATTATTTTATACGAGATGTTGTTAAAAACCTTCTTTATAAAGGGTGTCCACGATGAAATTGCCACACACAAAATTGATTCGCAAAATTCGAGTTTTCATCCGATTGCCATCAAATTTTCAGGGATTGAGAAATAACTATTAAACTTCATTTTACCATTTTACTCGTATTTTATTTACAGTCCATACGCAAATGCCCGCACCTTGGCCTTAACCCCGGCCATAAGATTCTGCACAACCTGTGAATCAACCGTTTTTTGCATGTAAACCCATACTTTCTTCAGTTCCTCGACTGTCTTCACTACCTTAGGTCGTTTAAGAAGGTGCTGCTTCATAATCGCCCAGTACTTCTCGATGGGGCGGAGCTCGGAGTGTTGGGAGGGTTGAACATTTTCGGCACGAAATTGACCTTATTGTCCGCATACCACTTCAGCACGTCCTTGGAGTAGTGGCATGAGGCCAAATCCGGCCAGAAGATTGTTGGGACGTTGTGGGCCTTCAGGAGAGGAAGCAGCCGCTTCTGGAGGCACTCTTTTATGTACACCTGTCCGTTCATCGTGTCCTGGGTCACGAAAGGTGCACTCCGCTTCCCGCACGTGCAGATGGCTTGCCAAACCAGGAATTTCTTCGCAAATTTGGACATCTTCTGAGTGCGGACATGCTCCGGAACGCTGAACTTATCCTTGGCCGTGAAAAACAGGTTGCCGGGGATCTGTTTGAAGTCGGCCTTCACATATGTTTCGTCGTCCATGATGCAGCATTCAACTTTCGTCAGCATGTTGAGGTACAACTTCCTGGCACGGGTTTTGGCGGACTTGTTCTGCTTCTCGTCGCGATTAGGGGCCTTTTGTACCTTGAACGTTCGAAGCCCAGCCTTAGTTTTGGCCTTCTGGACAAAACTTCGGCTTAGGTGCAGCTTCTTAGCCACATCCCGAACGGAGGCGTTCGGATTTCGGTTGAAGGCCCCAACTACGCGGTTGTGATTTTTGGTGTTGTACGGAATACTTTTTCCTTCATTTCTGGGCTTCCGATCGGTGGTCAACCGTTCCTCGAACCGCTTAATCACTCGCGACACCGTGGAATTCGCGATTCCCAACGTTTTAGCGATGGAACGATGCGAGAGATCCTTGTTCTCGTGATGAATGCGCAAGATTTTATCACGCACGAGCTGTTCTTTCGACTCCATTTCCGCGAGTTTTGATCACAGGACTTTAAAACTTGCAGGATGTAAATAATGCACTATGAACTAAATCCACCCAAATTTTCATTAAATTCTACCCAACGGTTAAAAAGTTAGAGCAATTTCATAGTGTGGCAATTTCATCGTGGACACCCTTTATTCTAGTTACATTTCAAAGATAGCACTTGGAGTGATCAATGTGCCTGGTTAGATGATTTAGGAACATGCCAGTTTTTTTATGATTATAGTAGTTGAAGTTCAGTACAGCAATTTTGAAGTAAATGTTATGCTGAAAATGCTGAACAACGAAGTGAACCTTTGATGCTTGTCAGGTTGCTCCAGACTCCTGAGATAAATGGTTTTTGGAATGAAAAGATGATTCCAAAGCATGCTAAAATTTTTAACTAAATGAGAATGGAAAATAGAGCCATATGATTTACAGGTATGGATTGACAAATTGATTTTAAGTACACAGTATTGATTCGCCCCCTCCCTTCGCTATTGTCAAAATGATAACATTGCCTATTTGATGTTTTTTTGCGTCTCCATGTTTCAGCTGGCAGTCTTTTGTGATCATATGACTCGTGGAGGCGTGAGTTAGGAACTTGTGAGGACCAGAGGTCGGTCGCACCCACCTTCGAAGGACTCAATTCTTCACTTGAAGTATAGAGACAGAGATGTTTTGAATTGAAAAAAGTCTTATGGTCTCGAATGATTTTCCGTTCGACTTTAAACGTCTTAAATCGTTCTAAAGTTCTATTCACCTTATATCTGGACGCGAGAAATTAGCTTTATCTCAGGATTGTTTTAATGAAATGAAACAGTTGAGTGCAATAAAAGTTTTTTATTGCACGTTCAGAAAACATATCAACAGCCTTATTCCGTTTTGGTTTTCCGGAGATGTCGAAGTACCTCGCGTCATATTTTGGATACCCTGTTCGTTAACTAGACTTCATCAACCATCTCTTCACTCTGCAGCATCCTGACTCACTTTTTCAGTCTTTTTCAACTTCCATTTAAGAATTGCCCAATACTCATAGATCGGGAGAAATTGGGGGCAATTGCGGTCCTATTCCATGAAATCCAGCCTGTTGTTACGCTACCATTCTGGTGACGTTTTCCTTCCTAAGGGAAGTAAAACCCGGTCACGGCACATATGTTGATGAGTGCGATAAGTATGGTGGAGGTGCCTCCCTACGATGATGAACCAGCCAAGCTGACAACCACGTTAATACAGAAAGAAGAAGAAGAACGATGGCCTTTGCATAGACGGATTCTTTGGACGGTGCTTTTGTTGGAGTTGTAATTTACTGCAATACCGTCATCCGAGAGTCCTGGGTTTGTTCTGATTGTTCTCAATACCTTCTAATACAGTTGCCGTTCGTAAGGTCCACTACAATGCTTACTGTTATCCTTCCGAACAACAGTTTTCCATTTGATGTTGCCATACATTTTCTTAGATTATCACTTCCACTCTTCTTCTAGACCGCTTGGAACAAATATATGACAGCGTTAAGCATAATGGATATGATTACAAACATATGTGTTTCTACCTAGTGCGAAACAGAAAATGCACGGGGTTGTGTCAGCTGAGCATTATTTTTAACAACTAACACCTCTTTCAGAAAAATAAAGTTCAGCGAGCCAAGGCGGTGTCCCATTGACCAATTTCAAAAATCTTACTTCTATAATTTTCTCGCAGATAGCACCCCTCCTTTGTAGTAAAGTAGTTGTAGTATGAAAAAAATATTGCACAACTATGTACTCATTCGCGGAATGAGTTAGTCCAGCATATGTACAAATATTATCCAGTTTTCCTGGTTATAAAATTTGGGTTTTTTCAAAATCGAAAACTTTCTGCATTTTCAGTTTGTATGCTACCAAGAACAAAGATTGCGAAGTTCGTCACCTCCAGCATGTCGATTAATCTTCAATTCGGCTTGCTATTATTATGGTAGTTCGAGGGCAGCTATTGGAAATTTGTAAAATTAATTTGGAGCATCCGTGTTTTTTACTGGGCCAACTGCATGTCGAAGATATGACAACTGTCATAAGTACGAAGCATTTGTTGACACAGGAAGAACATTCGTGCATTCTACGGAAACAATACAAAGAGCTACTAATATGGTTTTTACAGTTGAAAAAAAAGCATCGCTCTGGTGGTTGCATGAATGATTGATAGATCTGCTATCGAAAAAAGAGCAACCATGAGGATTTGTTCATCGTTTTTAATGTTTGCCCCTGTGTTTTTGGGAAGAGCTGTTGTTGAATCCGTTGTGACTCGTGAGATGTTACTTGATAAATAAGAATGACCTCACAACTTTCGACAGCGCTTTTATTTCTATTACGAGATAAACCAATGATTCCAGCCCATTCCAGCAGTAACACCAGCATGTACGATTACGATAGAGAAAGAGCAGCGATTGGCTGGTCATCTCGAAATTCATTTCGTTCGTTGCACAAAAAGGCGTTATTTCACCAGATGACAAGCAATTTGAATGTTTTATGCTTTTTACGAGACATTTGTTCCATGTGACAGTATCAAACAGAATTCATGGGTGGCCGCGCTACCACGGACCAGATTTACGCGATTCGTCAAGTGCTGCAGGAATGTCGCTTATACACACATCATATAATTTTCGATTTCAAAGCAAGTCCGTTATCATCTCGAAGAGGGTTGCGGCAAGGTGATGAATTGTCGTGATTGCTATTTAATCTTGCATTGGCTGGTTTTATTCGAAGAGCGGAGATAAACACGAGTGGTACGATCTTCAGAAAGTTGATACCGTAACATGTTACTTTAAAACGATGGCAGAAACGTACATCAGAACTATGGCTGAATTTAGTAGGATTGGGCTTGTCATTAATACTTTGAAGACAAAATACATGAAATATGACATGACTTCGTGTACTGGGCTCATTGGTGGCCGCCGATAACAACACCAGTAGAGCCGCATTATGGCTGGCAATCGTGCCTACTTTGGACTCCGAAGGACGCTACGACCGAACAAACTTCGCTGAACTACTGAGTTGTATAGACCGTCCCAGAAAGAAAGGGCACACCTTCAGTCCGTTAAAAAACATGTGTATTTTCATTTATGTCAACTTTTATTCTTACATATGGTTTTTCAATATTGTTTATCGACAGTTCATGAAAGATTTTTGATGACTTTTTCAGGTATAAGCAAGTTTTCGAACTTCTCCCCTTACGTTCTTCATAAGGTTCTGCACAGATTGATTAACAACGATTTTAGACGCTCTGATCCAATCTCTTTTAAACTTTTCCACTGTACAAGCTGGCTGAACATGTTTGTGTTATATTGCGATCCCGAAAATGCTTTATAGCCCAACTTCGAATACGTTTTGTCGTCCCTCATGATGCAGTTCTTATTCTTGGCGAAAACTATGCCATACAGTTTCCGCGCCCGTAATTTCAAGCTGACTGCTTGTGTACGACTTCTTTTTGGATGCGTCTGCTTCTTGTACGTCTTCAGCTTCAATCTCTTTTTGGCTCTCTGAACGTTGGACTTCGAGGTGTTCAGCTTTTTGGCCAAATCGCGAATTGAGGCCCCTTTTGCCTATAAAAAGCTCGTCGGATTTTTTTGTCCAATTTGAGGTTCGACGCTCTTTTTTTTCGTCCATTTCGTGGCAGGTCCGCAAGGGAATACTTCTCCTCGAACTTCCGGATCGCCATACGCACCTCTTTCACACCAACATTTTCCAGTTTCGCCAACTTTTTTAGTGATAATCCTGGAATAGTGCTCTACTTGTGCACGATGGCACAGCGTTTTTTAACGGAAAACTTTCCCATCTCTCGAAATACACGTGAAACTTTGACTCTGAAGAACTCAGGGCGTGGGGATGAGGGTGCCAACTCCTCGACCCACTAAAAACCCACCCGTGCCTCTTGCCTTGGTTCCCCCAGAACCACCTTACGGTATTACTTCGGGGAGGGGACTATTGTGCGTTAAGCACTTGCTTATGTCTGAGTGTTTCTGGCAACACTGCTGGTTAAAATCGTTGTGTTATTTACTTCCCTTGTTGTGAACCGAAATTTCTTTTTGCCGCGAGTAGCAACAAATCCAAAAGTGTGTGTTTTTCGAATTGTTTTTGTTGTTTTTTTTTCCATTACCGAGTGATTACTGTTTTCACAAAGTCAATATTGTACTGCAATTGTTTCGTATTTGACGTTGTGTTTCTATGAAAGCTGTATTAATCCCTCGCTATCTGACGTCATCGTCGTTTACATAAAGATCAGTGCCATCTGTCGGTGACTAGCTGCGTGTATTCAGAAAAGCTCTCTTGCGCGTCTTATCCATCTACTGACCGATTCTTGTAAACATGGATTAAATTGCTACCAGTGCTCCAAGCCGGTGAAAACCATTGAATATTTGCAATGTAGCGGATTTTATAACCTGTCAGTGTGTATCGAATGCGTTGGTTTGAAAAAATGGACTATGGATTTCATCAACGAGCACCGTAATTTGTTGTGGTTCTGTGAAACTTGCATTAACCAGCTACACGTCATCAAGCAAAATCCTTTGTTGTCACCATCCGATGTTGTGAATGCGATTTCGGCGAATATCAATGCCTCGCTGGTCGAGCTGAAGAACGAACTGAAAGAAACTAAAGAGATAACCAAATCTATTGCTAATAAAAATCAACCTTTGGACTCTGCTATGGACATATCCGAGTTGCTGAAAACTTGCTTACGAACTAAAACCGACATTGACATGCGAATGCTTGTGTGTAAAAATGCCGATTTGAAACAGTTTGCGTACATCTTCTTCAAAGTTGGAGTTGATAAAGATCTCTGGAATTCTGCGTTGGATCCTTCCATATGGCTAAAAAGAATCTTCTTCCAAGAATTCAAGAACCATCAATCTGAACAGGATTTTTGGGGACCAGCAAAAGTTCCCCGAACAGACGATGGGGCGCCAGCAATGGCTTCGTGACGATATCGCATTAGCTAAACTCAAAAAATCCGAATTCTGAATTCCACCCCGTTTGCAGTGCCGAGCCCCTTTACCTCATATCGAATTTTTTAACAACGGAACGCACGTCAAGAAGCACGACGGATGCCCCCAGGCCACCCGACACAGTTAAGCACCGCAGGTTTCCCAGCTTTGCTGATTGTTCCGGCCATCCTAAACGTTCCGTTCCTGTATTCGGTATTGATGAGGAGGTCATCCACCCTGCTTGCTCATGCAAGTACCCTCGTTATTAGTAGCTCTGGTAGTAGCTCGGTTGGAGCTGTCGTGCCCTTGGTTTTGGCCATTACCACGCGATAGGCGTCATCCCATGGGTTCACATTGGCTTTCGAACTACTGCCCTGCTCGTCTACTGCCCTTTATCTCCCCCTTTTTAGTGCGGCTTTGGCACCACACGGCGCTCCGTTCTTTCGGAGTCCGACCGGGCTCCCTGCATCCTCCTTCTAGCTCGGAAGCAGATTCTCCGGAGGTCGGCGATTGTCTGACTTTCCTAGGCATGGTTTCGTTGCACACTCATGTAAGTAGCGCTACTAGTTGATCGCCGCATGGATCCTGGGTTTCGTTTATTCTCTGTTCCCGCTCAAGCACCTCTTTGAACACTTCTTTATCGAAGTACGACGTCTTCCATCTGCGAGTGAATGGAGTGGGTGCACTTCCCTCTGCGCGCTTCCTAGTACTGTGGACGATGCTATAGCGAACCGCCAAATGGTCGCTATGAGTGTAACCATCCTCCACTCTCCAGCTGTTCAACAGCCCAGGGCTGCAGATCGTCACGTCGTTGATTGACTGCACGCCGTTTCTATGGTAGGTGCTTTTGGTACCTACGTTGGCCTGGTCTACTTTGAGCCTGACCAGGGCCTCAAGAAGGATCTAGTCCCTTGGATTGGTAAGGAGGCTGCCCCAGTCCAACGCTACTACCAACGGGTTTCGGCCAGTTAGCTCCGCTGTCATCCGATCAACTATTTGTGAGAATTGGTCAATTTACCATCTTGGCGGCGCATAGCTGCAAAGGAACACTCCATTCACTTATACGATAGCGAAGCCTTCGTTTGAGGTGGACACAACCACCTGGACCGGGACACTGAAAATTTATTTTCGTAAATTAGCTTTCACTCGCTTCGTAATCATGGATTTTGTACATAGAACAAATGTCTCGTATGTTGTATGAAACATTTATATTGCTTTTTATCTAGTGAAATGCTATCATTACACCTTTTTGTATAATGCACGAAATAGATTTCGTGAAGACCAGCCAATCGCTGCTTCGCTGATGTTGCTGCTGGGATGGGCGGGAATAATTTATTTATCCCAAAATACAAATTGAAGCGCTGTCGAGAGTTATAACTTCATACTCATTATTCAATTATCACCTCACGAGTCACCATGGCATAATGAGATCAACCGAGGATGCAGTATCAGCTGATTCCAAAAAAACTGGATCGAATCCCATGTCAGAAACATTAAAAAAGACGCTGGACAACTCCACGTGGTTGCGCTTTTTTGTCAATTAAATTTTGATTCGATAAAGTAGATCTCTCAGTCATTCCGGCAACCATCAGAGAGACGTTTGTTTTAAATTGGTAACAAAATATTCGTAGCTCTTTGTATTGTTTTCGTACAATGCATGAATGTTGTTTCTGTGTCAACAAATGCTTCGTGCTTTTGATAGTTACGCGTGTGCCATTAATTACGAATGTATCTTCATAAAAAGAACAAATCAGTTTCGTTGCTGAAAACAACGAACAGATTCGTTAGTTCTACCTTTGATTTCGTAATATAAACTAAAATTAACTTTCAGTGTTAACAATCTTATTATGTCTATCTATTAGCGATGAATAGGTGATCTCATGCGTTAGGATTCGTTTGAGCTCAAGCATGCAGAAAGTGATCGCAAGCTCTAAATTGACTTTGCTAATGAAAAATTGAACAGTAATTTTGAAAGATAAATTTCATGGGTAGGGACAGTTTTTTTCATGTGTACTAACATATTCTCACTGCCGACTATTGTATTCATTAGACAGTACAAGCTTGGAAAAGGGTAATATTTATTGGAGATTTATAAGTTAAAGAATTTCTGACCGGCTGTTTATTTTGGGTACAGCCTTTTTTTGAACAAATCACAGCAAAAGAACCTGTATTTTGTGAATTACAATATTTTGGTTATTATGTGGTCGATAACAAAGTATTGTAATTTTTTTTTGCAGTGTATTTGTTAAAGTTTTCGTTGGGTGAAGAACAAAGTAATTTAGCTGCTAACAAAATGTGAAAATTTATATAAAAAAAGAGACTCAGTGATACAGTGATAGTCATGGGATCTTCTTCGTTCTAATTGGGGCTTCTATATAGTACTTTAACATTTGGTAATTGAAGGCCTTCATTGCCATTTCAAAGCGTCGAATCGTATAGTGTGTGGTATGTACTACGATACGCCAATGCTCCAGGGCAGTCGATCGCATTTCCCACCTGAAATGAAATTCAACTGTATTGGGAATCCAAACAGACATGTTTACCTATTACGCTGTGCGGCCCCCATACCATGTGTAAAAAAAGCTTTAGCTACGAAAATCACGTAAATACCTTCAAGTTCCCCGTTACCTTTTTAAAACATGTTGAAAAAGTCGAGTGAATATATTGTACAAAAAACGTGCTCAGTGTACTTGAATTAACATACTGTTTCTAGTTCTAAACTTTATCTTTATTTAGATTTCAACATGTCTTGTGGATTGGTTCAACCATGATCAGCACACGTGAGTTTCCAAAACTCACTACCTAAATATAGCTATTTGAGTATCTCGCAGTGATCCTGCAGCCGTGCATTGTATTTGCAGACTATTCACGCATAACTTGTTCTCTTTGTTTCGTTTGAACTAAACCTTGCACTTTCAGAAGTTCACAAAGTCTGCGTTACAGAAACCGCCGATCTATCTTAGGACCACTGTTGCGTCGTTGGGTTCTGTCTCTAATGACGGCACAGATATTATACTTTAACATTTGTCATCACTTCTTAAAGCATTATTTTATCTTCTTCATTTTCACATGATCAGCGTCCACTCAATTTGTGATTGTCAAGTCGCTTTTCACAAACATTCACTAACACATATTTGGACCGGCAATGGTCCGTACCCTGATCCAAATGGCATATGCGAATTTTCTTCCTGTTCTTCTCCGAGTATTAATTTTTTCTTAAGAGAAGTTTACTACACCTTTGCAATTGTAAAAGTTTTCTCGTTTTTCAATATTATGCAATATTTGTTCAGCTGTAATAGGTATGCATGATTGAATTTATTCTCTTGCGTCTTCAAGATCGAAACTTTGACCACCACGTTTTGTTGCGTTCACATGTTTTCCCAGCGAGTAGAATTTTATAACGTACATTTTCCGCATTCTTCTCGAATTGCAGCAGACTAATCTGTTCGCCCAAAATACATTCACATGCGCAGAGATAAAACCACTCATCAGAGAAAATCAACGGTTAGAAGCTGATTTCCAGAATCCACAGGATTTGCGTAAAAGCGTACACTTCTCGGCTGCGTTTCCCACTGGCATTTCGCTCTAAACCAATATCTTTTGGTGAAAATCGGCAATCTATTTATATAAACCTATACACACACTTACACTCATCTTATAAACCCGCAGTACATCCCCGGGAGCACTATATTAATAAAAATAACTTTTCTCTTCTTGGCGTATGGTTGCGAAAAGATTTTTTATTATCAGGTTTTTAACGCTGTTTCGACACTTTCCAGTGTGAAAAACACGTTGGGGGTTATTGTTGAACAATGCACTATTGGTAAGCGGAGAGAAACCGGTGAATTTTCCAACAAATTCCTCAGATATTTTATATAATCCCGTGTGACCGCAATCGA
Organism: Aedes koreicus; assembly: GCA_024533555.2. Classification (NCBI taxonomy): domain Eukaryota; kingdom Metazoa; phylum Arthropoda; class Insecta; order Diptera; family Culicidae; genus Aedes; species Aedes koreicus. The sequence goes on from JAHHFK020004547.1 coordinate 26,924, forward strand.
ACGAGGTTCGCACGCCCAGACGTCTCGAATCTGACTGATCGCGATCGTCGTCAAGTTGCCGTCATCTCTGAGACTGCTGCCTCGGCCAGTTAAAAGGAAAATGTGACAAAAGTGGTTTCGTTCAGTTTTCCGTCCGCGGGGTGATTTTCTTTGGGCGAAGGAAAAGAACGTATACAGTTATTGTTGAGAAAAGTTTGAGCGATTATGGGATTTTCCAGGAATCCGGCTAAGCATACACACCATCAACACTGAAATAGGTTTAACAAAATTGTTCAGTAGCAATCATGCTTAATAAAGGGTTATTTCCTACCTATTATGTTTGCCAACTTTTTTTTTTTACATTCGTTGATTTATAAATATATCACTGAGAAACAACGTATCGATTATTTAATAATAAAAATTTTGAACAACGTGTTTCTGAGCAGTCAACGTCAAAGGTCATTTTGGTTTCAGAATGCTCCTGCATATTTGTAGAACCACACAATTTGTTGTAGAGCTCCAGTTAGTACAATTTGAAAAATCCTAATATGTCCTAGAAATTAACCTATAAATCTCAGTTAGGTTTTTTTTTCATCTATGATGAGATTGGAGTAAAACAGATATATGAAACCTCAAATAACGAAAATATAAAAAAATGTATCAAGGTGGTTCAATCGATCTTCGAAGCGTTCTTTGACCGGTGTAAATTTAAACATTTCATGCACTCGTTTTTACCGTGATAAATTTTCTTATAAGTTAGGAAATATTTTATATTAATAAACGCGACATAGCATTAATCAGCACTGTTCTATGCAAATTTTATAACCGTTGTGTTTCTAATGCGTAATTAAGCTTCAATTAAACGATGCGGGAATATATGTCCGTTAAAATCCCCCAGTTCTAATCCTGACTCCAGCAGCAGCAAACGTAGCAAATCCCTTTATTTGTATTATTATCTATCTGAGAAATGAATACTATGATACCTCATTTTGATAACTCGTCTTGGTATTAAAGAGCTCAGATTAAGCGGTAAAATACCTAAACAAAATACCTAAGAATTGCAAGCAAAATATCTGTCGTATAACAAAACTTGTTATTTCGGATATCTGGGAATACCTGAGAGGGACTATTGTCTTACCTCAATTTGGTATTCGCATAACATTGTGGGAACATTTTTGTGGTATTATCCTCAGGTATTTTACCTCTTAATCAGAGTTCTTAAATACCAAAGCCAGTTATCAAGTTATGCGCTCCTGCTCGGGATGCCTTGTTCAGACTACAGAGTTATAACATGTTGTAACGGGTTTCAAATAATTCCAACAAGAAATTCGTCATCAAGATAGGCTTATAACATGTTATAACTGCTCAGTCTGGCCAGTGTTTTAGATCCATCCCAATAACATGCAACGACATTACGAAAAAATACACTTTTTATCTTTTTTGTTGTTGTTATGATATGATAGTATATTATTGCTTATACATTGGTTTCAGGTTATCGAAATATGCGATGTACTGTCCTTGGCATGATGTATTTCCAAGTCATCAGGTATTGTAAAATAATTTAAAATTTTAAAAAATCATTTTTTTTTTCTCATGGCTGTCATACATTGTCTAATTTTTCTGGTTCACAATGGGATGCGCAAGTTCGTCTACAATTGAAACAAAGCAGCAGTCGGCACACATGTAATTTTCAGTTCATATTATAATATCCTTTATATATATATATATATATATATATATATATATATATATATATATATATATATATATATATATATATATATATATATATATATATATATATATATATATATATATATATATATTTTAACTTTATTTTACGTCGGCTATTTTTTTCTGGTGACAATCACCGACGCCAGGGAACGACTCCACCCCGGACCCTACCTAACGCTTATGAATATGACGGGCCGGCTTTACCCTTCGGGGACGTGACCAGTTTTTTGACAGGGGGGTGGGGGGCAAGAGCAGTGTAACCGCGGCACTATATATATATTATCTTATATGACATTGTTTACTCATTATACATTATCATTCATCTTTATCATCATCATTACTATTTTTATCATTACTTGTGTTCGTGATTTGTATATTAACATAAAAATAATTTTATAATGTTTACCCAATAGGTTATATAAACTTTAAATTATTATGTCTTATATGTCCAATTATCATTTCGTCCTTTCTTTTTTTTCTTATGATTCAGAAGTATCTAGTGCCTTGAATACATGGGAAGCTGCAACGGAATCTATGGTAGGCTTTTGCTTAATTACTGAACGTATTTTTCATTTTCGGTTCGCAAATGGACATTTTACCAAATCTGGGCTGATTTGATTCATTCAACGCTGTGTGCCTTTTGGCTAATGTCTGATTTTACAGTTCAATTTTTGTCATTACTTTATCATAACTCAAAATATCATTATATTTGATAATATTGTTGTAGTCATTTTACTTCATAGATGATTAAAACATTACTCATTGTTTTTTATGTCGATTTGTCTTTAACTCTCTTTCAACTAAATCATCCCTGTATTCCTAACTCAGGAGCAATAAATATCAGGCCAGCAAAAATAAAAGCGGATTGCTGTTAAAAATTCAGCATCGAGCAGCAAATAGTGACCATGGCAATAGTATATTAAAATGTATTAATGTTAGTTTTGTAAAATTTCAATAGATTTAACAAACTTTTTCAGGACACCTCAAGTCAAGATTTTGGCGGAATTGCTGCTATCGCTGAAAACGAACGAAAACGTGCTTAAACACGGAACCACAGAATTTCCAGAATAGCCTGGGCAATTTTGTCAATTTGACAATAGCGAAGTGAGTGATTGCGATTGAAGATCATGTACAAGCAGGGTTCCCATTTAATTCATAATTTCAGCACGCTTTGGGATCATCCTTGCATTTCAAATTACATTTGCATTTATGAAGATGGAGCAGCATGACAATTTAATGCTTGTAATGCTCAATTTGTTTTTCTGCATTTCAGCTTAACAGTGAAACAGTGTAAAAATTCTGTTTCTGAACTTCGACTACTATTTCATAAAAGACTGGCATGGCATTATCAGCTGTATATTTAATAAAAGACTGGCATGTGATTATAAGCAGTATACAATTGTATTTAAATATTTGTGTTTAGTGGTATTATGATTAGATACTTTATTTATTTCAGTAATCATCATACCGGGCTCTTCGATCACTCAAACTGCTTTCTTCGACTTATAGAATAGCCTGTTGATTCTTAAAATAAAACAAATTAAATATCTTAACATTTAAATTTAGTCTTCGTTGATTGGACTGATCTTCTCTGATTTTCAGCTTTTTAAGGACTTTTAAGATATTTATACATATCTAATTTTTATTTTGCAGTAACAATCCAGTAGACATCAGATATATTTTGTAAATACATATATTATATTCTTTTACGTTACTTACATACATATATTCAATAACAAAGGGTTAGAGGGAATAGCAGGGTGCCAGACGAAGTTAAGGCTGGATGAGGGATTCGTGGTTATCTGGCCCAAGTCATGGAAGACAATTATGCTTTACTTGATGAAAATCATCAGATCGAAATCTGCGAAGGTCTAATTATCTTCCGACATTCTACAGTGCGTTTGCTAACCCTATTTTTAACAAACCACCAGACGGAAATCCTAACTTGTATCGCTTACTGTTCATTCTGCTTACGGGCCCACATCCACGTTTTTGGTCCGTCATACAACGGAATAGTGAGGATTACAGGTATGTACAGTTTGATCTTGCCATTAGGAGGAACTGTACGCCATGGCAAGTCCTGCACTGGTGGTGGCTTCCCATCCATCACATCACACATCACGATGTATTCTAGTCGTTATAAAGGGTGTATCGATCGATTAAGGTGTTTAAGGTTAAGGTGTTTTGGTGTTTAAGGTGTTCCTACTGAGGAAGTTTTCTCAAAAAATCAGATTATTGTCCACCACAGTTTTTATGAAAAACACTTTTTTTGGAGAGTTATGAAGTCATAATGTGTTCAAGTCGATATAAAAGGGTGTATTCGATAAAAATGGCACACATATATTTACTCGCAAAACTTAAACTGACCAATCGATTTTCTACAGAAATTTTCAAAAAATAAAAAGAATATTAATGAGTTATGATTTACATATTTGTTTTATTAAATTTCGTTGAAAGAGTTATGATCAAAAACAAAGGTATTTAAATGTTTTTCACACATTTTTTCTATTTCAACTTTCAGGGTGTTATCTATCGCAAATAAAAAATCACATGATAAGCGGTAAAAAAATTACCAGAAATAATAATATTTCTGATTCGAAATCCAGAACAATTTACTGCCTCCAGTACGGTAAGGTAAGTTCGCTTCATTGCTGGGTCCGTACTTTTGAATGTATGCTACATATAGTATGTCGGTTGGATGTCCAAAAATGGTGCAAAACAGGGCAGGAAGAAGAATTCAAAGCACCAAATTTTCACGAGAAAATGGGTCGATAAATGATGTCGATAAACTTAGGTCAAGCTGTAGCAACAGCAACGACGACAACACGGCCTGAAGGTTTTTGCAAACACAGCTATTTCGTCGGAAATCACAAGAATGGATGAAGGATTACCAAAAACGTTTTGAAACATTACTCTTTGCAAATCTCCTCCGGTGAGGAAATCTATAATAGAAAATTCGAAAGCTACTTCGTAATTAGCACAGCTATAGTTGGTATGGAGGGCGTTGACAACACTTCATAAAGTTTTGATCGTGGGCTCGACATAATCGACAAAAGCCATGCTTTCATTGGTCGAATGTCCGAAGAAGCACAAGAGCAAATGAACAAGGAAATACAGCGTTTGAGAAGAAGGACCATTCTCGTGAATGTTTCCGAGTGATGAATTTACACGACATATTTTACGGATTGCTTGTTTCGATGGATCTTACCATTTCTGGGCATCGCAAGAAAACTGAACAAAACCATGATTTTCCCGAAAATGTGAACATTTTCTGAAGATAGACAAAGATGATTGCAAATAAAGTTGTAGTAAAATAAACAAAAATATATTTAATTTTTCGAACCAGCACAAGAAAAGTGTTTTTACACCATCTTAAATATTTAAAACTGAATAAAACCCAGTAATTTAATAAAAATGCTTTCAAAGTTTTCAATTTTGTTAAAAAAAAAAACTCTTGCAATAACTTCTAAATAAAGGGCGATATCGTTCATGCAAAAATCGAATCCATCACACCCAGAATCACCCTTAGATATTCCTTTTCAGTTAAATAATAAAAATAAATTATTATTAAATAATACTGTACGTTTTAGGCACTTCAAGACTTTGAGAATCAGCTTTGAGTTTATTTTCCTTTGTATATGAGTGTTTTTGATGAGAAAATTTGCTTCAAGATCCCAGAATTCCCCTTAGTCGGCGTATTCTAGTAAAAAACAAAATTTCAAAAACTACTACATCTGGGCGAAAAAAAACAATCGTTAAATGTTAAAAATCGTTGAAGTGGTCATCTGTCATTTTTCGCATAGAATGAAAAAGACGGGGAAAGCAAACGGAAAAAGCAGAGGGCGGACAAATCAGAAACAAAACCGAAAAAACAACGAAGAAAGAAACCGAAAAAAAAAAAGGAAACAGAGTATGTGTCCTTTAAATAATTGCAGCGCTTGATTACATTTTTATTTGTTCCTCATAAACTAAAAATTATTTTGAGAACAATTTTCAACTTGTTACACATTTACTTAAATAAGCTTAATAATACGTTCGTTATTTTGAGCCACGAATTATTTTACTTCTTTACGATGAAGGTAACAAGGAAGTTGATTCCAGATACTATAAACATTTTATTGCATTGTATCATAAGGTGTTTTTCTATTTTTTTATATCATTGGATAATATTAACATTGATAAACTCTCTTCTTTTATGCTGATGATTTTTCTCCATATGTCATGAATAAAAACATATTTTTTATTGTTTAATATATAATTAAATGTTTGGTTAAATGTGGATTTTTATACTTCATTTAACTCCTAAATAGCCTTCACATTCCAGAGTTACATTCATTTGCCAATTATTGAGCTGTAAATAGGCATCAAGCTGCATATTAATATCATATGCCTATCATTATTAATTATTTCATCATATTATTTTATTAACAACCATACTACAAAATTGATCATATGTAACCATTCCACAAATAATTTTTTTAAACTCGCCAATTTTTTATCTCTTGAACGTCTATGAAGGTTGTTTGGGTTCCCAGCACTTACGGCAATAGATGTCAAGACAACTATCAATTTTTCAAACAGTTGTAAGGACGTGGCCAGGTGCCCAGATAGAAGCGGGTCTACGACACTTTACATTTTTGGCGAAATGTTAAGTGGAAGTGGATAGGCTTATCTCGGTGACTCCCCCCATGCTTTGTGCAAACGTTCTATGCTATGCTATTATGTATGTAGGATGAAATAGACATATCGTCTCAATTTATCAAAATTTAGGTCATTTGAAGACCGTGAAGCATAACCGTGAATGGAATAAAAAAAATGGGGAAGGATTTTAAAAAAAGATTAATTTTTGGAATATAAGGTGAAAAGGAGAGAGGATGTGTGGGAAAATAAATCTGGTGTGTCGTGTTTAGAGAAAATATATTAAGTGTTTAAGTGAAATTTTCGTGATTCAACCTTAACAATCATTTTATATTATCAAAATTAGAACATTTGGATTATTTGCGGAATTTAGTCGGTAGTGATAAATTTGACGGAGATTTTTCATTAGGGCCTTACTGAAAAACGTAAACAATGACTTTTAACACAAATTTCTCAACATTGAGAACATACCTCATTAATCTACCCCATTATTTTGAAGAGGTAAAATACACCTATCCGATTGTTGACTTACCTGTGTACACTTCAAGCTAAGATATTTTTATTTCAAGTGCCATTGTTTACTTTTTATCAGTTGAGTGTTAATAAAAAATTGCATTGCATTGGACTTGGACATTTGAGTGCATTAGACATGATCAGTTTTAAGCTGCATATAGGATAACTGAAGATATGACAAACAGACTGCTAAGGGGCACGGCTTCGGATCCCCGAATCATAAAAAAAGTTTCACTTATTCTTTCGTACGGTGTGGACATAGTTGTACTTAGGAATACATTTTAACCCACATTTTGATGGCCACTGAGCCCCCACAACTGTAAATTCGACTCAACTTTAATGTGTTTCAAGGAACCTCTATTTTTAATGCTTTGCCTCTTTGTAGATAAGAAACAAAAGGATGTTAATCAATGATTGATTTAGAAAGAAGAAGAAGAATAATCGTGATTATAAGCCACTACAGTCTGCGAAAGAAACATACACAGAAACAAATTAGATTGTCAATTTTACCATTATTGGGGGTTAGGATGACTATCGCAGTATAGTGATTTTCAACCGACTATGATCATAGTCAAAACGACCATTAAAAATAGTTGATTCAACATTTACCATATTGTCGGAATAGTCCTTGTTACCATCATCATAGTCAAGAATGGGATGAACATGGTAAATTCGTCAATTTTTATGGTTATTGTAACCATTATATGCAATAGTCATCTTGACCATGATTTAATTGTCGGTATAACGATAGAATTATTTCTCAGAGTAAGGAAGGATGCTGATGGTGGTTGCAGCCAGTTCCAAAACTAGTAAGAAAATAATAATAAAATATTGTTATAATTTAGACACGATCGATCAATAATTTATATCTCGCTTAGTTTCCGGGGAGAATGACATTCAATCTCAATATACTACCATTTCTCATCCAAATAGTTTGCTGTTTTCCTATAATAAAATTACGTGATAACAAATATACATTATTACATACATGTATGCTCATTCTTTCATTCATTCAGAAATACAAGAACACTAGAATCATAACGATTCCTGCTTTTTTTTTAATTAAATCATTTATTTGTACAGGCTCAATCAAATCAACTTTAGAGAGCCAAGTTTTCATATTTATATACATCAATTATCTTAAAACTAACGTTAAGGAGATAGAACCGATTACTCGGGGCCGTCTCGAGAACGATTCGTGCTCAGGATCATAATAAAGTTATTGTTTATTTTCAGTTAAAAGCTATAAACAACCAACCAAGTCATCAGAAATCTGGATGATGGTCGGCTTTGCATCGTACCCCCCCCCCCCCCCAGGGACATAAAATGACCAAACGATCCTTTTTAGGACCCCAAAATAGTTGAAAAGGTTTAGATTTGATGAGTTAATCGATTATACAACCACTGCTAGATTTGGCATAAATTCATGGGATATATCATGTAAGTTGACGACAGATATCCCCTCGATCAGGTCTGTTGTACGGTAGATTGCAAAAGATGTTCAATGACGTATGAAAGATTCCAAACAATTTCTTTGTTAACGCTTGGTTTGGCTTGCAATTGAACAAGGGGACAATTTACACGTCTGTTAAAATTCATCATTTTTAATGTGTATGCTCACATACGCAAATTAAAACATACGTATAAATAAAATAATACCATTAGTACTATACACCGACGCGGTTCTACGTGAACCTCGTGGTTATATCCCTGATATAATCCAGCTTTATTTTTTTGTGTGAGCCATCTGACTTTCGAACTCCAATCTCATACTCACCAACTAATACACCAGCCGGGGGCGTGACTGCAACTTGGCACCCCAGTGGGTCTGGGTTCAATCCCAGTCGACGTTAGTGGTTTTACTGAGGCGAAAAAATCTGGTCACGTCTTCCTTCGGAAGGGAAGTAAAGCCGTTGGTCCCGGCTCATATTCATGAGTCGTTAGGTAGGGTCCAGGTGGTGGAGTCGTCTCCCTGGCGTCGGTGATTGATGCGTTGCATTTTTTCTGGAAGGATCGTTACATAGCGAGAAATGAAACAAAATCATGCAGTTTTACATTAAAATCGTACTTTTCAAGATCTTATGCTCATTTTTACTGCTGTTGATGGCCAAATACACCTAATAAATGGTTACTCTTATGGTTACTCAAAACTATTCAAACAACGTGAAAAACAATATCTTGAATCAACCTAGGGTAAAGGTAAAGATTGTTTCTGTAGTGGTATGCGTTTTTCGTACGGTGATTATTTGCTGGAATATTATTCTGGAATAATACTGGAATTCTAAACCGATCCTCCTTAAATCTTCACATTCGAATTCAATTCAAATAAGATAAATATATCATTAGTGGACAACGTATTAGTACGTTTCCATTCTAAATAAATCATATGGTATTAGTAGGCTTCCTTTCTAAATAAATCATTTCAAATTGATAATAACGTACGTATGAAATACGTCATTCGATAGATTTTAGTGTATATTTTTAATTTACAATCATAAAATCGCTATTGAAACTATATTCCTATCAAAAATTGTATTCTCCAATAATAGGTACATATTTCCTATAGTGGATATAAGATGTTAATTTAGTTTCTGAAGTAGCGCTATTCATTGGTTTATGATGGAACCCAACAGTACCAACACTATAAGTGCAAAGGACCAAACATGGTACGTAAACTTTATTCAATAGTTTTTTTCAGTAAATCTTGAGTAAAACATGTTCAATTGCATTTTCTAGCACCATTGAAAAATATCATCTTGTGTATCGAACTTCTCTTTGATGAAACCGCATAAAAAACCAATACCACTATGGGTACTACCTCCTCATAGGGTGTGTTTACCGTGAGTTAGTTTTTCACCTTAAGCTATAACAAAATTAAACAGCACTTTTCAGTGCTAAACATTACCTGCCAATTATTTATTTATTTTTTTTTACCCTTATTCCTTTTCGATCCTTGTCCGGATCCTACGCGAGGTAATCCGACGTGGATATCGGTTTGGAAAATTCCTCTTTGACCCTTCGGATTCTTGTAGAATCTGCTTGGAAGTTGATTGAGAGAAAACGTATAAATTCCTAATTTAACATTCTTCTTCGGTCCTTCAGATTCTTATAGAAATCTGATAGGTACTCGTTTTGGAGAATATGGCGCCTAAACTCAAAAAAAGGGGCAATCTCTGGATTCCCCTTCTAACGATTAACGATTATGAAATTAATTCAAAATTATTTAAAGGACAGAACTCTGCGGGTAAATTATCAGAATTCCAAATCTGATCGACTACTTGTTAGAGCTGGAGTTCCTCAGGGTAGAATTCTTGGGCCGATATTATACAACATTTACACTTCCGACCTACCTGATTTGCCTCAGGGTTGCCAGAAATCCTTGTTTGCTGATGAAACAGGCATTTCCGCTAAAGGAAGAAGTCTTCGTGTCATTTGCAGGGGACTGCAGAAAAGTTTAGACATTTTCTCCTCTTATTTACAGAAATGGAAGACTTCTCCCAATGGAATAAAAACCTTTTTAGAATACCAATGAGCAATGTAAACAAAATTAGGTAAATAATTTAACAATTAAGGTTGATACATTACGGTAGTAGTTGGCGCACCTAGATTAACATGAAATGTAAATATTGATAAATTTGGAACAAATAAAGAGTTAAAAAAATTTAAAAAAAAATGCTTCACATAGTCAATCCATTAAAACTTAAAGGGGGTTTTCGTTATGTCGGTTACTTACCAAATCAAGAAACCTTTCACAACCCGATGTGGAATCGGATTTATCAACATTGAAGTTTTAATACTTTTAGCATATCAATCCTAATACAGGAATAGTATTTAGTTATGAGAATTAATCGTTGTTGATTGAAGATTATTTGACACTTAATTTTTTTCCCGACTGCCCATCAAGCTGAATAGTACTTCTACTTCTAGCTGAAAATTCTATGAAAGAAAATGGGAATTTTTTTTATTTTTTATGATTCAAATCAAATTCTTAAGCAATCAAAACAATCTAACAAATAATATGATATCCAATCTGGCTATCATGCGAATAGATATGATAGTTCTTTTTAGCCTCAATGGAAACTAAAATTCCGAGAACAGCATGTAACATCCAGTAAATAGCACACCACCAATCACTTGCCTGCAGGGTCAAATTCTTATTCTTTCGTTTGAATTGAAAAAATAAATGGCTATGAAGAAGCAAAGAGTGATACCGCCAGTACTAATCGGTGACCATGGCGCAGAAGCCATGTTTGTCAGCGGAGGAATCGCAACCACGTGGTGGTTCGCTGTTGATATTTACATGAAATCTATTTCAACATCGGGCTTCCAAGTGCGGCGGGCGACGACAGCCTGTATGTCAAGGTAGAGTATTCCTTTTTATCGTCGTTTCCATAGCTATCATCGTCTTAACGGTTTTATGTTTTTGTTTTGGTCGTATTTCCCACGCCTTTCGACATCTACTCGACAATGCCAATGTGTAGAAAGGTGATATGTATGAGTGAAGGAAAATGTTCACCCACATCACCCACCGGCTTTTGAGTGGGTGGTAGAATTGACAGTTGAAAACATAATGCAAAGTCAACAGCGAATGCAAACACGTTTTGTGTTGGTATGAGTGAACCGATTCTAGGATACGTTGTGGTATTAGAAACACCTCCGGTAGATGCGGTTTTCACTCAGCTTTTCCGACTTTCTGATGCAGAGCAAAGCGCCGCGAAATATGATTTGCATGAAGTGCAGACCCTAACAAACGTGTTTACGGCGTGACCATACCGCTAACAGTTTTATGGTTACTGCCCCCGCATAGATAATTTAGCTTATCAAATGACATTTTTTTGATTTATTTGGAAATAAATTGCCAACGAATTTATTAAAAGTATAACATCGCTGTTAAAGGTCGCAAATAATTATTAAAGTTGTGTCCTAAAAACACATTTGGAAAATTTCACCTCATTAGGAATAGAAAAAAGGGGCTGGGAGGGGGTGGCGTTGATGTTATTCTTACCATTGTATCAAATTTTGAAATAAGATGCTATGTTGTTTGCACAAATGCGTTGAAATTTACGTATTATTTAACAGCTTTTTTCACGCTGCTTCCTTAGTACAAACCCATCGCTCTTATTCAGAATTCAAAACTATGTAACTTTATGACTACTCTAAAATCCACCAAGAAAATCTTCGTCGGTTTGTACCTCTACCTTGCAGTATCGTTGTGTAGTGGTGGTACAGAACATATTTATCCATAATAATTCCACATTAGCTGAAACTTTCCTATAGAAGGTACGTCCGTATCACCCTGAACCGGTTATCGTTCGGTGCAGCACGAAGGAAAACGTCGCATTGGATCAGTTTTTCAGTAGCACTCCCGTAGGTTAGTTGCCTTGTTTTACTGTGGTTTTAGGTGTAGGTTTTGAGGAGGAGAAAAGTTTGGTGTTTTAACTTATTTTAAATTTTTATACGGTCACTACTCCCGACGGTCGTGATTTCGGTGTTTTCTAAGCAATTTGAATATAGAAATAATCAGATCAATAAGTCATCAGAGCAATAAGCGAAAATAACGCAAGGTGCTGGAAAATCAAGTGACAAAGTGTGATGAAAAGCTATGAGAAATTAGTTCAATGTGAGCCTTGAGAAGATTACATAAATTTAGTTTCCCCTGTGGCAGTCAAGAACGGGCAGTGTGAGAGAGTGAGAAGGTGGAAACTATTCTACTGTAAGTTCAGCGATGTAACCAAGTGTTTTAGCAAATTGATACCTCAACACAACAGGAGAAAAATCGTGTACAGTGCAAGCGGCGAGAATCATTTTCTATTTTTAACCTCCTTGATCCTTGATCCTGCGATTGTAGTCCACAAGTGGAATCCATCCATTGTAGTGTACTCCAGTTACTAACGGATAATGGATATTGCAGCGTTTGCTTCGACGATGGCCACCAAGGCAAAGGACCGAGCTAGTCAGCCGAATGACCTGACCAGTGGGGAAGCGTCCGGTTCGCTCAATGGAGCAGCCACAGCGGACGCCCGAGCTACCAAGCTGAAGTCGTTTATGGGGAAAACTCCGAGTGCAATAAAATCCAAATTTTTGTCTGTGCTCGGTAACAGCACCGAGATTATTAATGGGATATCAAATAAGGTACGTGCGAGTTAGCGAGGAGGGGAACTAAGGGGGAATTAGATGCAAATTAAGGCCATACGTAAAACTACAAAAAAAGGCAATTTTTGGCGAACTTCCAATCAATATATTATCTGAAAAAATGCAGAACAAGAGATTTATGGGTTATTGATAAGTCCAATTTTAAAATCCATAGGCCAACGTTAGAACGACTTCCTCTATGGTTTATGCAGTTTCCTAACTCAGAATCCTAGCTGATATCAAACAGCAGGGCATCAGAGCCTTTGTCTTCATTATGTTTGATATTACGAGATAAGTTAAGTCGATATACGATGTAAGGTATGTGCACAGCAAAATCTAACGACGGAATAAATTGCATTAATATGTAATATTGATTTATTTTTGAACCACTATAAGAAAGGCTAATTCATATTCACGTCAAAAAAAATCTAATCTGACTTGTTACATTCAAGTGATTGGAGCTGGCGTTTGATTCCATTAATTAGGGTTTGCAAAGTACGTTAACTGGGGGCACAATACGTCCATTAGAGCGACCGTACCATTTGCGCTGCTATTTTAGTTGCACACAGCGCTCTCATTTTAACTTAGTCATCCATCACCACACCGGTCGTTGCTATTACACTAGTCATTCTTAGTTACTGTATTCCAAACCGGAGTTATCCAAATAAGTACGATTTAAAATTTTCTGAAAAAAATTGGCAGTAAGTTTTTAAACATCTGCTTAAGCTTGGAAATCGGAAATGAACAGTTTTTCGAACCTATCTTCGGATTCAAGCGATGATGATCTGGACTTCATGAGCCAGACGCAGACACAGTCCTTGTTACCCGGAGAGGATAAGGAAGGGTTTGTGTGGAGAAAATGCTATTTATGAACTTATTTGAATTATTGTTTATTATTGTGTCATCTTTGATATAAAAAATCGAACTGACTACTCAAGTTGAATATTTATTCAATATTATTGAGTTATTATATTTGATTATACCTAACGATATAATATCAATTATTATAATTAAATATATCACATATAGATATAGTACAATCGTAAGGTTTTGTCAAGTATTTATATTTTTATTTAAAATCAAATCAAAAATTTAAAATAACAAATTTCTAATATTAAAAAATAATGAAGGATTTGACTATATAAAGAGTTATCGTTAAGTAGTTAGCAACATTGATTTTTGAATAAAATAGTGTTTTCGATTTATTGAAGAACAATAATCTTTTGTTGCATTTCACTGTTTACATTAATAAAAATCTTAGTTTCTATAAAACGCTCGCACTTTGGATTTGGCATTCTTCATTAAATTCTGCACAGTTGCTTTTGTTTCCTGGTGGCTGCTTTCAGTTTTTCTGTAACTCCTGCATGTTTTGGGATACTGTAAGCTCCTTCCGTAGGTGCCTGATAATCGCCGAATACCGTTAAATTGGCCGAAGATCCTGGCAGTTCGGCGAATTGATGTATTTCAGTTTTTCACGAATTGTACCACTGTAGCGCCGACTGGACGGAAGCCAAATCTAGCCAGAAAAGAGGAGGAGCCTTATGCTTTCTTTACAGTGGCAGCGATCTCTTCTTCAAACATTCTTCCTCGTACACCTTGGCGTTAATTGTACCCTTCGTGAAAAGAATCGACTACCGCAAACCGCAGGTATAATCCGCTTGCCAGACCTGCTGCTTCTGTTCAAACTTTTCCATCGCCACCGTGGTGTCAGCGTGGTTCAGGCCTTGGTCCACCGATTTCGTATAATACTGCGGTCCGGGCAGCGCTCGCGAATCTTCGTCGTCGATCAGGATGCATCCGTCTTTGTTCTTCAGAATCCGTTATACAGTTTTCGCGCTCTTGTTTTGGGCCGAGCTTGCTGCTTCAGGAACTTTTTTGGTCCCTTCTGTTTCGTGTACGTTTTCAAGGAGTCCAGAGTTTTGATCCATTGAATCATCCCGAAGCTGGTGTTAAATTGCTTGGCCAAATCCCGCATCTACGCCGATGGGTTTTTCCTTATGTACTCAACCACTTTCAAGTCGCGGTCGGCCTGTCTGGTACCCGGTTTCCTGCCGGATCGGGCAAATCTTTCACAGCAAGGGTCTCACCGAACTTTTCGATTACATTTTTGACACTGATGTGGTTCACTTTCACCCGTTTTGCAAAATGGTTGTACGTGACACCCTTTCCCAGCAGGAAATGTGCTGAATTCTCATCAATTCGACTCATCTTTGAAACGATCCACTGTATCGAAACCAATCAATTGCACAACAGTTATTGACATGTAAATAAACGTGTCACCGCAAAAAAACACTTAAAATTTTTTAGCCATTTTAGAGTAATTACTGTTTGAATGTCGCTTGCTATTTTTCGATACCCTCTCTTTATAAAAAAATATTAGCATTACTTTTATGCTAATGATATTTTAATAAAATTAACAGTGATATTATTTTAAGGAAAATATATAGTTCAAACGACTTAAAATATTAAATTAAGGGGTTGAATTAACTTTATTAAAAAGTAAAAATCAAATGAATAATTTAACATATATTTTATTTCAAATAACAGTTATTTATATTCAATGAATATTACAAAATGTTTCATCAGATATATTTTGTTTTCTATTTATAATTATAGATACATTCCAATTAAAAATTAGGGTTTAATTTTTTTTTTGAAATTCAATTCAATTATATCTTAATTTATTTGAAAATATTTGTTTAAACTATTATGTTCTATAACACTTACTTATGTAACATAGATTATTACATTTATTGAAACAAAAAAAAAAATCAATTATACGTAATTTTTTCAATATTTTTAAGATTAAATTAAGGAGTTAAATATGAATTTTCAGAATTTTAAAAAGTAGTAACAGCAATTTTTATTTATCAAATGTGAAAAGGAAGTGAGCAACATTAGTTTTTATATCAATACATACAACTTTTTTTATTTAATATAAAAATTTATAAAATATTGTTTTATTTAAATAAAATAATTCAAATCCAATAAATATTGTAAACTAGCCGGAAGGGTGCGACTATATCTCAGATGCAGGATTTATTTTGTTTTGCTTTTGTGTGATGTACGCACGCTTCGAAGAAAGATAGAAGATTGATAATGATTTTAGAGATTCACTGCGAAAAGATCAAGCGCGATGCAAGTTGATAGATTCAGATTCAAAACGTGGAACAAGATTTTTCAAATATTGATTACTAAGCGTGGGATTTTTCGCCAACTTGAATCTTGATTTTGATGTGTCCCACCCCCAGAACTATCCATAAATTTTGTAAAACTTAAAAATTGAAAAATTTACATTATCTGGTATTTTTTTTAAATTTAGAAAGTATAAATTTAAAAAAGAATTTATTTTAATTTGTTTCTAAATAATTATTCTTTTTATTTAATTAAATAGTTTAACGAATGAATGAAATGGGGCCAAATCGACTGTTTAGCGTTTTTCCTCAGTTCTGGAGATAAATCCCTGCGAGCAGTAATTTGATTTATTGTAGTATATCCCGTATTCTTTGTTTAGTACACGTCGAGTTACTTCATCACTATTGATTATGAAGTACTCGGTATGGTTACAGTTGTCATTGTTTGTTTTGTTGACAATAAATAGAGTTTTATTGAAAGTTTCCGCTATTTAAGCCTTTTGGAGAATGAAAGCACTCTTCTTAGGCGTGCCCTTTTGTCAGTCAATACCAGATGCATTGCAAAGAAAATAATCAACGAATCCGATACTGACCATGCATCAGAATCCTAGCCCCAACCAATTTAAACTATAGAACATCAAATAAAAATGAGAATTCACATAAATGAATACTAACCATCTTTTCCAAAATTCCATGCTCATCCTCGGTGGCTCAATCCGAGTATTGTCACTTTTCACAAGACATACCATGTAATATGGATTGAGATATGTCCCTTTGAGTACAAAAAGCAAATATGTTCTCTAGTTTGGATTAATTCAGACTAAAGGGTGTACGGAATCGAATTGCATCACTAGAAAAAAAATAGAGGTGGGTCATATCGAGGATGTAACCGCGAGGTTCACGTAGGACCGCGTTGGTGTATAGTAGTAATGGAATTTTCTAGTTTATACATATCATAACACATATGGTTGGTTAATATTGAAATGTTTTTATTATCCCGGTCAACCGTGTCTTCTATTAATTTTGTTTCACTGCACTTTTGTGACCCTTGCTATTCTACACTAGTATATAGCACTTAGTAAATAGCATTTCTGTGTTTGACATAAGCTTGCCGATAAAGTAG
Source organism: Aedes koreicus (assembly GCA_024533555.2). NCBI lineage: Eukaryota > Metazoa > Arthropoda > Insecta > Diptera > Culicidae > Aedes > Aedes koreicus. Next base: position 44,177 of record JAHHFK020004547.1, read on the forward strand.
TAGGCATTAATTGAATCAACATGAAACATGGGTCAAATTTACAGCTGTGGGGGGGCCGGGGTTATCAGTTTGTGGGTTAATGTTTGATACTAAGTACAACTATGTCTGTACCATACGGAAGATTAAGTGAAACTTATTATATGGCAGCCCCCATGTAAAATGTGGGGCCCGAAGTTTCAGTCATCCTATATGGAGTTTTAAACTGAGCATGTCCAATGCAGTCAATGACCAACATACAATTTATCAAATATTTTTAGCACAGGTGGTTTAGTTTAAATCACCAACATTTCGCTTAAACACAAACTCTTTTATTATAAAATGTAATCGGTAGTTCTGAAAAGGACGGTAATGATATGCGTAAGATATTATTTTTACCGAATTACTAGGACACCATCAAGTGCTATATTTACGCCGGATAATAGTTTCCCAATGTTCTCATCGCTGCGAATGACCGAAGGCAAAATACTTGGGATGATACTGAAAATCTACTTAGTTGTCACAAGCGTCGTTTGCATTATTGCAGTGGGGAGACAGGGGTACCAGCACCTTCCTGTCTAGCTTTGTATTCCATGCCACTACCGGGGACTGTGGCGGGAGAGCATAGAGTTCCAAGTTCCAATATATATATTAGCGATAAAAAGCATATCCAAGAAAGATAAGAGTGACGGAAATTCTGCACGCAGCAAAATTCACAAGAGGGGACGGGAAATAGTTGTAAAATCAGACACCGGCAACAAAGCAAAATTATTGTGCAGATGTGGGGTGTGGCTACTGTAGTATCAATCATGGAATGGAACTTAATGAAATAAAAAAGAAAAAGACAAATTAAACCATTTGCTATCCATTTCTGAGGACGCGGAAAGGGAAATCCTTATTTTCAACCTTTTCATATGCGGATTTGTATGGGAGCAAAAGTAGGACATTTTTAGTTAAACTCATGAAAATATTTTTTTTAATGGCATTTAATTAAAATTTTGATGCAAAAATTTATTATTTTTTTGTGATCTAATGGTGTATGTATGAATTATTTCTGGCCAGTCGAGAGGTATTTTTTTTTCGTTTTGGTATCTCCCTCTTTTTTAAAATTTTATGAATGGCGGCGGGGAAAAGAAAAAAGTAGTACTATGATAAAAAAATCGGCAAAACTCACTCATTCAACCGATCGTATTCAAACTTTTCAAGAATGAAACAAAATATATTATTTAACTTTCCCCATTTTAGTTTTGTTCAATTTCATTACCATACCCAAATGCACGAGTCTACCTTTCAACACTACTCATAAGATCTTGTACAACGTTTGGACCAATTGTTTTTTTGTCGAAATCCATTTTTCTTCATATCGTCCTCCTATTTCACTTCTTTATGATGTTTTCAAAATGCCTGCTTCATTATGGCAAGTGTTTTTCAATTGGCCACAGTTCCGGTGTGTTCAGGGGGATAGAGATTCGGCATGAAATTAACCTCCTTAGCCTTGTACCACTCCAGAACATCCTTGAAGTAATGACAATATATAGGCTAAATCTGGATAGAAAGGCGTAGGATAATCTTGTGACATCAGAAGAAGAAATAGACGCTTTTGGAGGCAATCCTTTAGGTATACCTGCCCATTCACCGTTGCGGTTCTAACGAATGGGGTGCTCCGCTTTGCACACGAGCAAACTGATTGTCAAATCATGTATTTTATGGCAACCTTTGACATCGTCTGCCTCCTAGCGTCCTCAGGAACATCGAACTAATGATAAACAGTAAAGAACAGGAGCCCTGACAGTTGCTGGAAGTCTGCTTTTACATAAGTCCTGTAATCCATATCAAGACAATCCGGTTCGGTCACCAGCTTGGTGTAGAGGTGTAGAGCTTCGTGAAAGTGATTTCCCCACAATATTCTGCAGTTCATCGCGATTCGGCGCCTTTTGGACTTTTTACGTGTAAAGTCCTTCACGATTTTTCGCATCATGCACGAAAGTTTTGCTTGAGTTTTCAAGCCACATCTTGAGCTGCACTGTTTGGATGGATTTTGAAAGCATTCATTACCCGCTTGTGATCCTTTAAACTATACGGAGATCCATTTTGGCCACACTTTTTCTTCTGACCGATGGTCAAACGTTCGTTGTATCGATTTTAAACACGAGTTAGTGTAGCTTGTACCATTACCAGCTTCCTGCTGATGGCACGATGAGAGATATCCGGATTTTCGTGGTACGTGCGCAAAATTGTTTGCGCTGCTGCTGTTCTTCCGACTATATCTTCGCAACGATTGCACAGCAACTAATGCTACTAATACAGTGTAAACAATACACATTGGACTAATTTCAGCCAAACTTTCAATAGAAAATACTCAATGGGTAAAAAATTACAGTCATTTGAAAATGATGCAATTTGATTCCGTACACCCTTTAGGTGGTAGATCTGATACCTCGCTACCCAAGTAACAAATTAAATTTTAAGGTACACTTGAAGAAGTTCTCAAGACTCATTTGATAAAACCACGCACAAAACAAGATATTCTACATAACATCGATAAAACAGCCATAAAACCCTCATAAGTTCAAAAATGCCCATACTACAGGAGGTTCTCTAGACTATTTCCCAAGATTCGCTTAAAACTTGATAGTTTTATCGGTACATACTTGCAATGACAGGCAGGACATGCTTAAAACTATGATAAATTTACCACAAGTTTTGGTAGTTTTATGATTTTCCTCTTTAAGAACACTTCCAGTCCGTCACAAATATGTTTCGAAGATTCCATTTTTGGACTCGTTCTGCTGAATGGGGACTTTTTTAAGAGAAAAAAAAACATCGATATACATATGATGTTTCTTTTCCAATGTGGATACGTATGTAAATTGATTGTAAAATTGACCATAAATGCATGAGTTTTTTGCCTGCAATTGATACATTTTTCATGCGACGTCCAGTTTATTGGTGTTTTATAACATAAAAGTTCGAAAATTTTAATGCGCCACGGAATCATGGCCAGAACATTGACTTATTTGAAAAATAAAAAATACTTGACAATTCAACAATTAGGTGACAAGGCTGATAAATTGTTAGATCTTGAATAAATTGTGTCTACAATCCATTTTAAGTTTAAAATGTATTTTAAACAGCAGAAATTGTTCGTAGCATTGCAAAAACGAGAGTTTTTTTTTGCATACATATGTAAATGGCTACCATTCCGAGGGAATCCAGAATAGCCACGCTCGCCATTTTTTCAATGGTTTTATCCAAAACTACCATAAAACGCATATAAAACTAATATTTCTTACACAAGACTAACAAGATTTTTTTAGGAGCGTGATAAGTTCACCTTTACTTGTTCTATTCTTGAACAAGAGGAGCAACGTTTGAATTGCTCAAGGTAAACAAGTCTTTCGTAAGATAGCCATAAAATCAGTGTGGAGAAGGCACATCATAAACAAAGAAAATGTGAACGTTCAAATCAAAAGTGCCTATGCATAATTGTTGTACATCATTACAGCTTATAATTTATTGTTTTTAATCACCAGCGTAAGGCGATTAAAACATTAAAAAAAAACTCTAACTTGAATATGCTAACAATGGATTTGGGAAGAAGAACAGATAATAATATTGCGTCGATGGCTGAAGCATCAGTTGAGCGAAAGATGATTTTTCTCTTGATCTGTACGCTGAACCTAGCGTTGGAAGAAGTGTACTGTGTAGTGGATCACTGAGCGATTCCAGCGCACTACTTCCGACTTTGGATTAAACGTGCGGATCATGGGAAAAATCGATTTTCGCTCAGATGATATACTAATTTTTACTTGCAACGAGTATAAATATTGTGTAGCCTATTGGGAACTGAAATGCACGACTCGGGAGAATTCAACATTAACATAACATTTGACAATCGTAGTGCACATTAAACCTTACGTCAAAAGTACTGCGCTGTATTTCCACGGTGGTGCGCCATATAACGCACTACCTGAGACGTTAGGTTTAATTTGCATAACTGGCATAAAATCAAATATCATGAGTTATGCATTTCGGTTTTCAACTGGTGACACATTGCACCATTTTATTTTATTCGTTTTACGCATAACGCATAGACCCTTTTGATAAGTTAGTCTCAGTAGGCTGCGAATCCAATGGAATGGTAAAAAAAAATTGTCGTTGGTGGCTGAGATGAAGGAGTGTTCAATATATTGGATAGGTTTTTATTGAATTTCCGCTTGAACGATCCGCTAGTTTTTAATTTCTTCCACCTGTGGGCGTCCATTGTGACAGTTTGTTTATTTTTCACATAATGTTCTATCTCAAGAATATGTGCTCTTATTTAAAATCAAATGGTTCTAAGAGAGTTTTATGGCAGCATTTCCAAGTTACATTCATCTTAAAGAAGAATGTCATAAAACTTTTACAAAACTTTTATCAGGTTATATGCAAGTTGCGAAACGATGTCTTGAGAGGGGGATCAAGTATCTTAAAAAAATTAGGGATAAGGTGAATTACACTTATAAATGATGTAGTTTTATGGAGGTTTCTTCAAGTGTCTTTAATCACTCTTAAGAACTGTTAATAAATTAACACCACATTAACTTGGAAAATGCCCTGATAAAACCGGATGAACTCCATAATGCTCTGATAAAACTACCATAAAACATGAATAAAACCATTTTGCATTTGAATTGCTACTTGGGTAAGCACCTTGAAAATAAGATCTACCAACTTTATGGGTCAAATTTAGCGTTACTTTTTATCTCACTGAGGAACTAACACCGCACTTTGTGAGTGGCAACCTTGCTGTTGGTTTGGGTCAGTCTAGCGTTACTTCAAATTATTTTTTTTAAGTCGAGCAGTTTGAAAACTTGTTCAAAAATCAATGAAAATACTGAGAAGAAACGAAATTGAACTTCTAGGATACCCCAATTGAATCTTTAAAGAAATCTAAGCTGGTTCTATATATGATTTGCATCAATTTCATTTTCCTAAATTAACTTTATCGTAAAATGCGTTAATCATTGGTTTATGAACTGTTTTATTTGACTTACTTTACTAAAACATTCCCAGCAAAAAGTCACAACTGCACTCAACGCAATTACTTTCGACACTTAATATGCTCGTAGTTTGCACGATTAAATATGTAGAGTTATGAGCTGTGTGCTGTTTATTTTTCACGAAAAGAAATTCATCCTGGCTTGCTTGCTGCTCAACATGTTGGTATATCAGTAGAATGGTCGCTTGTTGGATATAAAACTACTCCCCTGCAGTTGTTGTCTAAGGTTAAATACACATATTACGGAACAAACGATGGGGCAGGCGATGGAAGTCGAGCATATTTTACTTCCAGCCTCGTAGGGAAAATGTTGCGCAGAGGTAACAAAAAATTAAATTGAAAACCAATAACTAACTGGTTATTTTCTATCCTAGAGGCAAGTGAGGTTATCGCTTATGTTTTTTTATATAACAATTCATTGCTAAAAAATTCAAACTGTTATTTGTTTTAACTTTTGCGATGCGAATGTAACGCACTTTCACGGAAAAGTGTTACTTCATGTTGCCATTTTTTGTTGTTGCCTAAGATGAGAAAGGAGGCCAAGAAAGGGGAATTTTTTGGTTCGTAATTTGTGTATTGCCTCCGTTTGTTTCCTTTGGTTTAAGCAGACATAAGGTGATAGAAATACAACTGCAAAAAATATATTTGCATGACCTATAACTAGGGCGGCTTATCAGCTTAGGCTTCTCGAATTTATAGCTTTTTCGGTCTTTCTTTTCGCAATGATTTCAATCAGCTGTTGCGTTCATGTATGTATGGCTTAAGCATTTCTACTATGCATAGATAAGTTAGCTATGTGCATATACATACACCAGACAAATTTACATTCAAATAAAAGGGCATATACCAAATGACATTGGGGTGGCATATTGTTATAGCGGTATCCAAACGTCTAAGCTCTTCTTCTTTGATATTTTAAATTTTTCTATTATCATATCATAGCTCAATGTTGCTTATACTCTACACCCGGCAGTCTGACCTAGTCATTCTCATTATTAGTTAGTTAGTTAATTAGTTAGATACTGGTTAGTACCTTCGCCCAAAAAGACTGAACAAAAGAGGCCTCGATTGTACTTATATCAATCACTTAAAGCTAAAATTTTTGAGCTTACATAGTTTACCAATTATTGATCTTATGTACTTACCGGAAATCAGATTCAACTTATACATAAAAGAACACTTAATAGATTGGTACTTGGTTGTCTCAGTTAAAAGGAACTGATTTAAAAACTTTTTTTTCACATCTACTAGGAGGGGTAAAAAGTAACCTCTTAGGAAATGAAAAAATAAATAAAATGTTTTATTTTTTTTATTTTATTCAATGTAGTCCCCTTTCAGCTCGATACACGTATTCCAACGACTTCCAACTTCTTGATCCCATCCAAAAAGTAATTTTCCGGAAGGTCTGCAAAATACTCCTTCGCGGCTTCGATGATTTCCTCGCGAGAGCTGATTTTTTTTATCGATGAGCCATCTCTTGAGGTTTGGAAACAGATAATAGTCCGAGGGAGCCAAATCGGGTGAATACGGTGGATGTGGAAGCAATTGTAGCCGTAAGTCCTTGATTTTAGTCGTGGTTGTGATGCCCTTGTGCGCCGGCGCATTGTCTTGCAAAAACAAAATGTTTTTTTCTTCATGTGAGGCCGTTTTGCAGTGACTTTGGCCTTCAATTGCTTCAACTACTACTCGCTGTTGATGCTTTTATTCTTTTCGAGGTAGTACACGAAGAGTATGCCATGACAATCCCAGAAAACCGACGCAAAAATCTTTCCGACCCATTGAGCCTCCCTAGGCCGTTTCGGAGCACTCATTATGATCGCTGGTGTGTAATAGTGGATCCAGGTTTCACCAACAGTTACCAATCGACGCCTAAAGTTGCATTTGCACAGTTGAAAAAGCTGAAATAGTTTATTATCAAAGATCAGTAAACTTTTGGAAAACATTACCACTTAGGGGAAATGTTTGATTGTTCATCTCATCTCATCTCATTAGCCATAAGGGGCTAGGATTATAGTTAATGCTTAGGTCCCAACCTTTTGAAGAGAAATTGAAAAAAAACTGAAGCATGACCTCTTAGACTAGATGCTCCCAACGACCATTTTTAAATAAATTTTTGGCTGTAAGAAAGTAAGTACAGATAGTCTTGCATTAATATTTATTACTTGGCTTAATAAGCCCTAGTAACATTGTTAGTTTCATCAAGGTTTTCTAGAGTTCTACAAGTTTCAATCTTGGTACTCAGAACCACCATAAAACTCGAATTGTTACTAAAACATCTAATCGTATAGTATATATGTGGCAAGCACAAGATTATGTTCCAGGGCTGTCAAATAAATTTCCCACTCGAAAAGATTTACCGACTACGTTGAGGCTCGTCATTGTTACTTACCTCACCTTTTTAATCAGGCTAAGACTGGTGTGGCCTTAACAGTACACAGAAATTGTCTCTTTGACTGCACATAAAGGGGCTCACGCAGCCTGCGAAGGATCGGCAGGTCACCTCCTACTTGTTCGCTCCACCTCGCTCGTTGCGTGCCTCTTATTCTTAGGCCCGTCGGTTCCTTATCGAGAATAATTTTAACTGAGCTGTCGTCCGACATTCTGACGACATGCAAAGCCCACCGTAGTCAACCGACTTTAACGGTGTGAACGATGGGAGCTTCTCCCAGCAAGTGATGCAATTCGTGGTTCATTCGTCTCCTCCACGTTCTGCCTTCCAGCTGTACTCCATCGTAGATCGTAAGCAGCACCTTCCATTCAAAAAAACACAATTTATCCACGAGCATTGCTTATGTTTCGTGGCCGTAGAGGACTACCGGTCTTATTAATGTTTTGTAAATAGTCAACTTCGTAGATAGGCGAACTTTGTTCGATTTAGCGATCTTCTTTCGGAGTCCAAAGGAGGTTCGATTGCCAACAATAATGCATCTTTTTAACGCTCTGCTGAAGTCATTATCGGTCTTCACCAATGATCAAATGATACACGAATTCGTCTACCGCCTCGGTTTCATCACCATCATTCTGAAATCGTCATGGGAGGTTAACATTGCTATTTCGTGAGCCTCTACTCTGCATGTATTTTTATTTTGATGCATTAATGAAAAACGTATGTACGTTTTAGCCATCGTTTCAAAGTTACGTTCTACGATATCAACGTCGTCTGCGAAACCAGAAAGTTCAGCAGACTTCCTGAAGATTGTATCACACGTGTCTGTCTCCGCTCTTCGAATCACACCATTCAATGCAGTGTAAAATGCAATGTAAACACAACAATCCATCACCTTGCGGTTGCCCTATTCGAGATTTGAAGGGATTCGGGAGTGTCTCTGACACTCAAACGACGCACATCACTCGATCCATCGTTGCCTTCACTCACCTGTGTTTTTTTTGTTAATCCGTATTCGTGCATAATCTATCATAGAGTTGTCCCGATCGATTGTGTCGTAAGCTGATTTTAAATCGATAAAAAGATGATTTGTGGACGCGACATTTCTGCAGCACTTGTCCGTGACACAATGATATACGCCGGCATAGAATTTGCGAGAGCAACTTGAAGGCGGCGCTCAGTAGACTGATTGCACGATGATTGCAGCAGTCCAGCTTGTCACCATTTTTATAGATGAGACTCACGGTAACTTTCATCCAATCCTCCGATAAATAGTTTTCCTTCCAAATCTGGTTATTACCCAGTGCAGCGCCCAAGTCTGTGCTTCACCAACGAATTTAAAGAGCTCGCTTGAGAGTTGATCAACAGTAGCTCTATTGTTTTCAACCGACCAATTTCATCCTCGACTTCTTGGAGGGTTGGAGTCGGAATCCTGTCATCTTCTGCGAGTGTTCCTAGATTTATTGCTGTGCCACTTTTATTGTTATTTTGATCTTTCAAAAAGTTTAGATATTTGTCTGTCACAGCCAACTTGTTCTCACCAATCCAATGTGATTTAAAATGGCAAATAAAAACAGTTATGTCGTTTTCGGTTTTAAACCTGGGTCAGGTCTGACTCTGACTCGCAATTACCGAACGAAAACGGATCCAGAGTCGAGTCAGTATGATGGTATTAGCAACAGTTTTAGTGCAAAACATAAACATAAACAAACATAAACATTTTATTTTGACAGTTCATGTTTGTGTGTGTTGGTGAACTCAGGTCTGACCTCGAAAAAACTTGAGAGCGAACCTCATCGATGTTGGGTCGGATCCAGAGCGGATCCAGTTCCGACCCGATTGAATAAAAAAAACGTTTTGACAGCTGTTAGGGCGGACCTAGGGCGAACCCAGTTCCGCACTGGCAATAACCGAAAACGACATAAGTGTCAAACATTTTCATTTTGACGATTTAGTTTTTTCGGAGTTTTGTTTTAACAACCATTCCTCAAAATCTGTAGTTGTCAAAAATTTCTTCATGGTTTACTTTGATGAAAAAGTATCTCGTTTCATTGAGTATACACAGATAAAAAGAAACATTGAATTTTATGCGTGATCTAACGCACATAAAGGGAATGCTAGATTTGGCAGAAAATAATGGGAGATTTCTTGTAAACTGTAGCCTGATAATGCCTGAATCTAGCCTGTTGTATGAAAGAATGCAAACATTGTTGTATGGCGCATGAAATATTGCACACAATTTCGTTGTTAACGCCTCCTTTGACTTGAAATTAAACGAGGGGAAATTTTACGCGCTTGTTAAAATTCATTATTTTTTTCTGTGTATAGAAGAGTTCGGTTATATATGTTTCTTATCTTCGGTTATATATGTTTCTTATGGTTAGTTTTATTTTTCAAGCATACGCTTCTCTAGACAATTACCACAGGACCCTAAACCACGTTTATGGCGAAGACTAGGCGAAGATCATTAATTGAAATCTTGTAGCCTTTTTTTTCTTTTTTTTTATTAACTTCATAAACTTATAGGGGATAAAAGGGTGAGTGGAAACACAAAATCAACTATTTTATGTGTAGGTTAAGCACTGCCAATTAGTGATGTCTTAATTTGAAGCCATTTGTCCATATTTGAATGCGTAAGACTTATATGTTTTCAGTTTTTCACACATTATTTTATTTTTTCTTAATGTTTTGTGTACACTTTTCAAGTGTTATTTTCTGAAATTATTAAGACATTTAATAAATGTGATTTTATTGAACCCTGTTCTTTTTTTAAATAGTACTGCATTTTAAAAATGTATTGGATATTTAAAATTACTTGTTCTTCAGCTTTCATTTGTGCTTTATATTTTGTTTATTTTTACATTTGTTTAAAATAAATGAACACAGAGTTGTAAATTTCCGTAACAATTATTTATATGATATAATTTGACTGATACACGCAACTTATTTTTTTTAATAAGTAGCCTAACCTCACTTACCCTGGTAATATTTATTGGTTTCAATTGCCAACAGTTAACCTGGCATTAATTTTTAACGTTAATTACTTACAACACTGCATTTAGTTGTACTTTCATTAACACAATTCTTAGATTAAGTTACTATCGTTCATTGACTCCTGGGTTGACGTAGTTAAGTGGAAATTGCAATATTCTTCGTTTATTTTTTTTTATGAATTCATTTATTTGTACAGGCTCAATCGAATCAACTTTACAGAGCCAAGTTTTCATGATTATATACATCAGTTGTCTTAGAACTAAGGTTAAGGGGGTGGAACCGATTACTCGTGACCGTCTCGAGGTTAATAGGAATAACATTTTTATTTTATTTATTTCACTGAAACTTTGCAGTTTTTATTTATGTTTGATACGTCAATTACCATTAAAGATTGTACTAAAAAATTCATCTTTTTTATTGTGTATAACTTTTGAACTGATGAAATGGTGAGTAAAACTTGTTTAGAGTATAATGTTTACATATGCAAAATTCCGTCACAATCTGTCAAGTAGTTATCGATATGGCTTCCAATCAAGAAGTGCTTCGACACAAAAATTATGGGCGCTGTCGAGGAAAATCTAGACCAGTCCAATAGGTGGATCTCAAAACAGTTGGGAATTGACAATTCGACCGTATCCCGTGTGGTAAAATCATTTAAAGAGACCCAGACGACACAGCGACGAGTTGGCAGTGGAAGAAAAGCGAAGAAGACCGACCCCGTGTTCGCATGGAAGGCGAGGGATTACTTCAAGCGTAATCCGAACCATTCGATTCGGGACGTGCCCAAGAAGGTCAATTCTTCCGTCTGGATCGTCCAGCAGACAATAAAGCGGGCCGGACTTCTAGTCTTCAAGGTAAGGAAGGCGCCTAACCGAACCGATAAATAGAATACGGTGGCCAAATCCCGCGCCAGAAAGCTGTACCGCAAGTGGTTGGAGCAGCCGGAATGCATCGTAATGGTTGACGAGACGTACATTAAAGCGGATGCCAAGCAGATCCTCGGCATGGAGTTTTTCGTCGGCAAGTACCACTTGGATGTTCCGGAAAAGTTCCAGAAGAAGAAGGTCGACAAATTTGCCAAGAAGTACTCGGTGTGGAAGACGATCTGTTCATCAAGAAAATTCTGGGTGATTATGAAGGTTAAGCTCCGGAAAACAGGAAAGGTCTTCAAAAACGACAGGTATTTGAAGAAAGAGTGGATGAAAGTGTGTAAGAAAGATGGCGCAAATGTTGCACACGATTTGATGGGTAGCGTCAAGTCCAAGGTGCGGGAATTTAGCCTAGGAGAGGAGGTTAAATAAACCAACTTTGCAAATACACATTGTTTATTTGTGTATTTATTCCCTGAGAGTTTCAAAAATAACCGACTTAAAATGAATTTTTGGTGATCATTTTTGTCTGTGGAATTTTTTACGAGTACAATTTTTAATGTAATGTTATTAAAAAGCTTTAACGGATATATCTATGTTTTTGAGAGCATATTTTTGTCAAGGATGCTTGAATCCATGTTTTTTTTTTTTTTTTTTTTTTTTTTTATAATAATAAAAAAAAGAAGATATTATTGATTGTGCTCTTTTTTTCTGCCCATGTTTTAGAGTGGGGCAGTACTTTGTTTATTTCTGGGGGAAACAAAAAAAAGAGAGAAACGCAAAGGGGGGAAAAGAGACACCGTGGGGGGGGAAAAAGGAGGGACACCGCACAAGAAACAGGTAGGGAGGGGTAGTGGGTGGGGGTGGGTTGGGTTGTATATACTATGCTGAGGCGTGCTCGTTGTGTTAGTGTGTTATAAATAAAAATTTTTTTTTTGTTTTTTTTTTTTTTTTTTGTGTGTTGATTGTTTTTGGAAAGGATAGTTTTTTTTATAAAATTTATTGAAACAATGTTTTTTAATATTTTGTTGTTTAGTTTTGAAATGTTGTTTTATATTTCCAATAAAAAAACCTGAATTAATCCACCGATGGTGAGACTGAACCCTTCTTACACTTCACCAGAATTACGAACTCAAATGTGGCCAATATGGTACTGTATACATATTTTAATCAGAAATCATACATTCAGTTTATAAAGTGAATGATTTGTCAATCCTGAACGTATTGTTCATCGATGTGATTAAAATATTGCATTAATAGTCTTCAACGACCTGTTTATGTTAGCTATATAAAATGGATAATTACATAAATATTAGAAATTCCATATAATCAGTCCATAAAATGAACTATTACACAATCCTTAGCGTCAATTTTGATTATTGATATGAATTCAAGATGCTTAACAAGTACATGTTCGTTGAAAATTGTGTAGTTATAGTAAATGGAGACTTTGTGTAATTTCCGAATATACTCGTTGCAGTTCAAAACCGGACCACTCGAGCCAATCGATCCTGCTCTAATTCTATAGAGTCGCATAGTGTGGCTAGTCCGCTGTATGTGCTATACAACGCACCAGATGCGGAACAATAGAATGCAAGCGGCATCGATTGGGGTGAGTGGTCTTGTTCGGTTTTGAACTGCAACGAGTATATTTTCATCTCACAATTATGTGCTCTCAGGTATTGTTTTGGTTCTATCTCCATGAAGGATTATCCAACCATAATGAAATTTTGACCAGTTATTTAAAGATTTTATAACTTCAATTTGGCGCTAACAAAACTAAAATCGGTACACAAATAGCTCAGTATGTAATCGGAGACTAAACTGTTTGATTACTATTATAATAGGCCGTCAAGTACTGTTTCGTTCATATCTTCGTAACGAAATGTCCGAATAAAAAAAAATCAATAGCGTTCTATGGGAATGTTGTAGCTTTCATTTGCCGTCAACAGAACTGAAATCGGTTCACAAATGGCTGAGAAACCGATGTGACATTATTTGTAACACACACACACACACACACACACACACACACACACACACACACACACACACACACACACACACACACACACACACACACACACACACACACACACACACACACACATACATACACACAGACATGTGCTCAGTTCGTCGAGCTGAGTCGAATGGTATATGACACTCGGCCCTCTGGGCCTCGGATAAAAAGTCGAATTTTCAAGCGATCTTAATACCCTTCTTTTGGTGTAAGAAGGGTAAAAAGAGAAGTTGTAGAAATATACTATGTTTCAAATATTCAATATATAAAATGAAGTATTAGACAATTTTTAACCGTCAGTTCTGACTATCTCATGCGTCATAAAACGTAACAGATGCGACACTATAGAATGCAAACAGGATCGATTAGTGCGAATTGTGTTTTCCGGTTTTGAACTGCAACGAATTATGTGCAATTATATGCTCTCAGGTATTGTTTTGGTCATATCTCCATGAAGGATTATCCAATCCTAATGAAATTTTGATCAACTATTTAAAAATTTTATAAGTTTAATTTGGCGCTAACAAAACTAAAATCGGTACACAAATAGCTCAGTATGTAATCGGAGACTACCACTGTTTGATTACTATTATAATAGGCCGTCAAGTACTGTTTCGTTGATATCTTCGTAACGAAATGTCCGAATAAAAAAAAAATCAATAGCGTTCTATGGGAATGTTGTAACTTTCATTTGCCGTCAACAGAACTGAAATCGGTTCACAAATGGCTGAGAAACCGATGTGACATTATTTGTAACGCACACACACACATACACACACACACACACACACACACACACACACACACACACACACACACACACACACACACACACACACACACACACACACACACACACACACACATACATACACACAGACATGTGCTCAGTTCGTCGAGCTGAGTCGAATGGTATATGACACTCGGCCCTCTGGGCCTCGGATAAAAAGTCGAATTTTCAAGCGATCTTAATACCCTTCTTTTGGTGTAAGAAGGGTAAAAAAACCAAAAAAAAAAAATTTTTTAAAAAAAATAATTTTGTGTGGAAAAAAAAAAAAAAAAAAAAAAAAAAAAAGAAGAAAAAAAAAACATAACAAAATAAAAAAAAGCAAAAAATATTTTGTTTAGGGGGAGGAGAGAAATTGTTGGGGGGGCGGAGGAGGGAAAAGAAAGAAAAGAAAAAGGGGGCTGGGGGGGGAATCCCGCTTTCAGCCATCGTAAGCATGCTTTCTACTTCGAGATTGTTTGAAAAGAATCTCGAGAAAACTCCAGTAGCTCTTGACTTGGATCGTGTCCTTTTGTTTTTCAGCAGCAACATCAAACGGAAGTACACAAGCAGTTCCAGTCATGGAACGTCCACCGTCAAACAGTATTAGCACCGAATTAAGTCACAGTAATTATAGCAATAATTCCTGTTCAATCGATTCCAAATCACCTCAACCACCTCCTGATGGAGACAGTGACCTGGCAGTGGAAGTGAACTCGAAATCCGTACCAGTAGTGGAAGCTGTTCCGTCCGTGAAGGACTACGTGAGAGAACCTAAAATTGGTAATTATTACTCAAGTTCGTGGGTAAGTAGTTTTTAAATTAATCTTCTGTTGTTGTTTAAGGTATTCCCAGCAGTGCCTCTACTAGTGACAATGAGTCCTGCATATTAAGCGCAACCCTAGAATCCTCCGAGCTGAAGATGTGGATTCGATCAGAGTCGGAAAACTCGGTGCCATCTTGGGCCTCGTCGATAAGCCTCGATAGCCAATCTGAAGAAGCGATTCTTGATTTCATGAAACGTTTTGTGAAAATTTTGTTTCGTGAAAGCTCCTCGATCACGTTAGAACTCAAGTCGGACTTTGGACAGTACGCTCGGGTGAGTTGAGGTGCTGCAAATATTTTTATTTTTACAGGTTGTATTAGATTTTTACAAAAAAAACTTTTACTTTTACAAAACTTTGCACGCTTGAGTTGTTGTTTGCAATAATGCAATTTTGATATCCCCGTTAGAGAAATTGGTACAGTCATGCGGGTTGCTTGCAGAACTTTTAAACATCAACCTAATGTAGTTTTCAAAGTTTACAATTTAACTCATCAAGTTTTTAGCAGAACGGTTCTGAAGATTAACGTTCTCGCATAACAAGGGTGGATCTTGTTGAAAAACCCTCAAATATGTAAACTGTTTGTTAATAAATGCCTCGAATAAAATCAGAACAGCCTTCATTGAATTCAAACTGATAGGAATTTGCTCTGTAATTGGTGATATTGAATAAAATTACGCATTTTACAAGTATTGAAACATTACAGTGTAACATTATTGCAAATTTTGAAGATGCTATTTATTGGATTTGGTTTAAAAAAAAACATTTGTATTTATAAACTGCATAATATTTTTACACCATTTTGTTTGCTTGGAGATAGTAGCATAAGATAAAGCAACATTTTAATTGAAGCTGAACAATCCTTAATGAGTATCTAAACAAATCAATGCGTATTAGCAGTCAAAAAAGGGATTCGGAGAAGTCTATCCCGACGTGGATAGCAGGAACAGTTAGTTTTAATATTGTATGTTTTTCGTTATTTATATCTGAATTGTTGCTCAATAATTGAAAAGTAAGCGAAGTGAAATTTGGATAACCCTTGAAACTTGAAAAAAAAAGTGTAATCCTGTGCAGGACATTTTAATGCTACACTTCGGAGTACGTACTGAATCTTGCTTCACCCGCACTAGGTAGATCCATTATTACACCGAAGACTGCATAGATGCTATTGGGGCCTGTTCATAAACCACGTAGACTCATTTTTGAAAATCTCAGAAGCCCCTTTCCCCCTCGTAGACTGTTCTCCATACAGTTTTTTGAAATTTTGTATGGAGCGTAGAACTTAGTCAGACAACACCCTTCCCCCAGAAAAGTCTACGTGGTTTATGAATAGCCCCTTAAGAATTTCAGCTTTTCCTCTCATTGTTGATTCACTGATATCGTTGCTCATCAAAAATATAAATTTTAACGTAAGCAAACAAGCAGTTTAAAATGTAGGTGAGGCAGGGGAGACTTGATCTCCGGGGAGGTTTCATCTCCTCGTCGTTTTACATAGACAGATTAGAGTATTAGTCCTCATTTTGTGTAACTTTTTTGTGTCGTTTTTTATATATAATTTTCAATAAATATGTACAATATCTGGTAAAAGTGCTGTGAGTTAAACTGATCCCTCAAATTTATGATGATTCGATACTTCTGGACATAATATAGTATATTCCAAAACAAGTTGTATTTGTTGTCAGAACGCTTTTAACGTTTTTTCATACAGTAAATTTAATAGACATAGTTAATACTCCATAACTGAAAGTCCTTGGAAGGTGTTGGTATTCACACCTTATTTACGAAATTTTTCGATTTCTTTTCATTTATAACTTTGTAACAATTTGATCAGGATTCTATTGTTGTTTGTGATCATCAAGCTTCTGTGTGAAGGGCCAAAAACGTTTGAGCAGGCCCGTAAGCAGAGAAACTTACGCGAAACCTGCGAATATAGACAATAGAATCTCCTTCCAAAAGCAAGTTCACACTCACAGCACTAGAACCGAGCCCTCGGTTGACAGAATAAACCCTTAAGATGGGGTCGAAGAGCCCGGTCGCGTTCCGCGAAATGTTAACAATAGGGAGGAGGCAGTTCCATACTCCCTATTCAAATCGTTTCACTTGGGTGCACTGATGGTCCCTCCCTTTTCCCGTTGTATGATATGTTATATATATTTAGTATCTATGATCTAAATTAAATGAAAAATGCCATGTGATACAATGCAATGATGTATCTATACTACCTGGAACCACCTTGGTTTTAATTTTGGGGGGGGTAAATTTTTTTTTGGGGTTTTTTTTTTTTTTTTTTTTGTTGGGGGTTTGATTTTTCTTATTGTTAGTGATTTTTTTTTTTTTTTTTTTTTTGTATTTGTGTGTGTTTTTTTTTGGTTTGTGTTTAAAAAAAAAAATTTTTTTTTTTTTTTTTTTTTTTTTTTTGTTTGTTTGTGTTTTTGTATTTATTTTTTTTTTTTTTTTTTTTTTTTTTTTGCACCCAGTGAACAAGCAAACGGAACAGTTCGTTCGGTCCGCTCTACGTTGCTTTGGAAGCTTTTCACGAGTTGTTTCAATTCTTCAGTCTTAAGTTTTTTTGCACTCGCGAGTGAAATCGAGTCTTGGTTTTCTGAAGAAGTCAAAGTTGTGTGATAAGCGGTGCAACAACGTCACTAATTGCAATTAGCAATATTGCAACGATCTAAAAGGCATATTGCTCCGCATCCATACGGCACGCACACCAGCAGTCCATCGTGTGTAGCGTGCAATCGTTCATCTGCCAACCACCACCGACCAGTATCATCATCATCATCATCATCATCGCTGAGCTCCACGTCTAGCCGGTACACGCGGCCACACATCGTCGCTCGGCAGCAGCAGTACATTCGTCGCCCGTCTGCAGTAGATCAGTGATAAATATAAGATAAGTTTTTGTTTCTCGCTCTTCTGAATTAATTTTAATCGTATTGTGTGTGAGAGTGTGGAGAGTGAGTGAGAGTGAGTGAGAGTGTGTGAGAGTGTGTGAGAGAGTGTGCTTAGGTTTAGTTTGTTTATCTTAGGTTTAGTTTGTTTATCTGTGATTGATTGTAGATAATTACGTTAGCGGTTGAGCGTCATAAGCTCCCACGGGTGCGACATGGATGATTTGTCGGAAGATGATTCATCCATGCCGCCAAATGATGGGGTAGCTCTTAAAGTTACCCGATCGCGTGCTTATCCAGATAGTTCAGCTGGTCCTTGGGTTGTCTATTTTCGGCCCAAAACGAAACCTCTCAATGTTTACCAGATTTCAAACGATCTGACGAAACGATTCTCGGCCGTGACCGAGATAATTAAGGTGAGACCCAATAAACTAAAAGTCGTTGTGTCCAACCTTAAACAGGCTAACGAAATTGCTGTCTCTCAGTTTTTTACACTGGAGTATTTAGTGTACATCCCAGCTCGAGGTATTGAGATTGAAGGGGTTGTCACCGAAGCGAGTTTGACCCCTGAGATCCTGTTGAAGCAGGGGGTTGGTCGCTTTACGAACCCTCTGCTTCCTTCAGTCAAGATACTTGATGTGCAAAAACTAGGCACAGTATCGATCACGAAGGGTGAAAAGAAGTTTACACCGTCAGACTCGTTTCGCGTAACCTTCTCTGGTTCAGCCCTCCCTCAATACGTCGAGTTGGGAAAACTTCGACTACCTGTGCGGTTGTTTGTACCTCGGGTCATGATCTGCGAAAAATGCAAGCAGATGGGACATACGACCTCCCATTGCAGCAATAAGGCACGCTGCTCTAATTGTGGGGAGAAGCACGAGGATGGCGCTTGCGCAGACAGCACACCAAAATGCGCTTTCTGTAAAGGAACTCCTCCTCATGCTCTCTCGTCGTGCCCAGCGTACAAACAACGCGGGGAGAAATTAGAACGCTCGCTAAAACAGCGTTCCAGGCAATCTTTCGCCGAAATGGTGAAAAAAGTCTCCCCACCACCCAATGCCAATACAAATCCCTTTGCTCCTCTGTCAGATGACGAGTCTGACTTTGATTCGGCTGAAGAGGGAACATCGTTCACTTTTCCGGAAGGTGCTTCAAGGAAGCGAAGACGCGTCCGCCCACGGAAAATTGCTGAAAAGAAGCCCGAGACCAGCTTGCCCATTTCAAAAAAGGTGGAAAAAAGGAAAAGACAATTCCTCCTGGTTTCCGTAGTACTAACTACACCCAGGACTTTCCATCTCTCCCGGGAACATCCAAAACCCCTGAAGCCCCTATTTTAAGAACAGAAGCCCCCTCCTCAAGTGGGCTGTTCTCATTTGATGACATTGCCGAAGGTATCTTCAAGTACCTCGAAATTTCTGACCCTCTCAAAAGCATTGTTTTGGCAATGCTTCCAACAGTGAAGACTTTTTTGAAGCAATTGACAATTAAGTGGCCCCTCCTTGCAGCTATCATCTCCTTCGATGGATAATTTTCCAAATGAGGTCGGGGATTTGATCACTGTTCTACAGTGGAATTGTCGAAGTTTGATTCCTAAATTGGAATCTTTTAAATATTTAGCTCACAATACCGGTTGTGATGCGTTCGCTCTTTGTGAAACATGGCTCTCTTCCGAAATCGATCTTCCTTTTCATGATTTCAATATTATTCGTCTTGATCGTGAGGATTCACGTGGAGGAGGAGTACTTTTGGGGATCAAAAAGTGCTACTCCTTCTATAGAGTGAATTTTCCTCCAATTCCAGGTATTGAAGTTGTCGCATGTCAGGCTGTTATTAAAAATAAAAGCCTTTGCATTGCTTCTGTGTATATTCCTCCTAGAGCCTCAATTAACCGAAAACAACTTTCAGATATTTGTTCGGTCCTTCCTTCTCCACGGTTGATCATGGGAGATTTTAACTCTCACGGTACAGGCTGGGGAGAACTGTACGATGACAACCGGTCTTCCCTGATATATGACCTCTGTGACAACTTCAATATGACCGTTCTTAACAATGGAGAAGTAACACGTTTGGCTGGAACATCCTCAGTTGGCAGTAGATTAGACCTCACACTTTGTTCGAATTCATTATCGTTGGATTGCACATGGAATGTGATTCAAGATCCCCACGGTAGTGATCACTTGCCCATAAAAATTTCGGTTGCCACCGGGTTCAATCCGTCGAGATCTGTCAACGTCACGTATGATCTTACCCGTCACATCGATTGGACAAAGTTCAGGACAGCAGTAGATGAAGCCGTAACGACGGTAGAAAGGCTTTCACCGCTGGAAGAATATAACTTCCTCTCCAACCTGATCATAGACAGCGCGCTTCAAGCTCAAACTCGACCAGTTCCAGGGACGTCATTTCGCAGGAAACCTCCTTCTCCATGGTGGGATCAGCAATGCACCGAGGTTTACCGTAAAAAGTCCGACGCGTTTAAAGTTTTCCGTAGACGTGGAACACCTGAGCACTTCGAAGTATACACGGCTCTCGAACGCGAACTTAAGAGCCTCATCAAGGCCAAGAAACGCGGATACTGGCGAAGATTCGTGGACGGGCTATCGCGCGAGACGTCGATGAGTACTCTTTGGAACACGGCGCGAAGATTGCGTAACCGAACTAAGAACAACGAAAGCGAGGAGTACTCGGACCAATGGATCCTCAAGTTCGCGCGAAAAGTTTGTCCAGATTCTGTGCCGGCACGGATCATTCCTCGCGAAACCGAGAATTCGATAGATGAGATCAGCCAACCTTTCTCAATGGTAGAACTCTCTCTCGCGCTCCTTTCGTGTGGCAATACGGCTCCAGGAGCTGATAGAATCAAGTTCAACTTGCTTAAGAACCTTCCAGACGTCGCGAAGAGGCGCATGTTGAACTTGTTTAATCAGTTTTTGGAGCTCAACATTGTACCGGATGATTGGAGGCGGGTGAGAGTTATCGCCATTCAAAAACCTGGCAAACCCGCGTCCGACCACAACTCCTATCGACCCATCGCGATGTTATCCTGCATTCGAAAGTTGTTGGAGAAAATGATCCTCTTCCGTCTGGACAAATGGGTTGAGACGAACAACCTGCTTTCAGATACTCAATATGGTTTCCGTAGGGGTAAGGGAACGAACGACTGTCTCGCGTTACTTTCCACAGATATTCAGCTAGCTTTTGCTAAAAAAGAGCAAATGGCTTCTGTATTCTTGGACATAAAGGGGGCTTTTGATTCAGTATCTGTTGAAGTTCTTTCAGATAAACTCCACGCTTGTGGCTTTTCTCCATTAATGAATAACTTTTTGTACAATTTGCTGTCAGAGAAACATATGAGCTTTTCTCATGGAACCTCTACAGCTTCTCGATTTAGCTACATGGGTCTCCCCCAGGGATCATGTTTAAGCCCCCTTTTGTATAATTTTTATGTCAAAGACATTGACGGTTGTCTAAGTGACAACTGTACGTTGAGACAACTTGCAGATGACGGCGTAGTGTCGGTCACTGGACCCAATGGGGTCGATCTGCAAGGACCCTTACAGGATACCTTAGACAATTTGTCTACTTGGGCTCTAGAGCTAGGTATCGAATTCTCTACGGAGAAAACTGAGTTGGTAGTTTTTTCAAGGAAGCATAACCCAGCACAACCGAAGCTTCAAATTTGGGGTACACCGATAACTCATTCTATGTCCTTTAAATATCTTGGGGTCTGGTTCGATTCTAAGTGCACCTGGAGATCCCACATTGAGTATCTGAAGCGAAAATGCCAGCAAAGGATCAACTTTCTCTGCACAATTACCGGGACCTGGTGGGGAGCAGATCCGCAAGATCTTCTAACGTTGTACCGGACAACGATTTTGTCGGTTATGGAATACGGTAGTTTTTGTTTTCAGTCGGCGGCTCGGTCGCATATCATTAAACTGGAACGTATTCAGTATCGGTGTCTTCGTATCGCGTTAGGTTGTATGCACTCGACTCATACGATGAGTCTGGAAGTGCTGGCTGGCATGTTGCCACTCTCGGATCGATTTTCAGAATTGTCTCTCCGGCTCCTCACCAGGTGTGAAGTTATGAACCCCCAGGTAATCGAAAACTTTGAGAAGCTTCTCGAGTTGAATCCTCAAACTCGCTTCATGACATTGTACCATTGGTACATAACACAGGATGTCAGCCCTTCGCCAAATATTCCCAATCGTGTTTGCTTCTCCGACTTCGGCAGTTCGGTTCATTTTGATTTATCCATGAAGCAAGAGCTTCGTGGAATTCCAGAGCATCATCGTCCTATGATTGCTCCTGTGATATTTTCTGCAAAGTTTGGCCAAGTTAATTCCACTAAATCGTTCTTCACTGACGGATCATTGATAGAGGAGTCTGCAGGCTTTGGTATATACAATGAAATTTATAGCGCCAATCGTAAACTTCAAGCTCCTTGTTCCGTATATGTCGCCGAATTAGCGGCAATACACTTTACGCTAGAAATCGTTGCCTCACTAACACCGGATCAGTACTTCATTTTCACGGATAGTCTCAGTTCTATAGAGGCTATTCGCTCTTTGAGGCCGGTAAAGCACTCCTCGTATTTTCTCATGAAAATACAGGAGCTTCTAAGTGCTTTATCTTCGCGTTATTTTATCATCACCTTTGTATGGGTCCCTTCTCATTGTTCAATTCTGGGCAATGAGAAAGCGGACTCGCTTGCAAAGGTGGGCGCTATAGAAGGCGATATTTATGATCGACAAATCGCCTTCAATGAATTTTTTACTATTTTTCGTCAACAGTCACTCGTCAGCTGGCAGTATAAATGGAGTAAAGGAGATTTGGGGCGATGGCAACATTCTATCATCCCTAAGGTGTCGAAGAAATCTTGGTTTAGGGGGATGGATGTGGGACGAGACTTCATTCGTGTCATGTCTCGCCTCATGTCCAATCATTATTCTTTGAACGCTCATTTATACCGGGTTGGGCTGAGCGACAGCAATCTCTGTGAGTGTGGACAAGGCTATCAGGACGCAGATCACGTTATTTGGTCTTGTGTTGAGCATCGTGGAGTCAGATCGGAGCTTAATGATTCCCTTCGGGCTCGAGGTAGACAACCCAATGTGCCAATTCGAGATATTTTGGCTTTGCGTGATTTGGAGTATATGCAATTAATTTATGTGTTTTTGACTAACATTAGCATTAGATTGTAGTTAGTTTAACCTGTATGTTTACTTTAAGTTTTTTTTTCTTTTTTTTTATCTGTGTTTGTGTGTTTTTTTTTCTTTTTCAAAAAAATGTTCAAGTTAAAAGAAATCCATACATTGTATAGTTTTAAGTTTTTTGACAATTTAGAATTTAAAATTAATGTGTTATGTATACCATACTTTAAATTCCCACCCATCTTCCCATCCGTAATTTGTTATTCCTATTAACCTCGAGACGGCCGCGAGTAATCGGTTCTATCCCCCTAACTTTAGTTATAAGATAAATAATGTAAAATAAATATGAAAACTTGGCTCTGTAAAGTTGATTCGATTGAGCCTGTACAAATAAATGATTAATTAAAAAAAAAAAAAAATCTTCTCGTGAGCCTCTTCCCCTCATTATTTTGTCCTTGACGCATTTATGACAAGCCCAATCCTACTTAATTCAGCTTTAAGTATGATGAACGTTTCCGCAATCGTCATTGCGTGCAACGATATGCACGTCGTCTGCGAAACCAAAAAGTTGGACAAACTTCTTCAAGATCGAACCACTCGTGTGTATTCCCGCTATTTGAATCACACCCTCCAATGCTATGTTAAATAGCAAACTCGACAATCCATCACCTTGTCGTAATCCTCTCAGAGAATCGAAGGAACTTGCGAGTGTCCCTTCCATACACGGCGGGACAATTTAACTCATTTTTAAATCATTTTTGACTTAGGTACTTTCATCAAAAGTGGAGTCACTCATATATGAGTAAATGTGACAAGTCGACATACATAAAACATCGATCTGATTTAAGTCGGTGTCTTAGATATGTCGACTTGTCGATCCCAGTCACATTTACTCACATATGAGTGACTCCACTTTTGACGAAAAGTTGGACAAACTTCTTCAAGATCGTACCACTCGTGTGTATTCCCGCTCTTTGAATCACACCCTCCAATGCTATGTTAAATAGCAAACTCGACAATCCATCACCTTGTCGTAATCCTCTCAGAGAATCGAAGGAACTTGCGAGTGTCCCTTCCATACACGGCGGGACAATTTAACTCATTTTTAAATCATTTTTGACTTACTTTCATCAAAAGTGGAGTCACTCATATATGAGTAAATGTGACTGGGATTGACAAGTCGACATACATAAAACATCGATCTGATTTAAGTCGGTGTCTTAGATATGTCGACTTGTCGATCCCAGTCACATTTACTCACATATGAGTGACTCCACTTTTAACGAAAGTGAGTCAAAAACGATTTAAAATTGAGTTAAATTGTCCCTCCGTGTAGCTGGCCACGATCGATTGTGTTGTAAGCAGATTTGAAATTGATGAAAAGATGATGTGTGGGCACGTTATATTCGCGAAATTATTACATCACTTGCTAAATTTTGAAAATTTGGTCCATAGTACCGCGGGAACCCATTAATGCCCTTGCTTGGTACAACCCCACGAACTCCTTTGCAGTTGGTGACAGACGGCGGAATAGAATTTGAGAGAGCAATTTTTAGGCGGCGCTTAGTAGAGCGATTTCACAGTAGCTGCAGCAATCCAGCTTGTGACCCTTTTTATAGAATACTCTTCGGTAAATACTCTTGGGTAAATATTCTTCGGTAAATACTATTCCTTCCAAATCTTGGTAATTACTCACTGCAGTGCCCTTGCTAGAGATTCTCCACCGTTTTCTAATTACTCTTTTGGAACAGCAGCTTCGTTGTTTTCAACCGACCAATTTCTTCCCCAGCTCCCTGAAGGGTTGGGTTGGAACTCTGTCATCTTCTGTGCGTGTTCCCAGATTTATTAACGTGTCACCTTCATTTGATGTAACATTGCCGTTAAGGAGCTCGTCAAAGTACTGCTTCTACTTTTCGATCACATCACATTTAATTGTGAGAAGATTAAATGCACAAGTTGTTCAACTTCTCGTAGAATTTACGTGTGTCGTTAGCACGGCACAATTGCTAAATTGGTTCGCGGTCTAATTTTTTCTATTTGGCGCTTTTTCCTTCGAAGTATAGCGTTTTGGCTCTTCCGTACCAGTATGTACCATTCTTTATTCGCTCTCTTCAAACCAGTCATTTTTTCGAGTCGGTGAGAAGTAAATACATTTGCAGAAGTATATACAATTGCAGAAGTATTTAACATGTTTGACAGTATCGGTCTTCATCATGTTTATCTTGTTATCGCCATACTTTAGTCAAACATATATGCTTGTAAAAGTTATGATTTCAATCTATAATTTATTGTAAGCCCAAGCTCCAATCATTAGAGGTCTAATTTGAAAATATCAAAGTGTTGTATGGAATCGAATTGTTTTTTCCGAACTTTTTAAACTTGTTCTCGTTTTGTATTAGAATTTCCAAACTCAGTGAGTCAGAAAAAAAAGATTTCGGATGGCGATGAAAAAACATCCAGCAAAAGATAAATAAATAGACGAAATTTTCCTTAAATCCTACGTTTATTAGGCCTTCTACAAAAATGCTTCGTCTCATGGCAGTTGACCGAAACCTTTGCCATGACCGATGGAAAAATGGATGTCGGAATGTTATTCATCTCTTTCGTGGCTTTGGCGATCATCTGTTCCTTCGTTTTGGCCACGAAAAGATTGGAGTAGATCCACCGTTTGAGGTTCACCCAAACATTTTGTATTGATTGCAGCTGGGGGATGTTGACAGTCTTCTGTACAACGTTTATCTCTAGCCGGTCCATCTCCTTCAATGACCTCTTGACATAATGAGCTGAGGCCAGCTCCGCCAAAAAACATCCTCCTT
This sequence comes from Aedes koreicus, assembly GCA_024533555.2. Classification (NCBI taxonomy): domain Eukaryota; kingdom Metazoa; phylum Arthropoda; class Insecta; order Diptera; family Culicidae; genus Aedes; species Aedes koreicus. The sequence goes on from JAHHFK020004547.1 coordinate 69,922, forward strand.
CGCATGATACTTGTTGATTAAGGCGACAACTGCCGGCAGGCACTTCGTACTGTATATCTCCCCGTTCACTGCAAGCCCCGATGGAAATAATAGTGGACATTCCATCCTTGCTGATCGTCAGCCACAGAAGGACGTTCTTCGGGAACTTGGTGTGGGATTTTAACGATAACCTCCTTGGTGGGGCATGTAGAGTACCCGGTCTTCTGCCAGTCGTTTCCATGTTTCGTTAGCACATGGCACATGTCGAGTAGGTCTCGTCACATATTTTGACCAGAAGTGACGTCGCGCTTCGCCGGAATATTGCTTTTCACCAGCTACTTCAGCCGCTCCGTCGGTCAATAGGCAATCGATCAGACACAACCCGCCGCGACTGACGCTTCCGCATAACAATGCCCATCTTGTACTGGTACTTCATCACCGTTTGACCGGTTCCATTACCCTCTTGGCTCAAGGCGTAGAACGACGAGGTCACCTTGCACTAGGGCTTCATCTTCAACTTCTGCTGCGCTTTACGGCAGAAACCAGGCATCCGTTCGTCGGCCTCGCTTTTCTCCAGAAGGGAGAGATTATTGTTTATGTCGGATCGGTTCTATACGGTGGACACGAAGTGTCTACTCGCGTTTTCAAAACCACACATCTTAATCGATATTGGGCCGTTGCTTCTGCTATTCTTATTTATGCTTGCTGCAGTGCAGCAGATCTCAAATAAGAAGATCGCCTTGGTTTGTTGCTTTCTTCCTGAGATTTGTGCTCCTGGGATCGCGATAGGATTTTGAAGTGTTTCTCCTCAAATGGAAATAGATTGAAAACTCTTTGAGGATTCTTTCCCTGAACCTGCTACTGTTTGAACTTAAACTAGTTTGTTTGATTTTTCTTTGAAAACATTACACTACGAAAATCTGCATAAGTTCCTCCATTTTTGGGTGTGTGCAATAATTGTGTAAATATTTTTTTCAAGATTTGTTAAGGCTGTCATCTTATCCTTCCCCTCGAATGTTTTGGATTGCTTTTTATTTTCTATTTTTTCATTACAGACGGAAACTGGACGTCTATGGTTCTCTCGTTTAGTGAATGCACAAAGGGCAAAATCGAAGCGAGTAGATGAGTCGACATTCTATTCCTTGGTCCAGTATTTTGCGATCGTCCTTTTTGAGTGCGCTGAAAGCGAGGACTTCTCTCCGGCCAAAACTCTCATGAACATGTGCTTTACATTTTACTATGACAGTAAGCCGATTTTTACTTCTTTGCTGAGATTACTCAATACTATCTGGATTTTCTTCCTAGTTGACGTTCCTGGTTGTGAACCTTACCGTGAGTACTTGTATACGTACCTTCGGGATCAACCGATTTGGCATTCCCTTCGTTTCTGGAATGCGGCCTTTTTCGATGCACTTCAAACGGAACGACAGCATCATCCAGTACCACCTACAAAAGTGGTTAGTGTGGCTTCTCAGGGGCAGAATCACAGCAAGGATGACGAAGTGAATAGTAGTAATACACTCGTGGTGCCTGAAAATGAGCGATCCTCTTCGACAAGTGCCTGTGACCGGACGGATCCGTTCGAACTGCAGGAGGATAAAAAATTTCATCAGAATCTCAGCTTCGGACAATTGGGGTAATATTCAATACGTTTTCAATCTGAGCGATTTTAATATGAGAATTTTGAATTTTACAGGAGCTTCACCTGCAACATGCATGCATTTGGATTAGGGCGTGAGCTTTGCTACGAATTTCTTATGAAACAGTGCGTCATAGCAAACTTAAATGCTGGTAGGACTTTCTGAGGATTCATGAGAATTGTATGATTTTAACAAATATTTTATTTGCAGAGCAACAAACACTACTCAAGGACAACGTTGATCGGATGTACCGGGAAACTGATCCGTGGCGTGAAAACTAGAAAAAACTCGACAACACCAAGCAACATGTGGCTGTTACAACGTGTTTCAGAATAAATCTTTGCCGGCTTTAATTCAAGATAAAATGGTAAAATTATTTGTCCCCTAATCTTAACGAACAAATTCTTCATACATAATTACTTAGAACAAGAAAGCAACAAACAAAGTCAAACTACCAATGGTTACCGAATCTTTAAGCAGCGAGGATGTGCCGTAAAGAAGCTTTATTAATTGTTAGAGGGGTAGGAGATCAAGTGTTTGTGATATATTTGTGATTTTTAGGTGAGAAACACCTGTTGTTATCGTTAAGTTGTTTGTATTTTTGTATAGGTCGGAAGATGACTTTAAATCGAAAAATAAAATCATAGTTGATTTTCTATAACAAATTATTGAGGCATAACATTCATTCGAGAGCAAAATTAAAGCAAATGAAAATTTAGAGCTATAGGTATTTTCTATACATTCCAATGAATTCCAGCGATGCAAGAAAGGATGAAAAACGATAAAAAACATTCAAGAGCAGAACTATCCTCACACTTAAGAAACTATAATGTAAGAGAAGATGGAAAGGTATGTTTAACATGTTGCGACAATAAAGTTAGCAGTGAATATGGTGAAGTACGGTTAGATCTCATGTGCTGTATGATAAATAGCATCATTTTTATTTTGAATGATTTTATTTAAAACTAGTAAGGGATAAGATAACTGGCAATGAAGCAGAGCAATATATGGCGAGTTAATAGTATGTCGGATTGAAATGTCCGGAACATACTAGGTGATACTAGTTGATCTGTGGATATGATATGGAACGTCATTGAACTATCAATGATTGAAATTGTTGAATTTTACACAAGGTGTTTCAAACACAAAAAAAATTTGCTGAAAATGATAAAAGAGAATACAAATTTCTATTTGACCAATAATCTTAAAAATACGAGTTTGTTTTTAAAATGAAAGAAACAAAATAGGAATATGAAAATGTAAAAAGTCTCGTCGAAATTATTATAAAATGCAAACAATACATCAGTATGTGTCTTTTGTAAATAATTAACATTTCAATATCAATTTGACAAATTAGCGTGCCTTTTTATGTATTTTAATGAAATACCCAATGAAGGATCATAACGATTCAGCTTTGGATTTTTTACTTTGAATTTTTGATGATAATATGTTTGTGATTTGTTAGACTTGTCCATTGTAAAGTTTAAGTGGCATGGTGCAGTAACAATATGATCGGCCATTTGTCGGTAAACAAACACAAATAGACACAAATTTTGCGGCCATTGTGGCATTCATTTCAGACATGTTAAATGTACAAGATCAATGATCCCCATGGTATTGATCACTTACCAATCATCCGGCTTCCGGTTCCACATGACGATGTTCATGTTGGCCAAATACTTTTTGACCGGTTGACCTATCGCATTGACCTCCCGGTCCAAGGCGCGGAATGATTTCGTCACTTTGCTTTCCGTCTTCCACTTTAGCGCTTGCTGGACCTTCTGGTCACGCAATACCGTCCGGCCGACACAAAGTGCGGCACGATGATGGACTTCTTCGGTCCGGGGTAGGGCTGACGGTAATTACAAACCATTGAACGTAGTTGCTTCAATGCTTTCGCGATACCTGCCGTAAACGAACTGATAGAGCTATTAATTGTTTTCTGTATAAAGCCTACTTATATTTATTGACGAGTCAACGGTGGACCCATCACAAGGTGGCAGTAAAATTGAATGAAAAATGTGTGAACTTTGTCTCTTTTTTAAATGCAAGCGGTAAAGGAATCTACCACCACTACATATCGTCGGATATGTGTCATCCTTGCTATGCTCCAGACCGTGTTAACGTCACCTATAGCAGTTCCTCAATTCATTATGATCTTTCCACGAAAACATCACATGGAGTTCCAGAACAATTTCTTTCTATATACTTCTGCGTATGGATCCACTGGCTTCGGTGCCTTCAATTAAAACTCTAGCGCCTTCCACAAACTTCAACCTTGTTCTGTTTATGTTGCTGAGCTGACAGCAATCAACTTCGCATTGGTGATGATTTCCAAGATGCCCGTAGACCATTATTTCATCTTCTCGGACAGCCTCAGTTTGATTGAGACTCTTCGAAACGAAACCTAGTAGTAACTCATCTTACTTCCTTTCAATACTAAGGGAACAGATGAGCGTGCTGGTCGAAAGATCTTATTTGATCACCTTTGTATGGGTCTCTTCACATTTTTCAATCCCAGGCAATGAGAAAATGGACTCGCTCGCAAAGGTGGGTGCACATGATGGCACGTTATGATGACATTGATCACGCAGTCTGGCAATGTACGTTTAAAAAAACGTATGTACGCCAAAAAACGACTTTTGAATACCCCATTGCCCCAAGTAGAGATGAGAGATGTGTTAGGATCTTACGACCTTTCTTAAGTGCAGTCGATGTATGTGTTTCTTCAAATGTTTAGTTCAATCTTTTTGTGTTTTTAGTTCTTAGTTTGTGTTTGTTTTGTTCAGACATCTTTAGCATCATCGCTCAATGGTAACCACAACCGGTCAAACTCAAAAAGAGAGCCCTGACCATATCGCACAAAGTTCTATTGCGGACGACAACTCTCTGGTGAGACTACAGAAATCCATTTCTGTGTTGTTCTGACCAGTTTATCTCCAAAAATGTCACCTCTTTTTACCTCGGTTTAACCGCTAGCTATACGAAGTATTAAATCATTCATTTGGCCAACAATATAAAATGGTATTATAAATCGGTTCAGTAAAACTAACTCGTTTGATCGTCTGAAATTAACGAACCAGATATTTGCCTTCAAAAATAACCTCGTACAAACATAATGGAAGTTGGACATAACATAAATAAATGATACGCATTTATATTTTTCATTGCGCTTTGGTAATAAATGGCAAGATAGGAATAAATGGCAAGATAGGAATACAAAGAACTACGACAAAACATAATAAGGACACGTCTCGCTTGTGCTTACCGCTGCATGTATGTTATACAATTCTGCTTTACCGACTCAAAATGAATCTCGAAAAAAACCTCAACCATGGGAAGGAGGAGAATGCATCGTAATTTGTTTAATTTCTCTGATTTGTGATTTATCTAGTCCAATTGGGAAGAGCTACTACTGAATCCGTGGTACATATATTGAGGCTATGGCGAGAGAATTAGAGGGTTGAATGAAGATGATATCAACTTTTCGACTCGAAGCGTGTGACGCTTCTGATATTATTTTGCCACCACAGCAGCAACACCAACATGTTTGGGTAAGATAGAAGAGAAGCAGCGATTGGATAATTTGCACGAAATTTATTTTGTGCATTGTACGAATAGGGTGTAATGCAAGCATTAATACTATAGAATTGTTTTTGTCAATTCAAAATGTAATGCAAGCATTAATACTATAGAATTGTTTTGGTAAATTCAAAATGCCTTGAGTACATAAACCCATAAGTTTTGAAATAGCAAATCATCGCTGTTGTATGCTGAATAAGGATAATTTTCGAAATTTTCCAGAAAAAAACTTATTCAGGTTTACTTGTCATATAATAAGCGTTTTCTAATGGAACTTTAAGGAATGTATTCAATGAAAGTTTTAAAAAGTGTTTAAGTTTTTTTTATTGTTTATTTTTTTAAAAGTAAAACCTAAACAGATTTTCTATGTGACAAAACGATCATCAATATGCACAAAGTTTGTTTATTATCTATTTCCATAAATAGAAAATCCCTTTCTCTAGAAACCTAGTAACGAATGTAAATATTTCTCTTGACGTAAGGATTCTGGCGTGGAAGTGTGAAAATGCAACACCAATACATTTACTGCATGTGAAACATCATACTGCTCCGAATTTTTTTTTTCATGGCATAACGTCATTGTACAGGGTCTGGCAATTGAAGTGCTACAAACAGAAACAAACAGATAAATTGATCAAACCAAAAACACATTTATTTAAAATTCATATGACTTCACATGAAAACAAATCGAGCAAATTTCGAAAATTCACTGGTCAAGCTCAACTTGTTCGCCCTTGAGTTTAACCATTCACCGCAGACGATCGAGGAACACATCGTACGAGGCCCGCAGGTGCTTTTGTGCTATTTTATCCCAGGCTGCCGCCAGATGTCGCTTCAGGACTACCACACCTGCATATTTTTTAGAGCAAACTTTGGCCCCCCAACATACGAAGTCCATAGGGTTCAGGTCCGTCGATCTCGACGGCCACTCCGAACTTGAAATGAACCCTGGAAAATGTTCCGCAATCTAGAGTTGGGTTTTCTTCACTTTGTGAGCCGAAGTCCTGTTGGAAAGCCCATTACACTGGAACCAAAATGACGACGTGCCCACGGTTCGGCCATGACGAGTAATTCCGGCCCAACACCGATGTTGATTTCAGTTGCCTGGTGGACATCAACACGTCGGCATGGTTTCGTTATCTTTCTGGCAACCATCTTTCTGCTTATTCAGGAACTACTGTGCAGTGAAGAGTTTCTCATCGGTAAACACGATATTCTCCCATTTTCCTTCCGCGGCCCTCTTCAGCAGCGCCTTCGCTCTTTTTGCCCGTTCTTGTTTCAGCCTCACCGAAAGGTCTTGAAACTTCTGGATCTTGTATGGCTGGTTCTGAAATTTTTCGTTGATATCCTCCACCAATTTAGTGGCACTACGTCGCGGATTTCTCTTAAGGTGCCTCTAGACGACCTCCACCATGGCAGGTGTCACCACAGTAGCTCGACGTCCCCCACCATTCTGTTTTTTTGAACTTCCGGTTTCCAGGTATATTTCGACTGTACGGTAAACTTCTGCCGTTGGCAACCACAACACTACGTTTCTGTTCGAGATCCATTTTTCCGGATTATACTCGATTCCAAAAGTAACACATACATCCACTGACAGCCAAGATACAATGCAAACAAAGCGACAAAGGGTCGTCCAATACAGTTGCTTGTGCAACGTAATAATGACTGTTGAAGTAATGTAGCAGTTCAATTGCCGGACTCTGTAACTTTACCTGATACACAATATCTCTCCAACGTTCTCGGTTCATGGCTACTCCACTCCAATCCCGCGAGCTCCTAGTACTACCTACTCCCTGTCTTTGCCCACTTCCTGTACTCCTTTCAGATATTCATCGAATTTAAGCTCGCGGCACGAAGCCTCTGCGGGATGTGTTAAGTTTCTGGAAGAACTTTTCACTGTTTTAGCTCCTGACACTCCTCCTCCTCTTTCCTCCTCCTTCTCATCTTCCAGCGCGTTGAGCACTGCGAATAATTCCTTAGTTGATCTGCCCTGATCTATTTAATATAGGTTCGTTCTATGGTGATTTTTTCCAAATTTAGCTAGGGTGGGTATGAAAATACGCGGGTTTTGATGGTTGTTTCTCTCTAATTTTTCTTATTCCAAGGTTATCGCGGTTCATCCTTAAAGCGGAAAATTCAACCTAAGGCCTGTACTCGAAAAAATGCACCATTTTTATCCGTGTGTAACTCTTTTGTCCGTGGGTAAAAATTGATGAAAATCTGGGTATAACTAGTTTACATGTGCAAAATTTCATAACAATCGGTTCAGTTATTATTGAGATGTCATCGAAACAAGAAGAACATCGCCGGACACTTTTGCACGCCGTCATGGAAAATTCGACTGCGACCATGAGATGGATCGGAAGACAACTGGGAATCACCCATACAACTGTGTCTCGGGTGGTAAAATCGTTTAAGGAGTCCCAGACGACCGAGCGGCGGGCTGTAAGTGGAAGAAAATCGAAGACAGCTGACCCTGTGAAGGCCCGGAAGGTGTTGGATTATTTCAAGTGTAATCCGAACCTTTCGATTCGCAACGCGGCAAAGTGTTCCGCCTGGTTCGTTCAGCAAACCATGAAACGAGCTGAGCTTCGTTTATTCAAGGTCCGCAAGGCACCGAACTGGCGTGATCAACAAAACACGGTGGCCAAATCCCGCGCAAGGAAGCTGTATCGAGAGTGGTTAACGAAACCGATGTGTGTGGTTATGGATGATGAAACCTACATCAAGGCAAACGCAAAGCAGATACCGGGGCTGGAGTTCTACGTTGCCAAATCGCGGTTTGATGTTCCGGAAGACATAAGGAAGAAGAAAGTGGATAAATTCGCCAAAAAATACTTGCTCTGGCAGGCCATATGCCAATGCGGTAAACTGAGTAAACCGTACATCACAACGGGTACCATCAACAGCGAAATCTACCGCACCGAGTGCCTCCAGAAGCGTCTGTTGCCCTTCCTGCGGTCCCACGGAGGCGAGACATTATGCCATTACGCGCGATCGACGTTGGGTTGGTACAGAGGCAATAACGTTGTTTTTGTACCAAAAACCGCCAACCCCCCAAATTCACCAGAGACTCGTCCGGTGGAAAGATTTTGGGCCATAATGAAGGCCAAAGTTCGAAAATCGTCCAAGGTGTTTAAGAACGAGCTGGAGTTGAAGAAAGAATTGATGAAAGTGACCAAAACGGTCGGTTCCACCATTGCACAAAATGTAATCAGGGGTCTTAAGGGAAAGGTGCGAGCTTTCAGCGATGGAAAGGAAAATGAATAAAATAATTAAGCCGAAACATAATCCATATGTATTAGTTTCAAGAAAATCCGACTTAAAATAAATTTTTGGCTAACACTTTTGTCTGGTGCATTCTTTTCGGGTACAGGCCTTACTTTCCTAAATGAGATAAAGATGGCAAGCGAAGAATCAACAGAATGTTTGAAATTCCAACAATTCACATTTCCTAAAAATAAAGATAGAAAACCATGACATTGTCTATTTAACATTACTTCAGCATATTGATTTCCTTGGTCTTGATTATATTAGATGCAAGCTTTTAGAAATAAAAAAATAATAGGCTAACACGCTGTCATCAGAAGGTTTTGGAAAGCATATCGTAGATTTCATAATTTAACCTAGGTATTTGTACTTTCCTCTCGTGGGTAAATTTTTTCACCTTATCGACGGTGAGAGGGCTTATCTCATGCTATAAAAATGCATGTGAGACCAAAAATTTGACCAGTAGTGAAAGTATCACATATTCTAGTAATTTTTTCACTGCCACGTCGCAGAACGTTTATAGAAAGGCACTAACGTCGCGTGTGATACTGGCAGGTTATGCCGCAATTCACTCTTAGACTTCTTACTTGCAATCTAAGGGAAACGACTAAAAGTACACTTTTCATTTTCAAGGCAACTTATGTGGTTGTTAATCTATTTGATTTATGGAATGAATAATCAAAATACCTGGTTTGCTCATGGTATACTAACTGAATGTAATTGCACCATTTTTTAAAGGGTTTTTTGATCAGGGTAATTATCTGACTGTTCGAAATGAAGCACATTGTCACAGAAAAGTGTCACTTAAGACTGAAGATGACAGGCTGGTATATTAGAAATAGAACACGGAAGGCTCGCTCACACATTTTGAAGCAGTAGAAAAACCTCTTTCTATGAAGTTTATAGCAGTGTTTGGTTAGTCATATAGAATATCATAGGATGATTGTTTTGATATTACCTCCTAAGATTTTCTTTTGCATAGCTTAAACACAATGCAGTTGTGAGTGGTTTAAATGCAATTGAGTTGGAACATGTACCCTCCATTACAAACAATAAATAAATAGAAACGAAGCACAAATCAAAGATAAATCCGCTAGATAGGAAATAGAACCGTTTTTTATGAGCATGAGCATGAGCATGAGCGAGATTGACCGCCTACGGATGCTACTCCGTTATTGCCAGATCAGCTGTATTTACACACAGAACCAATAGATGATGTTTGGGACTAACATACATCCTCAATGTGTAAAAACTAGTGATCCATAATGAAGCAATACCGGCGCCGGCCGTGCCCGAATGCTGGTCAAGTAGGGAATGGGAAGGAACGTGTTGACGTAATACTCGCTTTGAAGGAAGCCGAGAAATCCTCCGTACTTCCAGGAGAAATCACTGGGATGATGGATAGTTGGGAAAAGGTCAGCAGCAGGGTTCGTTTTGGTTAACGATACGCTGAAAGTATGTAACTAGCACTATCCGCCAAAAGCATGGGACCGCTCCTTCAAGCAACAGAACATCGAACGCCAGTTGCACCGCACCCCGAACAGTCCGGCATGACCTAATCACCGTAAACTCGTAAATAATGGTGATCGCTATTTCTGCCTGTGTAGGTAATAGTTAGGCATGAGCAGCGGCATGCCCTCTTTTCTGTGGCTAACCTGCAAATAGAGATAAGACAAGTTGGGCCGCCCCTCCGATTGGTGGCCCATCATAGCATTAGTAACTGATATTGATTCTATTGATACCTACGCTCATTAATTTGGTACCAACCGGGGGAGCCTTGGTCCTATACCCAATGTTTTCCTTATCTCCAATCCGTTAAACTACTCGCAATATTTTGTGATATAGTGGGCGGAAAATTGCAATTTATTGGACAATGGAGTGGACAGCCAACCGGAGTCTAGGAGGGGATGTGTCTTTCATTAATGATTGTTACATTCCACTCCAACAGTTGTAATGAATTTGACGCGCCTTTCTCAAACAAACCATCTAGTGGAAAGCTTAACTGAATTGCGTATTTTGTTATTCGTTTTATATGATTATATTGCTGGAAGGAGATTCCCTTATTCCCGCAGATTTCGCGTAAGTGTCTCTGCTTACGGGCCTGCCCAACCCTTTTGGCTCTTCATACAGCGATATGTTGAATTTAGAACGGTAACAAAGCATGATCTTTCTGTTAAGTGGAACCGCATGCAGGGCAAGGCCCACGCTAGGATGGTGGCTTCCTACATACATACATAGTGGGCGGAAAATTGCAATTTGAGATAATTCTAAGCAGACGGTTCACCAAAATTTGGCAGCTCGACAGGTGGGTGAGTGACCAACAGGTACTTCATTGCAAGATGCTTGGAAGCGGACCGGAAATGTAAATGAGCAAACTCCCCCAGTAGAACCGTTTTTTATGTGTCAGATAAACACGGATTTGAAACATTGTTAAATTTAGGATGCAGATGGTAGCTGGATACCATGCTGGAGAAAGGACTAGAATTTAAAATTCAGACAACAATTTAATCCAATATTATTTTTTTAAGTCCAGATTGATGGAAACACCATAATTTCTGGTTGGTGCTGATTAATTTTGTTGTGGTTAGAGTGATTTGAAATTCCTAGCCAGAGAAACGAAAAGTCGTTGTGATAATATCACCAATAATCTCACATACACCCTGCATTCTACCAAATACTAAAATCTTCTTTCTCTTCTCCTTTTTATATTACTAAGTTTCATGATCGAGAGTGGCTTTGATATTCATGGATCGGTCCAAGTGATCATCCTTGGTCTGCATGCAGTTTTGCAACGGCAGCAGGGTAAATGCACCCTTCTTTTTGGGGAAATGCTCCTTAAACTTTGGAAAAATGCTCCTTAGATGCGTTTGCCCGGTATAATGCAATCGGATGTATTAACCTTTTGGTTAGCGCTTGCCGGTTGTTTTGACGGGTCTTAAGTTTCTTCAAGATTTTACAGCGGAGCTTTACTCCGCAATCTTCTAGGTAGTTTTGACAGGTTTAAATTTCATTTTGACGAGTCTTAATTTCATTTTGAAGAGTCTTAATTTCGTTTTGACGGGTCTTAATTTCGTTTTGACGACTCTTAAATTCAGAAACTTAGGACCCGTAAAAACTATACAATCTTGATGAAACTTAAGACCCGTCAAAACATCCGGCAAGCGCTAACCAGAAGGTTAATACCTCTGATTGCATCTAAGGAGCGTTTTTCCAAAGTTTAAGGAGCATTTCCGCAAAAAAAAGCGTGCATTTACCCTTTGCCGTTTTGTGCAACCATCATGACCGCGAGCGGTTGTGAAATTTGAGCACCTGCTCAGCCAGCCCCACACGTGGTTTACGTAGTACGTATATATCTGGATCCGCATCATTGAAGTAAGCTCTTCAAAAACAGAAATATATGGGGTTGCAAGAGGGTTTCGGACACATGTGACGTGATTATAAATAAATACAAATTAATTCGGGAGACAAATAGAAATGTAGTATCAAACACAATAAGAGACCATAATCACGTAAAAGTTATTATGAATAAGATAAGACATAAGAATACCCAGTACACTGACGAAAACTCAACATGGACAGAAACATACACAACACATTAAAGCGAATCTATTTTATTAAAACTATTTGAATCATCACGATAAAAACAGTGATCAAATTGGCACAACAGCCTAGGAACGTCTGTGTGTTGATTTAAAATAGAGGCTCATAGAAGCGAGTTTAATCAATTAAAGCGTCCAGTGAAGATTGGAAGTAAGAGCTTGCTACCACTGTGACATCTTAAAAACAAAAATAAAATAAATACAATACAGAGAATAAGCTTAAGATTTGAATTGAGCACAACTTCTGATTTATGAATTGGGTTTGCCTTAAACGAGTTTGTTCTTGTACGACTTTAGCCTTTCCTTATTTCAAGCCGACGTTCGCTTCCAGGCTGCTCCACTTTTCTATATTTTAGTGTCATTATATTACATAATGGGCAGTGGCAAAAACTTGTGGTAGTTTAACTTCAACTGCCAGATCCCAGAGCTGGTCTGGTTCTTCACCATTTTGGAAAGAAGCGCCTTAGGGTTGCCAAATCAGTAGTAATACTGCCCAAAAATACTTCTGAAAATCCTCGAGTAGTTTTTAGCGATGAACAATATAATTCTGAGATGGTGATCAATGGTAAAGTACAGTATTTGCGAAAAATTGAAATGTTGCATTTGATCATTTAAACACAGTTGAAAAAGCTGCAATAGTTTATTATCACAAATCAGCACACTTTAGTAAGCATTACTACAGATGGGTACTGTTCCATTATTCATGTCATGATGTTTTATTCATACTTATCGGAAATGTAGGTTTGATGTATGAACCATTTGGTTCCTTTTGTTATTAAGTACGCTTAATTTCAACAACAAATAAAAATTTATTAATGAAAACTAAGAAATCAGATGGTTATGCGTCAATCGTTTGTTTTCAAAAAGCACGATTTGCTAGGTGATTAGATGAAATGAGATTGGGAACCCGAGATACTATACTTGTATCGAGGTCTTGTATCGTGAGGCGATTTTGCTTATATAATTCTAGATGCACAGTTTTGAAGAAAAACGCAGTTTTAGAGTACACATCGGTACTGAACGCTGCACTACGGCATCAAGAAGAAATTCTGCGAAGAATACAAAATAAAATCTGTGAAACTGGATGGAAAATACTGTCACGAACTATCGAAACAATGCACGGAACGGAAGATTAGGTCAACATGCAGAACGAGAGCTCTAAACAGAAGTAATTTTAAGCTAAGCAGGTATTTTGGTATCTACCCTTCCCAATTTATCGAAAGGTAACTGATTTTCACGGTCATTTACTAACCGTTTTCTTCTTACAGCCTTACATACCAACAATTCTCCCACCCTACCCCAATATCGTGGGCAGTGATGCAATATTATTGTACACTTCTAGTGAATCGCGCAAAATTCCAAACCCCAATGGATAGAAATGTTGCGAAGCCTATTAAACTATCCCCTGGTGTATTATGTAAGGTTTGAGTTCTTAAACTCAGACTGCTGACTTGGCGCCATCCCCCCTTATGCGTCAATAAAATAAAGTAAAATAAAAATAAAATTTAACCAACTAAATGGTAATATTTTACTATGAAGACCAGAAGGATAAATAACTTTGCTTAAGCACTATGACGAAGTGATCAGTTGAAGAGGATGCATACCGAAAGCACTACTTACTTGTTCGAAGCAATTGCCAACAAATCTGTTTTGTTATTTAGCAGAATGACGTATCTGTGAATGTCATCTTAGCAGGAAATTGAAATATTATCAGCGCTAGGACTTTTAATCAATAGTGGTCAGATTTTTTTACCAAGACGATACAGAATAAAACAAAACGTCCCTTAATACGCATAATTTATTTCCATTCTTGTTGTTCTAATACATCTCAAATCACATCTCAGTTAAGTAAATATGTTGGCATTAATTGTTGACGATTTTTCACTAGTTGGCAACCATTGTTGGTTTGTCAACGATCGTTATTCAAAGTGATTCGGAAGTGTACCTAAGTATGGCCCTACAATGAATTTCATGGTAATGAAAACTGGCCATTACGAACGTGGCAACAGTATTATTTTCTTACGAAATCAACAGTAACAACTTACATGAGAAAAAAAATACAACCTACGAGTCCAATAGCATGTGCTACTGTAATGTTTGGTCCGCATAACGTTTTCTATTAATCCGAATCGTGTCCATCGTCTTACATCGAATAACATCATTAAAGCTACCCTTTCGTCTAACAAATCTCTAATCGATCAGCAAAATAAAGCTTACCGATCCTTGCCGATCACGAAGTCCTCCACGATAAATAATATTCTTAGCCCACACACGGCATTCAATATTGACACTTTGTTTCACTGCGAATGGAAATAAAATTTTAGGTTATACAACGAAATGCTTGCCTATAGCGCATCAACGTACCTGCTGGACGAGCAAAGTGTACCGCCACCAGTGGACTCAGGTATCCGGGCAGGTTTGTGTACGGATAGTAGTATGCAGGAAGACCGCGATGAGGGAAAAAGTCGATCGGCCCGATTGATTCGATATCTGCCGGAGCTAAGCCATTACAAGACACCCACACTTGTTTGCGATCTTGTTCTGGTAGAGATTTGATGTGGTCAACCAAATCTGTCGGCATACTTTCAGGCAGATCATTGATATCGTCATAAACTTCTGGAACCCATCCGTAGATCTGAAAATACAAGCATTATGTTTTTTTTCAGCATAAATAATGTAGAGATAACAACATTAGGCCTTACACGATTTAACTTGATGAAAATGCAAGGAGCCGATTTGTTGTAGCTGTATCCCTCTTCCATGTTGCATGGACCCAGTTTCGATACATCAACAGCGCACACATTACCCTGTGCTGGTGGGTTGGTGAAGTCACAGATGGCCTGATTTTTACCTCCGCCTGGAAGCAATGTCTGGTCTCGATATGCTGCCGATTAGGAGTTATCATTATTACTATGGAATGTGTTTGTAACTATAGTTGTATTTGATACTAACGTTCCAAAAATTCGTTGATCCGACCGACCCATTCTTTCACTTCAGTTTTATTTGCCGCTGTATAGTGAATCATGGCTCCTTCTTGGATATTTCCTGGCATAGGCCGGTAGCCCAGACCCGGATTGGTCCCGATTAGTGAAGCGTCCAGCTGCCATTTGGGATATTGGTGGTTTAAGGTGACGAATAGAACCTGCATGCAGATGGCAAACATTGCCGCTAGTACTGAGAGGAAGATAACGTAAAATAACAGCAGCTGTCCTGAAAATGGAAAGGTTATATGTTAAAAGTTAGTAATTTTGTTCAATTTAAAGTAAAATCAATGATAATAGTAGAATTAACTCAATTATAATTGAACATATGGCGGCATGCATGAAGTGCTCATAAGCCGTACATGGGCAACGCGTTTATATCTCATGCAATTAAAAACGGTTATTTGCATCTTACAACCATTTAAAATATTGTCATAGTTATTTCTCGCGCGGTGCATAAATTGATTGGCGTGAAATCGGTGCATTCTCTACCAACGCGTTTGTTGATTGCTTTGTTATCGTTTGCCTGTAGGTAAGTGTGAAGCTTTTAAGCTAATAGCTTGTGATAATTTGCATCAAAATGGTTTCAGATACTGAATAACTACCTTAGTCTTCTTTGTCATATTACGTCTCTACTAAAGTTGGATCTACAGCCAACCCCAAACATTGTGTTTTTTTTTGTGAATTTTTCAGTTGTTGATTGAAGTTTATTATTATCACAAGTAAAATCATGTCAAGAAATCTTGAATCTTAAGAAATTATATAACATAACTGGAGCTAGCTTACTAGCAGCATTTCTGAAAATCATTCTAAAATCTCATTTATGCAAGTACCTTGTCAGAATATACCCATGTGTGAATTTGGCAATCAAATCTCATGCATTGTCACGCTTTCATACTTGCAACGCCAGAAAAGTCATTTAAAAGTCTGATTTAAAACTCATACGCTCATACGTCATTTTATTGTGTTGCATCACTCCTCATACTCGCACCTTGCTGCAAAAACAACACCTTCAATAATGAACAGCGCCCCAAAAACAAATCAAGGAAATTTTAGACCTGTTTTTCAATATGAAAAATTTGGCTAAAGTTCTTAGGATGTCAGTTTTACCCTTTTTATGAAGAAGTGTATCGCAATCACTGGGAAATCCGATTATCTTTCCAAGGCTCACAAGTGTCATATACTATTCGATTCAGCTCGACGAGAACGGTAAATCGCTGTATGTGTATGTGTGTGTATGTCTCTGACGATACAAAGTAAAGCGTGTTTCAATGAAACCACTGGACTGATTTGAATGAAACAAACACCAAACGAATTGTATAGTGGTCCTATAGAACGTTGTAGAATGACTTTGGAATCGGTCCACTGGTTTCGGAAATTCAGGAACGCATACCGGTGAATACGGATGGTTTATATACAATTGGCCTTAATCACGCTGAACCCATCATGCGACCGACCTCAAATCACACGAGAATCCAATAAGAAAATCAATAGAAGGAACTGTCTAGGGACAAATTGGCCCTCCGTTATGTGGCCATCGACTGGGAATCATACCATTCTTTATAAGTTAGGTCTTCACTATCGTTACGCTTAAGATGAAGTTGAATAAATTGACAAATTACCATTCTTTTTTCAGTCCGATCTCGAACAGGGAGTTTCTATGCTTCCAATAAACACAAGTATGTTGCTATGTTTAAAAACTGAGTTAAACACCCAAAACCTTTATAGTTTATGTGATGCACATATATAATACAATATTGAAATGATGATACAGATTTGTTATTAACCAAGGCATTTGTGATTTTTTCCTACTTTCGGTATAACTTACTCTCGTATTTTAACAAACTCTAACAAGAAATGAACAAATCTTACTTGAACAATTTATTAGACCCCACAGCATTTTTCTTCATTGCTTCGGTTTTCAGTGAAATGCTTTCATTGCTTCATATTTTATGTGACATTCACTCTACTATTTTGTTTATTGTATTGCTAGATGTATGTTTTCTAAATGTCTTAAAGATTTTTGGGAAGTTTTATAATAGTTTCAGAATGGGTAATAATATTACAGTTACTTTTACATCACCCTCTTAAAGGATTTACCAATCAACTGTGTATCAATCGTTGCCTAAGCTTCGTTTGAATTTTCCATTTATATTAAACCCAAAGAAATATTGCCAAAGACAATTAAATTTCACACCTGAAATAGATTGGCAATCGTGGTTGAATGGCTTCCTAATCTAGTTCACATTTTTAATAAACAAAATGTAACGATCGGAGTGAGGAACAATGTTGTAGCAATGTTGAATAAAAATTAGTAGAAAATTCAAACAAATTGTTCACTCTGTGTGAAAATGCTGGAAAAATTCTTCAAAAAGATAACTGATGGTAAATTAATTTTGTTCTCAAAGTATAGATACACTTTAGAACTTTAGTATAGACACACTTTAGAACTCCATTCACTTTAAAATATAAAATTTCAGTTTTGCAACTTTGGCTGCAATTATCATTGCAATTGGACAGTCTTAATATCAATAAAAAAGTATCAAAGGAGGGAGCTTTTCAAGCTTCATTCTTCATTCTTGAGAGTGTTTCATTGAAATTGACCTGGAAAAATAGAGAAAACAAAACAGGTTATTATATAGATTCTATACGATCTGCTTGTATTCAATACTGTAAGCAGTGTTGAACCGTAGCAATTTTTCTCCAACCCTCAAGATATTGACTATCTTCTAAGAATTTCTTCAGTTTTTAATTGAAAATTCTCTTATTTAGCCAATTCTACTAGTTTAATTGTATTTTAAGACCAGTGTGAGGGGGTTCCGTCAATCGTTGGATTTAGTATATTGGAAAGTTGAGAGAAATTTGAGTATCAAGAGAGGCATTTTTCTGCAGTGTTCTTATGTTCTTCTTCTTTTAGCATTTCAAGATTATTGCTTTCACAATTCGCTTATTGCTTGCTCTCAACTTAGTGTTCTAAATGCACTTCCACAGTTATTAATTGAGAGCTTTCGATGCCAGGTACCATTTTTGCATTAGTATGATTGTGTGGCAAGTACAATCGTACCCTAACTATATGCCCAGGGAGTCGAGGAATTCCCTAAAGAAAAATTCCTAGACCTAGAGTGTTCTTATGTATCAAATCTAAATATTAACTAGTTAATTGTATGTTACGCCTTTTCAATTCATATCACAAACACACTCTTGTTGGATTTATTGTGTGGATAAAGTTGGAATTAACAACGAATCGTCAATTTCCGCTTTCACTAAATTATAATTTGAAATTTCTTTCCATTTATTTAAAGTCAATGATAAGATCCCCATGTTTAAATATATTTATGTAGGAAGATAAAAGTGGATCAAGTTGCGAAAAAACTATTTTTTCTGCACGAGACGTATTTTTTGACACTCACAAGCGTTTCGAATAGTCACCTTTTTTGCAACTGATTATTAAGTGAGGGGTAGTAGGCCGTCATTCTGCTGCATGATGAAAACCAAAATAATACAAAAATACATTTGCTAAAATAATATTGTGCAACATTACTGCACTGATCGATGATCCTAATGCAGGTAGTTATGTTTATGTTATGGTTATGTTCTTTTGCTGTTGCATTTTATGATTATTGTTTATACAATTAGCTTATTCCTTGCCCTCAACTCGTTCTCTTATTCCAATGCCAGAGTTGTTAATTGAGAGCTTTCCAAACCGTGCATCATTTTCGCATTATTATTCATCATTATTAGTGCAAGAAGTTGGAGTCCATGAAAAATTCCTAGACTAGACCGGGAATCGAATCTTGTCACCCCAGAATGGTTTTTGTTTGTAGTAACACCTCAATTGACTGAGCTGAGAGAGGAATAATTTATCAGTATTCCTCAATGCCACACAATCGAACGTTTTTGAACGGAACAAGTTTTTTTTTTAATTTACTCCTTCTACATTTACCATGTAGATTATCTTTCAAAAGCTTTACTTTTTTATACAAATTTCAGAGCCAAGGAATATAGTTCCCACTTGCAGATACCTACTTATCTAAAGCATACGAATTTCTTTCCGATCTCAAAATTTCAGCTCCGGAATTCTAATCTAATCATATCCAATCTAAAACAAATGCAGTAAATAGAAATGAACCCCAACGCATTTTGTGAATCTACAGGGGAGGAAGGATGCTTGGACATACCGTACCATACGATCCGAGGTAAAAATAATAACATAATATTGAAATAAATCATAAAAATCCCATAAATTTGTTGTTCTGCAGCAATTTTAGAAGGGTTTGCGAATCCATTATGATGCTAAAAGCTTAGACAATGTATCATAGCCACGAGAATTTTTTTTTTTACCAGACTTATGAATTATCTATCGAAAATTTCGATGTGGTGTATCGTTTCCTTGCACCGCTATACTCACTTGTAGTGGATTTCATAGGTTCAATTGATGATTTTAATTTAATTATTTATTAATTAGTTAAATAATTAATGTATAATAATAATATGAGCACGACAGTCAATTATTATAGAATTCATATCTGCAACTTAGATGATCATCATCCCTCGAAATACTTCAGCCGTTGTAGCTACTATAGTTTCAATCATGAAGATCTAGTTATATTAGTATTTTTATTCACAAGAATAATTAGAGAATATAATTTATATATGTACAAAATATATCTGTCATCCACTGGTTAGTTTATTTTCCCAAAAATAAATCCCAAAAAAGTATTTTTTTTTTCGGTGACTGCGGGTTCTTCCCCCTGTAAGTCCAGTTCATTTAGAATCCGGACACTTTATGTATTGTATAGCAAGCCTCTAGGTGGACGGATTTGGTTTATTTGTTTTGAATGAACACGTGTTTTAGTGGTGAAAGTTTCGTTTCAAAACGTGCAGTATAAAAAGTCGTGCCTGGAGTAAGACAAGAAAAGAAAATCAATCCTACACACGCTTGTTGAAAATCCGACGTGTTCATTCAAAATATCCCGAAGATGTTGAAATTTGCTGTCTCCAAAATCCGCTGTGTTAGATTCAAGTGGTTCTGTGATCACAAGAGCATGTCCTGTAAAGTTCAAAACAAATGTCCTGCTGGAACATTAGATCGCCAGCTGAACAAGAAGATGTTGAAGACCCGGGACCCTCTGATCGTGCCAGCCGAAGTATGGTCCGGGGGATCCGTCTGCGAGCAGGTTGCCGTATACTCTGTGCCTGCAAACAACCGTACAGGGCGATGAAGCAGAATCAAGTGGCCAGAACAACTCCCCATAGTTGAACGACCGGGTTCTGCCGAAGAACAGAGGGCGCCTTCCTATGTCAAAGATGTATTTCAGGCAGGTTCTAGGATCAAAGTTTTATCTGACTACAGCACGAAGTACAGTAAATTAAAAGTTTGTTTTAGCCCACAACTTTGCGTGGAAACTGATGAGCTGGCAAGGATCACAGCTGCAAGTTCCTCTAAGCCATGTTTTTCATCACCAACAAAACTATGGACTCGAAGCTATGCAAGCAAGAGTGTCTGGAGAAATGTATACAACCTTTCATCGCGGCTCACAAAGATCAAGTTCTGGCCAGATCTGCCTCGACAGTTGCCAATTCAACTATCTTCCCTCAATTCCGCCCAATTTCAAAGTATTGGGCAAATTCAAGCGGAAGTTAAAGGCAACTGGAAAGACTCAGGACTGATGGCTGATGGCACAGATGGCTCGATGTTGGAAAACATGACTTCTGACCCAAGCAAAACATAGTTGTCATAATATGTTACAGCAACTTGGTTGTGACTTTATTTAGTCACAATGAAGTTACATTAGCTGGTTTGAAACAAGTGTGCTACTCGGGGAGGCTTAGTCCATTGTGCGGCAGATGATGGCGGAAATTTCAAAGAAAGTATGCGAGTTCAATCGAACGATCCACAGTATCCATACACAGAAAAACAGACACCAGGGCATTGCTTTCAAGTGGAAGGGGTCAAACGATTGCTGTTTACGCCAATGATGGTGTGTTTGGGAAATAAAACCAATTTTTATTTGAGATGCTGCCAATTTTACTATTACAAAAGGGGGCATACATAAACCACATAAGCGAAGTTTCAAATATTTTAACCACCGTCTGCAAAGGATTACTGGACTGTAGACATTTTCTACCCTACCTGGTCCAATAATTGCTAATGTAATTTATGGACAGCTCATAATTGAACGGTGAATTTGATGCCCTCGTATGGTTGGAGTAGGAAGGGTTGAATGGCGGTTTCATTTTAATTAAGTTTCGTTTGGAATTGCAACAACCGATGCGACGCTGTGTAGATGGACGAGGCAGTTTAAAAATAACCTTTATGTTAATCACCGAATCGTTTTCCACAGTGTTTACACTTGTCTGATTTACTGCTGCACGTCGTACACTCTAGTTAGAAAGTACCCATTATTGGGTACAATTTCACCCACTTCAGGCTAACGCATTTCATTATTAAGTAAAAAAAAGTACCCACGTATGAGTAAATGTTAACCATAAATGCGTTATTTATACCCAATAATGGGTAAACGTTTCTTTTTCATGGGTTTACGTAACTGAAACTTGGATAATTATTTTTTAAATACGGAGGAGTAACCGTTCTCAATTCCAAAATAGATGACACAGTACCCATTAATGGGTACTTTCTAGTTAGAGTGTAGAACATTTGGTATAACGCGCCGGGCCATTTACTTATGCGTTCTGGAAGGTTATTTTCATGGAAACACTGACTGAGAGTGGATGACGCAAAGCAGGTGGCCGATAGAAATTTTACAAATTGATTTTACTTCATCCAATAACACGTGACTTGCCGTATTGCGCATGCCAATAGCAAATGTAATTCCAGAATCAACGCTGATAACTTTCATCCGCAACAATTCACAGTAATAATGCAGCGTAAGCGTTTAAGAATCTTTCACTTCTAAAGAAGCCCGCTTGTTTTAATTGTTTGCTTCTCTTTAGATGACCGTCTGAGATGAATACCTCCATCCGTTGGTTACTTTGCGATTCATGTCGTATGACTCACATTTATTATGACTTCCGTTGCGGAAAGAATACAGCATGCGATTTTGAAGACGCCACTCCATATGGTTGATTACAGTGCGACGGTACCTATATAAGAAAAGTGGTGCTGTGAAGGTTAGCTAAATCGCAGTGATTCAGAATCGTTTCTTTGACGATATCAGTTGTAATTGATAAGCGTTTTGATGATTTTTGTTTGTATTGACATACACATGGTGGATGTTTTTTCCATGTAACCAATAACGATAAAAGAGAAAATGACGATGCGATTAGAGAAAAAAAATAGGAAGGTTTATTGCCATATTGTCACATGGCAACTTACGGTGCCATTTAGAATCAAGTGAAGTTAGGCCTTATTTAATGTTGTTGCCTCAGAGAGCAATTACCCTATCGTATATCCTCACTAATTAAATCCCAACGCTTCGAGTAGTAGGTCTGGTCTAAGATTATATCTAGACTTGGCAGGCTATCTTTTCAGTTAGTTGAACATTGACTGATAAACAACTACGAAGACGTACAGTGCTGACAGGACAGTGCTTGGTTAACACTGGATTATGAGGCTCATTAAATCATGCTGTGTTGGATGGCTGCTTCAATTAATTCGTCAGAAATCGAGAAAAAAAAACATCGGTGAAAACAAGGACGCTGGCTAGCTATATTGAGTGACATACACACGAAACCATTCTTATCAAGTCTATCATCGAGGCAAATTTAGAAACATCAACTGATAAAGCTTGGCTTTTGCGTTCATGTAAATAATTTTCTCGCAATGCACTCAATCACTCATCTGACACTCATAAGATAACAAAAATCGTTTTAGACGAAGCCTCTTAAAATAATATCTCAATGTTCAACAAAGCTGTTTCTCACTAAATTCATTAATTTTGTTCAAGGTGCAATCAACCTTCAAGTTAATCAAGGCAGAGCGTGCTGCTAATTGGTTAAGCAAATACATACATCTAATGGGGTCACCATATGGTACGGCAAAGTAGGACGTGTTTTCGAAATGTTTTTTCGATCCTGGTCCATTTTCATAAAAATCATTTCAAAATGAGATTTCAGAAAAATACCGAGGCTTTGCAACAACATTGAGATCGTCAAGCAGATGTGCAGATAGCAGAATGCTTTGAAAACATCAGCGGTTCTGGACTTATACGTAAATGTGCACTTGAAAAGTGAATCTATATCAGATCTCCGACTTCTGAAAAATTCATGGAATAAATTGGCAGGTTTGAATTATTTCTCCAATCAAAAGGACTAGAACTATTTTGTTGAGTCTCTGCTTGTTTTTATGATGGATCAAATAGTTACGTTACGTTGAACAAATAAATTCGAAATATCTAAAAAGGAACTTCAGTTATTTACATGTCTTAGGAAGTTTTTGGATATGATAACATTTTGATGTTGTCATATATTGATTTTAACGGTGAAAAGCTATACGTTCTATAATCTTCTGCATGCATGCTCTTATTTGAACGATATTGAAAACTTGTTATTGCTGTTTTTGACTGGGTACGTTCGGTTTTTGACTGGACATAGTACATTTCATAATAAAGTATAAGAAGTGTTGTAATGGTTGCTGATAATTTTTAATCTGATAAAGGTATCACATTCTTGGAAATGTCAATGGTGCAGGGTGGGTGGATTTTTTTTAGGATTGGTTGAACACACAATGTCTATCAGTCGGTCGTATTATTTTTTTGTAGATAACACTAACGTAGGTAAAATAATGGTTTAGTTTCAAATACAATGAGGAGCAAGGCACGCAGCCAGTATGTGCCGGTTTGGGTGATGCCTCCTCTGAATCAAAATAGATTTACACAGAATTTCGACTTTTGTCTGTAATTTAAAAGAAAACCTTTCAATGTTTCAAGTCTGGTTATTTTTTTCAAATACCATGGATCATCAATCAATGATGAAGGAAATGGAAAAAAGCCTCTCAGGTAAACGCGTAGCTATAAAGATGAACTATTCTATCGTATGCGTGATAATATTTGCCCCATTGCACCATTATCAAAAAGGGAGATGTTACTAAAATTCGTAAACTATGTTAATAATCGATCGAGTATTCACTTGCTGTAATTACGGCCTCCACACGCTTCCGAAACGCACGACAGATTCTAATAATATCGCCTGGATCTATTTCTCTCCAGGTACGGGTCAATGTTTGTCTGAGGCTTTCTGTACACGGGTGGCATTTAGAACAAGCCTTGGCCTTCATGACTCGCCATACTGAATAATCCAGTAGATTAAGATCGGGGCTGGATGGTGGTAACATATCTTTCGCCCAGAACGGGCGAAATTTTGGCTTTGGGCTGTACTGCTCTTTGATCCACTGTAGAACATACTTACTTAAACTCCCAATTTAGACCTCCGTGTTTACTTTTACACCTTCTGGATTGAGCACCGGGTTCATTTTTTGTTGCCATCGGAAGCCACCGATCCAAACACCATAGCGCTAGCAGAAGGCGTGGTCTGAAACACGTTTTAGGCTCGTCGGCCACGTCTTTTACCGGAAGAGAAATAATATAGCGGTCGGTTCTGGAATTTGATACGAGATCGACGGTAAACATGCTCTCGTCGGTATACAGGATTACCGGATTTTTTTTTTCGCTTGAGGAAGTCCAAAATTTTCTAACACCGCTCGATTCGTAGCTTCCAGATGTGGTTGCTAATCATGTGAGTTTTTCCTCCAAGCCCTCGACTTCACCCCACAATCTTCCTTTACGATCTTCCGTGCCGTAAAGTCGCTGATACCGTGTTCTTTCGCCATTTTCCTCATTGAACGCATTTGATTCGCCCGAAACTTCCTTTTGATGGCAGCGATAACCCTCGAAACTGACTTTGGACGACTTGAGGCCACCTTTGCGAAAAGTTGCCCTTTCTTTTCTCGGTCTAAGATCCTTTACAGGGTCCACCGAGACACTTCCATGGCGATTAAAATGTTTTTATGCGACATTTGCGCGTGAAACAAATCACGAATACGCTGCCACTTCGACATGGTGCAACTGTCATACTAAGAAAATTGGCTTCTTTTACTCGCAGCCTACTATGGCATGATTTATAGCTTACTTGCATGCAAGGAAAACCAAGGCATCACACATACGGTATGTTACTATACTTGCCACGCTATCATACTTATTATAAAATGGTACAAGCAACGAATGCGCTCATTAAACAAAAACTGTGAACATGCACTTAGAACACTAAAATAAATTTTCCTAAATACACGTTGTATCTACAACTTCAGTAGACTTATGCTTACAATAAGCAAGTTCATAAATCAATTCTGTTGGCGTCTTATTGGACATTTAAAGATGGTTTATTCAACAATCTTTATTAGTGACCGTGTAGGAGCTCTGCATCTTCACAATTTACGTGAAAAGCATAAATGTGCATTAGCGATTATTTTAAGATTAAAATTCGCTAAGGTAAGTAATGCGATAAATGGTAGGTTTATATAGTGTTACATCGCCTATTAGTGTCTTTGTTCAATAAAGTATCATGATTAGGAAGCAAAAAAAAAAAACATTAAATGTTTTTTTTGCGTTAATTAAAAACGTTGTTTCCTAGAAACCCTTTTAAAATTTAATAAAAAAGAAGAGGAAAAAATTTTGAATTAATATACACTCGATCCCATCAAAAAATTAGCAACTTTTGAGGATTAATAAGAGAATTCAATTTATTTTTATTTTTCCTTGTTCGAATTTAAAATGGCATAGCTAGAAAATACGACTTATAAATAGAATAATTTTTTTAGATACTTTAATTTCCCGCTCCCTTTTCCCATCCATACAATTATTATTACAATCAACCTCGAGACGACCGCGTGTATTCGGTTTACCCCCATTGACTTCACTGACCCCGTAAATGTAACGCTCTTCTCGTGACCTGCGAGATTTCGACCACTGAATTACCCTCGGTCTCTAAAACGAGTAGCTTAAGTGCCACCTCCTAAGAGGACCACTCGTCAGTTTGCCCAGCAGAAATCCAACTTCAGGGTGGGTTTGGATAAAGAAGAGATCGCTGATTAAGTTAAGGGTGATCCAACAGACTGAAACTCCATGACCCCGGCATAGTGATTAACACCCATACCTCTCATGCCAATGCGACAAGTTCGAATCTCACCCCCGAACAAGCTATGAAAATGCCTAAAGAGGTGTTTGAGTGACTACGACGGAAAATGAACCATCCCGAGGCTGAAAATCTCGATAATTAAGAAACGAAGTAAAAAAAATCCTTATGGAGGTTATGATGCAGAATAAAAGGGAAAAAATGTTTCCGACGTAAAGGCAAATAACTAATATTTGGAAATTACACAATACATGTTATTAGTGCCATTCCATAAAGCTACTGTACAACGTTTGCTTCAAACTTAATTTGCTCATCTCAATTGATTTTTTTTTGTGTAAAATTACTGTGACAATACAATTATTACATTAATTTGAAACAAAAAATAAAAATGAGAACAACTATAGTGTTCTCTCTAAATTATATCTACATGTCCTAAATTTCATAGTTATAAAATTGTGCTGACTTTTGAACTACTACAACCGTAATTAGGGTGTGCCTTTGCCTTATTTTGCACACGCTCATCTGGATATAGAGACATCATTTTCCACAACCATGGATTCTACTCCGCTTCAAATAGATCCAACCCATTAAAATGCACTTCATTTGAATAATTTATATTCACTTGAATAATTTGTTTTCGTTCAGGCACCATTACATCTCTTGTAAAATAACATTAATAAATAGAAATATCTTTTATCTCGAGACATTTAAAATTACATTTTAGGCGCACCAACATTTCCTGACTAAGGTCAATGGCATTCAATACAGCTTTTAAACTCCACCCTCATATATAATGAGGCGGCTAAAGCTTTCGTGAGGTGCGTGTCTCGGCGATTTTTTTTGAAAATAATTAGGGTTCTCAGAGACACGGCGTTTGATGTTTATTTTAATTTAGTCTGCTACAATATATCAATTTCCTCACATTTTTCTTCTGTCTTCAATGTCGTAATCCGTATCCGTTGTTGACCCATTTGAATCCCATCGTGAGATCGACAGAGAATTTTCCGGTTTTAACCACTTTTATCGAGTTAGGATGCCAAGCAGAAGCGCGGAGGAATTGTTTTGAATGCCACCGCTTGAAAATAACAATGTACATTTTTGGTGTGAGATGATAATGTGGCGTAAATCCACTTTGAGATTTTTTCTGAAAACTGAATTATTTGCTCAATCTTGCATTGATTGTGAATTTTTTTTGCTACATAAATGAGTGGAAAAAGAATTTTTTTCCTGATTGTTCAAAAATGTGCGACTTGAATCACTTTGTCTGTATGCTTCACTAATAAAAAAAATGTCCTGTAGTTGACTGTCATTCGAAGGACGCAAAATTCGAATATGGTAAAATTGATGATTGATCATGGTGGCGTTTACGTCACTTTGTCATATCTCGGCTCCATTGAGCTCAGAATAAACATGCATCTAGCAGTGCGTACTTTTCTTGAATCAACCCGACCCCGAGATAACGTTATCTCCCCCACCCAAAAGGCAAATGTTGCAGCTTGGTGAGAACAAGAAATTAAATCCATTCGAAATGGGATGACTAACTTACCCCAGCTTTTGGAGGTTCGTCCTAGAATTTGGCCGGTTTTATTATCGTACAAAAATTGTCCCAAACTCTGCTTCTCCGGCCTAACTGGGAACTCGAACGTCGTCATGTAGCGACCATCAGCTGTTTTGCTCACAGTTTTCTCCATCTTTTAAGATAGAACTATCAACACGGATATAGACTGAGACGAACTAATTGCACTTTGAGGTTAAAATAAATTAAATAAATACTACACGGCACACGATTCACTTTAATCACTTCGCTAACGGTGAACCACTCTCACTGTTCAAGGCTGAATTTTCGCGAGGGTAAATCTCACTTTTGTTGTGGAATTTCAAATAACTACGTAAGTACTAACGTTCTGATCTCGTTGTATTCTTAACACGGCGAAGCAAAAAATACAGATTAACTTTGTTTGTTTTGTTCGAACTGTGGCAACTCGACGTTCAATTCGTTTACATAGGTGACTATGATCCACGAAGATTTTGATCAACAGGTCCTCAAACCTCAGCTTGGTTGTTGGCGCCCTTTTGCGGATGTCGGAAGATGGCACTAGAGAGTGTTTGCCGTTTTGCTACCGCTCGCACGCGTTGGCCACCAAGAACTGAATCGAATCGAATCAACCGTCGCTCAGCTCTGCTACAGATTAACTTGGACCCGGTTCGATGCACTGTGCTACCACCAACAGTGTTTCGTTCGACAGAGGCAGACGCATGGCAGCTGAACATGTGTTACTATCTCCAGAGTGCGTATAAATACTATACTACTGTGAGTCGTATACAAAGTGATTATTCAGGGTTGCCAGTAGTACGCGATAGCGGTGACGTTGGTCATTGATGAGACTGATAAGAGTGCGGGAAAACATTACATCTAACAGAGGGTGTAAATTTTAGCTATTCAGATGCACGTTTTTGACCACATAGGCAAATACTGCGAAGGTCATGGTCTTTGCTTGGAGTTCATTAAGTTCCACTAATAAATCATAATAAGGAGCCATTTCCGGTTTTATTACCGGTCGGCGCAAACTTTTGGGTTAGAAATTAATGCATTGGTGTTGGAATAGAAAGCTCTCAATTGATAACTGTGGAAGTGCTTCTAAAATGCTAAGTGGAGGGCAGGTGAAAGCTGACCAAAGTCAAAGTTAGACGAAACTTGAAAATTATTAATCACAAACTTTAGTAGGCTGCTAATTTAGTGTTATGTTTGGTCGCAAAAAGACGTTGCTTTTTCTTCCGGTTTTGGCAGCAGAAAAAGGGTCAGTGAACATGGAAAGAAAACCTAGAAAATTAGAAATGAGATAAATGAGTTTGTTTATCTGGAAACAACCTTGCACATGATTAGAACCATTCCGTTAAGCACTATTCTTTTTCAAATAAACCACTTGCACTTTAAAATTCTGCTGTTTTCTGTGTCTATAATAGAACTTTTTTCTTCCCACGCCGTTCAAATGGAACGGTTGTTGAACGAAAGGGGGCTGCCGACAATAGATACACTCATTGAGAAGGTTGGTGCTTTCATAAAGACACTTTCAAGCCGTTCTGGATTATTCTGTCTATTACAAGGTAATCTCAATATTCGCTATTATGACTATAAAGTAAACTCTTACGGGGGAAACTGCTACTACGCCAAAAAGGAGTATATTATTTTTACTCTCTTTTGCATAACTGCATGTACGTCAAAATCTGCATACTTTTTACTCCGAGCAAAAAAGGAAAAAATGCATAGTTTTGACTCTCTCAACGACGTTTTAATGCGTAATTTATACTCCGTTCAATGCATCTTTTTCACATCTTTGAAAACATAAAAAACGTGTAATTTTTAAGCATTTTGGCAAATCAATATTGCTCACGTATTGCTGAAAACAGCTCAATTCCGTACTTCAATTTCGTTTCAAATAGTGACAGCCATAAATTGCACAGCCATTTTTATTTATTGAAAGCAAACAAAACTTGTCTAGAGGTTATGCGTATTAATTGACACACGCATTTTGTTACAGAGTTGATTTACTGAGATTCTAGAATTGTTTGTTTTAACCTTAGAACTAAAAATCTCCACTAATTCCATCAACTTCACATTTGTAGCTGGTACATTGCATTTAAATGCAATGTTTTTTTTTTACAAATGTATCTATATCTTGTACTAAGTTTGTACCCAAAGAAATAATATGGATTTGTTTGAACATTATGAACACAAGACCCTAATATAATTGCTTCCGCTTCCGGAACAGTAAATTTAGCAAGCCCAGAAAGAAAACTTTCAGGAAACCTAATATCTGAGTACAAATCTGGTATCGCCATTTCATTTGTTAACTCAATTAGGGGTAGGGCAACGTCTATATCGATATTTTTAGTGTTTAAAATTTTTCTTAAGAGGCTGAAAACAAACCACTGATAGGTGCCCAAAATATTATTGGATTGTTCTATGAACAGCTTGATTTTGTTTTCAGTAAGATCAGTAATTCGATCAAACTGATGTAATGAACGCCGAGCGATTTGTATCAGCCATTCTAGTGAAACGGATTCCTTCAAATAAAGAGGATTCGTTATGGCGTTGTTAGTAACGTTAGTTCATTTTCAGTTTCCATTGCCATTGCTTCACGATATGGTCCTTTAGGGGGTTGAAACTTGAAACAAATAGTACCACAATTGATGATTGTAACTCTGAAATGGCGACAATTTTCAAAGTCTGTTATTGATTGTTTGACCAAAACATGTCTTAGCCTAGCAAAACAC
The DNA here is from genome assembly GCA_024533555.2 of Aedes koreicus. Lineage (NCBI taxonomy): Eukaryota > Metazoa > Arthropoda > Insecta > Diptera > Culicidae > Aedes > Aedes koreicus. Next base: position 100,339 of record JAHHFK020004547.1, read on the forward strand.
GTAATCAACTTAATAAATCCACTTTTTTTTTTCGATAACGCTGGTTTGCTACTGGACCTATAAATGATTCTCTATGTCTGTGAAAAGGAAATGAATTATTGTAAGCAAAGTTGGTTTTTAAATTATTATACTTTTTGATGAAGAAGGAAAAAGCTTTTTTGAGTAGAATTGGGCGTATATGATCCTTGCTTAAAAAAAACTCCTTCATTCGGCCTATATACCAACTTTGTCATTTATTCAGTGATAATTAACAAAAATATGTTGCTATCAAGATGGCCGATTAATTCAGAAGCAATTGAGAAATTAATAATCAATTTATAGTTGTTCACTTTCTCGTAATTTTCAATTTCCTTAACTTTTTAGTCACCATAATTTCTTTGGTTAAGCTGAACAGACTCTTTCCACGATCTTCTAATGATCTAAATTTGGCTAAATTGAACCGATTAACCGAGTAATGCAGCCTAGGTGTACAGATAATAGTCACACGTTATTAACTAACTGTTCACATAAATAAAATAACAATGATTTAACAAGAAAACCGAGGACCCAATGTTAGGGACATATTGTTTTTTATGTTCCCAACTATGGTCTGTTGTATTAATAACGTAATAAAAATGTTGTTACTGGTAAAATTTTAAGGCAAAGATATGATTTTGCGGTAGTACATTTTTCAAATTGCTCATCTTAACACAAACCAAAAAACCAAAATCTGTTTTGAGTGAATTATAATGTTTTCATTATCAAATGGCTGATATATCATATATGAAAATCAGTTGACTTTGATTGTAGTTTGCTTGTGGAATTATGTGTTGAGTAGAGCGAATACAGCTGGCAAAGCCTTAAATGAGAATATCAGATAAAAACAATCGTATGAAGACTGCATTTAATAATAAATTTACCAAATGGGACGAAGTTGCATCCATGAATAGACCCATTGAACGTTCAGCTGTTGAGAATTCGGTAAAATTTTACAGATTTCTGTTAAAAAAATCTAAGTGTGTGAGCATACGAAGTAAAAGGATTGAAACCTTACCTGTTACTGATTGAAGATTTTTCGACAATCAATCAAATTACAGCACAGAACAAAATATTTCAAACAAGTCTAAATATTCTTGAGATCTAATCAACCAAATATACTTTTCCATGTTTAGTTTGTAGGTCAAACTACTTCGAATAAAAACATCAATTGATCACAAATTCTTGCAAGCTGTACGAAAGAAAGAGGAGTGATGAAAAGAAGAAAAAATGGGGGAGGTAGCTCATCGAATCTTCCGGTCCACATCTAAGCATCTTGTAACAAAATACCAGTCGGTCACCAACCGATTGCCTGACGATCTGCCAAATTTTGAAGACATCTGCATTGAGTGATCTCAAATTATAATATTCCGCTCACTACATCACAAAATTGGATTGGAGATAATGTAATCATTGGGTGTAATACCAATACTTCCCCGGTTGGTGCGAAATAGATGAGCTTGGAAATCAATAGAAGCATTTATTCCGGTTATCTATTGTTCGGTGGCGGTGGTGGTTCGCCGGGTGTGGTGATAGGGATTATAATTAATTGTGATCCATATTATTCGTTCGCCATACTCGCCGTACCACCATAGCTTGGAACAAGTTAACCACTATCCCATTTTGAGAGTGGATCCAACAGCATCCTTATTTTTGGTGTGAATACCTTAACCTACCAATCAGAACGGTGTGCCGGTGTGGCCAGAAGTTGTCTCCGTTGTATTCGGTCCATGGCTGCACCTCGCTAGCCTCGCTGTCTGCGCTGGTGTGAATCGATCCAAATTGTATCTCATGCGTTTATATAAATTACCTTGTTTTCCAAATAAAAGACCACCGTCATATTTTGAGAGTGGCTTCAACAGCATCCTTACTGTTGGTATAAATCAGTTTAAATCGGACATCGGTACTAATATTGAAATATTTTTCTAGACAGCTATCGTTTACCAAAACGAAACCTGCAGCCAGCCAATCATGTTATCCAACATCTCAGTGATTTCTCGTGGAAGTATAGAGGTGTTATCGGCTTCTAATAATGCGAGTATCACGTCAACATATTTTTACTCTTTCCTTGTTTCACCTGCATTCGGTCGGGGCCGGCGCCGGAATAGCCTTAGTTTAGGATCACCAATTATTACACATTGAGGATTAATGTTAGTTTCAAGCATAATCTTTTGGTTCTCTGTGTAATTACAGCTGATCTGGCAATAACGGAGTAGCAACCTCGGGTGGTCCATCATGCTCATACTAAATTTTAAGTTTTTGCGCTGGATAATGTTTGCGAAATCCTTAACAATCGACACTATGTCATTCTAACCATTGTGTTAATACTCTATCAATTTCGACAAACGACTAGACGTTTGTAACACCCTTATAGAATAAATGATGAAATGATGAATCATAGAAAATCTTGTAGTTTACAATAATGTGAACATTTGTAAAAATAATACTTATGAAAACAATTTCCGCGATTTCCACCCAGAATTAAATAACTTGAGAGCATACACCTTGAACCAATTGAGGAATTCAAACTTGGTTAGTGTTTGAAATCAGGAATTTGTACTATTTAGCGCATGAAATGTCGCAAATCATTATTTATACATTTTCTAGCTATCCCATGATTTGAAAGATTATTTCAATCAATTATTATTGATTGGTTAGTTCATCAATTTTACCCCACTAATCAAATTCACCGCAATTCATGGTATTGAAGTACCATGTTTGTACTAAAAAAATATAATTTTGTATCATTATTTTTAACAGTCGTATCTGTTTGTTATTCTCTAGATTGGCCCATTCGTTAAGGGATACCCACCATGGATACGTTTGCGTTTTGTTGACGTAAATTTGACAGAAAACCTATGGGCAAACTTTCAAATTCACGCAAACGCATCCGCAACGTATTAATTGTGGGCCAGCCATTACTCTAATTATGCAACCTTTTGTCACTCTTTGGATATTGTGGCATTGTCCATTTGACTTGGGGCTTTGTCCATTTGATCTTTTGAACCTTCGACCTTTTGTTATTCGGTATTTTTGTCATTTGATCATATTTTTCAATCTTTTGGTCCGCAAACAAAATCGAGCCTGTTAAATATTGATTGAAAGGAGAACCTTTAAAAGAATCGAAATAGTGGGTCAAACATCATAATTCCGATTCACTCCACCTTACGGAATATAGGAAAGAGATTATTCCTTAGATATATTTTGAACACTTCTTGTATGCTAAACTACCTTTTCAATGGAGCACTGTTACATAACGGGATATCGGGTGGCCACATATAAAATCGACTATTCTCAATAATTTTCTATTCATATCAATCAAAAGTTATCACCCGAATTAAGATAATCTCAAAGTTTGAAGCCTCTTTGAAACTCGTACCCTTCAGGATTTTTACCTAAAACTGTTTCCCGATTACGTGATTCGGTTCACGGCGTATTTTTGCTTTTTCTCGAATTCATGTCAGCCGTCCACGGATCTGGGCATAGATCTATTGCCGTTTAGAGATACATGCCATATAAACTTAAAATACTTAGTAGAAAATTTTACGTTAAGTAAATTTATCGTGACAGTACGTATCGTGACAGCTTTTTGTTAAAAAGCCTCATGATCCAATCTTAACTTTATTTCTACGAAATTTTTCAAGGTTGATGAAAAACTGGACTTATTCTGAGACTTCAAAGAAATAATTTGCTGTATAATTATACTTTTGACAAAATGCCAATTCGATTATATGTTTTTTCGACGCTATGTCTTTTCGCTAAACCAGTTGTCATTCATTCACTGATGAGTGGCACAATCGATTTGCTTATTTTTTCTTCGCCTTGGTTTTTTTTTAACAAGTTTATTTATTTGTACCGGCTCAATCGAATAAACTTTACAGAGCCAAGTTTTCATTTTTATGTACATCAGTTATCTTAAAACTAACGACTGTTCCAGAAAATATAAGCACACCTTATTTTAACAGTCACTTTGAATATAATGAAACATATCAACATGTTTTGGCTGCATCCTTTTATTTGCACATTTCTGAATGACATAGTATCAAAAAAGTGCTCAGTTTTGTGTTACTTATCAAAATGCGCGGTCTTACTCCGGAACAACGAAAAAGTATCGTGCACAAATGGTGCACTTGAGAAAATTGGCCAAGGAAGAGGGTGTATGCGTCGGAGCGGTACGATTCAAAAATATAGCGAACAGTGTACGTTTGAAGATGCGCCGAAGAGTGGTCGGAAATCCGGTCCTGTTAGTCCGGATATCGATAAAAAGATCAGGGATGCCTACACGCGAAAACCAGCGACTTCCGTTCGGGATGTTGCGAAAAAACTAGGGACCTCGTCGAGTAACGTCATGCGTGCCAAAGAAAGTCTTCGGCTAAAAACATACCGAAAGCAGAAACAAACCCAAAAGGAACCCAAAACAGGCCGCGTCTGTGAAACCACGGGCCCGCAAACTCTACGATTCGTTATTGTGTAGAAATTCTGGGTGTATAATAATGGACGATGAAACGTATGTAAAACTAGATTACAAAACGCTTCCCGGACCACAATTCTATACTGTAAGCGAAGACAAAGACATCCCCGAAACGAAGAAGGCAATTTTTACCGAAAAATTCAGTAAGAAAGTTATGGTTTGGCAGGCAATATGCGAGTGTGGTAAAACATCTAGTCCGTACATCACAACGGAGACGATGAACACTCAGAAATACGTTAAGAAATGTCTCCAGAAGCGATTATTGCCGATGATCAGGCAGCACGAAGGTCAAGTAGTGTTTTGGCCTGATTTGGCGTCATGTCATTACGCAAAGGACACCTTAGAATGGTACAAAAGTCAAAATGTATGTTTCGTGCCGAAAGACATGCATCCGCCGATCTGCCCGGAGGCACGGCCAATCGAGACTTTTTGGGCTTTAACCAAAGCAAAGCTTCGAAAATTCATAAAACCAGCGGATGACATCCAAAAATTTAAAAAAGATTGGCCAAAAGTGGTCAAAATGGTGGGAAGTACCACTGTGCAGAAGCTAATGGGTCATGTTCGAGGAAAAGTTAGGAGTCTTGGCTATGATTAAATATTTTGATTAAACGAGAGTAAAATATCATATAAAACACAAATACAAATATGATTTGCCAAATAAAATGATTTAAACTAAAAAAAACATGACTTTTTTGTTATTTTGAAAGTGTGCTTATACTTTCTGGAACAGTCTATAATGTTAGTGGGGTAGAACCGATTACTCGCAGTCTTCTTGAGGTTAATAGGAAGAACATTTCAATCGATAATACACATATTTTTTATTCTACAACGTCTACTTAAAACTATACATCTTTTAATTTGGACATTTTTGATAAAAAAAAACAAAAAAATTATAAAATTAAACAAAAATAATTAAAACTAAGCAAACAGGTTAACCAAACTATAATCTAAAATTTGCTGAGGCTTATATACTAAATAAAATATACTCCTTCTTTTTCTATTCTTTACACACTCTACGGGGCTTTGTCTGCCGCTCAAATTAGAGCTCTTTTGAAGCACTTGCATGGTTCCTAATTGAAGCACAGAAGTGTAGCAAGCCCAATGATACGCATATGCTCCAGTGTCGTCGAAAGTATTTCTACCCGAAAAGATATTCGACTGTATCGAGAATCGAAAACTTGCGTTTACCGACTACGCCATGGAGCTCCAATAAAATAAACGTACAAATAGTGTAAATGACAAAATGACAAAAAAAAGCAGTCAGTGCGAAGTTTTTTGGATCAAATTTGGTAATGGTATTTCCCACTTAACGTACAGTACTGAAATTGCTACCCGCGTAGACAAAAATATCAAACTAATAGCAAGTTTTATTTTTAACAATGGATATTATAATATTAAAAATGGATATTTCGTTTTTTTGTTGCTTTGATTGATATAATAAATAAAATAACAAAAATAATATCAGAGATTGTTTGGTAGGAGAATGAAATAATAACAAATCCAGTGATTATAACATCAAACTTAGAACAAAGCAATGTTTGAATGTTTTAATATACAACAAACATGCTTAAAATGTAAATTCTTATGAGAATTGTATCCAAATATGACACAATTTAAAATAAACAGTTTTAACTGTTATTTGACAAACTTATTTAAAAAAAAAGAAAAATCAGAAAAATAAAAAAAATCGACATGATATCAAATTGGTTACCAGAATAATGTTCTGCGTTTTGAAAAAATAACTTTTTAATACCAAGATACACTAGGTGTAATTTTTCAGTGGTTAAGTCTTGTTGTATTCTTCGCGTCTATTCGGGTTCTCTCTGTTTAATTTAACCTACCAACCAAGTGGTACCAATATCGTAACTGTGTGATAAGTGAGAGATGAAATTTGTGCTTTCGATGTTTCACGTTAGGGCTTATTTGGATCTTCACCTTAACGTTAACTAAATACGACGACGACGATAATGATTGTGATGATGGCCCCACCTCTTACCCCTGCAAGGGTTTGAGCTGGCCAGTTTATTTAAATTTAATTTGATATAACAGCTTAACTAGATTAGCAAACGAAGAGAGCTGGGTGCCATTACTGATATAAATTTCCTTCACAGTATATAATTGCTTTTCAGTGATATACATGCTGTACATCTCTAAGTTAACCCTTTTGTTTACCTTGAATTTTTGCAAATATCACAGCCAGTGCTGTGGATATAGACTCTTTTAGACTCAGTTAGATTTGCGTATAACTTGTTTCAGAAGCTGATTTTTTAAACATGATAAATTTGTTCTACTATATTTTGCTTTAAACTTTACATCGGAACCGTATGTTCAGTGCGAAATATGAATATCAATTAAATAAGGTGGTGATTTATACGTTCTAACGTCTTAGATTTTAGATTTTAAACTTAACTAAACTTCGAAATAATGATACAAATCATTCAGAAATCAGAAAAATTTACATTTCAAACTACGTATGAACTATAAGCAAAGTTAAATTCTTACATTATTTTTGATTCTTCAGGTTGAAAAAAAAATGATTCCAAAAAGCAATCTCCGAACTATATCATGGTTGGCGGAAAACGGAATAGCAGTATAAATGTGAAGGATGATAACGATTAACAAATCAACAAAATGCAGCGTGAGACTGATCGACAAACATGGATATTGAGCTATCAAGAAAAGAAGTTTGACGAGTTTTGCCGACATTATTTCTTGTAAACAGAGAGCGCCTGAGCAAATCAGTATGTGAGAGAGCTTCCCCTACATCGCTACATCTCATGTAAATTAATCAGATCTGCACACGGAGCTTATTTGGTTCATATTCAGTTCGATCTCGTACCTGCTGTACCTTACTGGTGACGATGGCAATATTCGAGTTGAATCTGGATTCTTCCAGTTTTTTTTAGCTGCAGCCAGCGGAACTGATTAAAACTGAAACCTTCGTATGTAATTGAGATTTCAACTAGATTTTTCCAGATTTTTCGATACTACGTTTAACATATGCTGACGTACGATTGCATGTGCATCTCGACTAAGATCACCTGTTTAAATGCATTGCTTATGTTGGTTTGGATTGGGCCATCGCACTGCTCCTGCACCAGGAATCGTAATTTAGCTGTAGGAAGTAGCAGTCAGCTTCTTACTAAACAGCGGGGTAACAAATTTAGCAGTGCGATTCACAGCGTAAAATAAAAATGAATACCGCATCAAAGTAGACGCACATCAATCATGTCAAAAATACGGTGTAATTTGAAAAGTTGTTCGAACAGCGAATCAAAACAAAAGTACATTGATGTAATACTAGCTTTCATATTCGTATGATTTACTTACTTAGTAATATTCGAATTTTGGCGCGGATATTGCGGCCTTGATTTGTAAGAATTTTTTTTGGTGTGTAGCAACCGATCTAATTACTGCTTTCAGTGAAATGTTCATTTTGTTTGTTACTTGAAGTTTATTAGATTCGTGATATTAATGATAATGGTAAATGAGCTGAAATATGACTCCAAAACCTGTATGCTACAAATAGCACGAAATGGTTCAATCGTTCTGGGTTTTTTTTTTAAACAGTTTGTTACGGTGTTAACTGAACAAATTTTGTTTTAATTACAGTTGGAAATAGGAAGGTCAGAAACATCTGTGAAAAGCTCATATAGTTTCCATAAAATTCGTCATAAAATCATTAGAAGCGATTCAGCACTAATTCTCATCAAGAACATTGTGAGGCCTAGCTTTCACTATCTCAATATCTAATGAACACCGAATAATGATCAATCCAACTTTGTCCTTATGCTCAGCGTGTGGTTTCTGTCCCTACTGATGTAATGAGAACTGTAGCAGACCGGTGCAAATTTTGAAATTATCTTATGGAAAACTTAAAATTTTTCTTTGCTTTTTCTTATTTTCATATTAGTTTTTATAGGTTGTTTCCTATTGCTTTTTATGAGATTTTTATGAAATTTTTTGTTTGTTTCTTGATTATCGAGATTTTCAGCCTCGGGCTGGTTCATCTCCCGTCGTAGTCACTCAAACATCACTTTTAGGCATTTTCGTAGCTTGTCCGGGGGTGAGATTCGAACTCGTGACTTTGGCGTGAGAGGTATGGATGCTAACCACTACGCCGGGGTCGCTCCCATTTTATGAAAACTATTAATTTTTCTCTGGAAAATGTTTGCCTTTTCATAGCTTTTTATCATATTCTTATTAAAACTTATTAAGTATAAGTAATACAGATATGTGATATTAGAAAAAAGGAAACAAATGATCAATACACTTAATTCGTAAATTGGATAACTTTGTTACAAAACTGGTTACATATCAGACTCAATAATGAGAGGATTCTATTATCTACGATTCAATTATCCTTTTTTTTTTTAAAAAAAAAAACATACGTTTTGAAATACTTTAGTTTTAAGCGCTTGTATCACATTTTATACGATATAATCTATTGAGCATTTGAAGACGTTGCTATTTTTAGTGAAGCGGAGGTAGTTTCAAGCGAATGGAATATTTCTATAATATAGACAATAAAGTACATTTGACAACGAGATCACTTTCATGGGCATTTTTAAATTTTTGTCTGGTTCACAGATCTTTGTCGTGACGTATGGTTTAAAATTACTGAAAATACGAACCAACATGAGTTGTCAGTACAGTGATTTTGAAAGCTTGATGGTGTGCCTCTTGATGCAGTTGATGACTTATCAACTACTGCCTTTTGACTGATAAGCATGATACAATTGGTTATTTAATTTGCCAGTTGACTGGACCGTCAAGAATCCTGACTGTTAGGATAATAAATTAATATCACACATAAATGTTATTTTTTTTATTTTATCATTCATTAGAAATTAATGCCGTATGCAGTAAAAATAGACTCACTTTATATGTAAATGAAATAATCTTATCAGAAGAAAATTCGAAGACAGTTAATGAGCATGCTAATAATAAGTAAAAAGAAATTTTATGCATTGCAGAATAATTACATACCCGTTTAGTTTGAAGCGCAATGCTTCTAATAAAAAAAAGGGACTGATAGATGCTGCATCAAACAAACTATAACACCATTAAACAGACAAAACATACAGTTTACTTATCTTAAAATTTCATGGCCCAATTTTTTAGAAAACTTTATGAAATACAGATTAGAAGTTGGTTGTTCAACATTTCCACGTCAAACACAAATAAAAGTGATTACATGTGGCATTCATAACTAATAAAGTTCATAATAATTGTTAAAATATTTTTTAGAATTGCATACTCCTGTTTGTCTATGCTTTAAATTTCTTGTGAGAAAGGAATTATATTATTTTAGGGGATTCAATAAAAAAAATAACAGATCAAGACATCCAAAAGCCAATTAATTGTTTTTTGTTTCATTAAAACAACTGACTCGATTACCCTGGCGCTGAACTAGCCGGCTTGACGTGCTGCAAGGGCTCAGTAGGGATTCTTTGTCAAGACCCGAAGCCAAGAGTCAGTTCCATTGTGGTTATATCACATCAATTCGTTTTTCCACTGTAGCAGCAGCACATCTAAATTGTAAATATACTATTCTCTATGCGGTATACAATTTCAGATCATCCATGGAATTCCCAAGTATTGTAAAATAATTTGAAATATTTTTTTTTCTCGTGGTTATAATACATTGTCTAAGGTTCGTGGTGGATGCGCGGGTTCGTCTACAATTGCAGCAGGAAAAAAAAAGAACACCTTGCGCTGAACTGGCCGGCTTGACGTGCCGCAAGGGCTCAGTAAGGATCATGACCCGAAGCTAAGAGTCAGTTCCATTGTGGTTATATCACATTTATTAGCAGAGCAGCACATCGAAATTTTAGGTTCATTATTCTTTATATGCTATACAATTTCAGATCATCCATGGATATACCAAGTTTTGTAAAATAATTTCAAATCAATTTTTTTTTCTGGTGGCCATGATACTTTATCTAAGCTTTCAGGTTCATAGTGGATGTGCGGGTTCGTATACAATTGCAGCAGGACCACAATCTGCAGACATGTAAATACAAATGAAATTATTATCGTTTTATATTATAATATCCATTCACTACATTTTGTATGCTTTTTTATAAGTCATTTTCAGCTTCACATTTATGCATCCTTGTCAGTTATAGCTCATCTAACCTACGTTATGTATTTGAAAAGATAGGAAGGTTTTGATTGTTTTTTTTTTAGAAAGGATCATATTCGAAAAATTCTACTTAAAACAGCACTTTCCTTCTTCATCAGAAATATATATTAATTCAAAACCTAACAGTTTACAATCATTCATTTCCTATTTCACAGACATAAGGAATCATTTATGGGTGTACAAGAGCTATAGAAAAATTCAATTTCCTAATTTTTTATTTTAGTTTTATTAAGATTCAGTTTTTAGATTCATACTCATCTGAAATTTATTTCGCCTTATTATTAGCTGTCTTCAGTTTTTCTAATATTATTATGACATTAATACACATCTAATTTTTATTTTCAGTAACATACCAGTAGATGTCATATATATCTTGTACCTACGCTTATTATGTTCTCTGACTATTATTGTGAAAACAAATTCTAATCTTAGTAGATCTCAATCCAATAGAAACTGCAAAAGTGGAAGTCTTTCGATGAGTGGATGTTCAGCTTAGTTACGGATATATGTATTCTACTATAGTTTACTGGCCTGCTGGTATTATTATTTTATATTATAACGTCAGTTTATTATTTTATGTTATGATATTAAATGATGTGACATAATTGCATTTAAATTCATTTCATTAAAATCACTATTTCAGATGAGACTCACTACATAAATTATTGCAAGGAAACGGAACAGCACATCGAAATTTTAGGTTTACTATTCTATTGCTATATAATTTCAGATTATACATGGATATTCCAAGTTTGATGAGATAATTTTAAATCAATTTTTTTTCTCGCAGCTACATTGTCTAAACTTTCAGGTCCACAAATGGAATTGTTATTATCATTCTTATATTCATTCATTATATTATTTGTCATTATAATATTCATTCGCTATATTTATTATAATTATAATATTAATTCACTATATTTTATACATTACTATATGACATTATATATATATTGGGAAGGGAGGGAGCATCAGGGTATCACTCAAGCTGGAATTGGACAATGGAGTGGTATGACAACCGGCGTCTAGGAGGAAACAAACAGTATCAATTTCTTTATCCTACCGATTCGATTGTGGTGCTGTGAATTCTACTCCAACAATTTCAGTGAGAGTGACGCGCCCTTCTTAACAAGCCATCCCGTAGAAAGCTTAATGAGTATTGCGAATTGGGTTATTCGATTTGTTGGATCGTATCGTTGGAAGGAGATTCTTATGTTCCCGCGGGTTTCGCGTAAGTGTCTCTGCTTACGGGTCCGCCCCACCGTTTTTGGCCCTTCATACAGCGTTACTGTGAATGCAAATCGGTAACTCAATTTGATCTTGCTATTAAGTGGAGCTGCATACATGACAAGGTCTTAGAAAGGATGGTGGCTACCTTACATACATACATACATAGGATCATATACGACAAATTCTATTTAAAAATTCCTCAAAAAAAATTTTAAATTTATTAAAAAAAAAAAGGGGGAAAATGGAAATATAAATTTTTTATTGTAGTTTTTTTAAATTTGTGGCACTAAAATATAATTCCTGTTTGTGTCAAGATATGATATAATAATTTTTAAGGGAGAAGATATATATATTGTCTTGTTTTTTGTTAAAAAAATAGGGCGTGGGGGGGGGCGTGTGGATATATATTTTTTGGGGGGGGGGTTTTTTTTTTTTGTTTATATAGAAATATTAAAAAAAAAAGGGATTAGTTTTTTTGGTATTTGAATTAAGTGCACATGGAATTTTTATTATCATTCTTATGTTCATTCACTATATTATTTTTCATTATTGTATTCAGTCACTGTATTTTATATATTTTATATTTTACGTTGAATTGGCAGGAACGGAGCATCAGGGTATCACTCATGCTGGAATTGGACAATGGAGTGGTATGACAACCGGCGTCTAGAAGAGAACTAACAGTATCATTTTCTTTATCCTACCGATTCGATTGTGATGCTGTGAATTCTACTCCAACTGTTTCAGCGAGAGTGACGCGCCCTTTTTAACAAGCCATCCCGTAGAAAGCTTATTCGATATGTTGGATCGTATCGTTGGAAGGAGAATCTCATGTTCCCGCGGGTTTCGCGTAAGTGTCTCTGCTTACGGGTCCGCCCCACCGTTTTTGGCCCTTCATACAGCGTTACTGTGAATTCAAACCTATAACGCAATATGATCTTGCTATTAAGTGGAGCTACATACATACATACATACATACATACATTAAAACAATTGACTCGATTATCCGTAGTGAATTAAAAATTACAACTACGGGTAATCGAGTCTGACCTGTATTTGATATTTATTTTACAAAAAAATCGTTATTTGAGGTACTTCGAGAAAAAAAGTTTTCATTGCCATTAAGTTAGTGTAAAAAGTTTTTAAAGTGATTTTACCCATGCCAGCATATGCATAAAACAAAACAAATAAAGAAAAGATTGGAAGTTCATTTATAGGTTCTCCAAGTTTTCCAAGAACTTTCTGAAAGAGATATCTTGAAATCTTCTAGCGCAACAAGAGTTGAACAAAACCTTCATGAACAAAAAAAAAAAAAAAAATACAAATCATATTCAAGAAGGTTCCAAGATCTAAGTTCGATGGAGAATTGAGTTGAAAGGAGGTTCTAAGCTATCCAAGAATTTCCTGGAGTAACTTTTTTTCAATTATACAATTAGTGTATCCATTTCTACTCGATTGTTTTTTTTTTCAATAAAAAGGATAAAAGTGATGAAGAATATGTAAAACCACTCATTCTGTATTATTATTATCTGTACATCCTGGCTGAAAAAAAAACAAGAAAACTGTTCTGTGGGATGCTCTAAAACACGTGCGACGGAAAAAGCCTGGCGTAGTGGTTAGCATCCATACTGCTCTCCAAAGTCCCGAATTCGAATCTCACCCCTGGACATGTTACGAAAAAAAACCAGCCTGAGGCTGAAAATCTAGACAATAAAAAACTAAAACCAAAAATCACGTGTGAATTGTGGACGTGAATTTATTCTCATCGCTAAAAAACTCGACGTGATTGTAAAATGTCGAACAGTGGTAATTGCCTCAGACACAAAGAAATACCGACCCACTAACCGAATCATGAAGAAAATAAGTCCAATTCAATCGAATCCGTCAGAAAAGTATTGTTCGGCATGTATTGAACTTAAATGAAAGAAAATATTTTTCCTAAAACTATCTATGAAAAAATTCTCATTTCTTCACTGCAAACGTTGTGCGAGTTATATGAGAGCAAAGGCGTTTGGTTTTGCCGCCTGGATACAGGAGACAATATCTGTGTCCATGAATTTCTTCTCAACGTGTTATATTCATGTAATATAAATCAACATAGTACGTAATTCATACAAAAAAATCGACAAATGTGCTTTCTCGCAATTCAAAGCTAAAAGAACCCATCTTAAATAACAACTCCGCATGTTTATGAAAGTAGTGAAAGTATGCTATGCTATGTTATGCTAAGAATGTTTTTGAAAGTCTATGTTAAAAGTATGATTATTATTTATTTTGATTAAATTTATTTTCAGCAAGAGGCACGGCGATGATAGAACTTAGTTGGTAAGATGGTTGACCTTTCCAACATATCCTGGGGTATGGTCCTCATATGTACAAGCGTATCCAGTGTTTTATTGATAGTTTGTGAATTTGGTAGATAGGATACTTATTAACGGGTGCCGTTAGTGTAACGCACCAAAGATAATCTATTTATCGATTTCAAAATAGCTTACTATACAATAGAGGTGAGCTTATGACACAAAAGATCGTGAATGACATTTTTTTACTGAAGTTAAGATTTAAATTTTAATACGTTTTAAAACAATTGAATTGAACTGCAAATATATCATTAAATACTTTACTTGTTTGAAAATCGGTAGAAATACCAAAATTGGCGATAGTTCTTGTGAAGTTGGATATCGTCTTGTTCATAAATTATAATAACTTCATAAATATTATAACTGCTTATTCCCTAAAAATCGTTTATTAACGAGATTTTCAGCCACCTATATGGTCACGGTGAACCGAGAATCACTAAAATCAGGAGAAAATACTCAATAGCCTGTCAAGAGAGATATAAGCAAGAATTTTGAATCAATCGTACGGTGTATTTAGTCGTACAAGTAAATCAGATATCACTCATGCCTGTAGGGAGTGGTTATATGGCGCATATTAGCGGAGATGATCAAATTGGCCGACATGTAGTTATAATAAATCGGGTCAATACTTCTTTGGATCAACATGTGAATTATTTCATTGAAAGAATGATTTGCGTCATACTTTTGGTCAAGGTCGTTTTTTAAAGTTGGTTCAATATGTTATTTTGTAGTGTACTTTAATAAGCTTTTTAACTCCCAATATGTACCAGAATTGTTTTAGATCCATATTACTTATTAATTTATTTATTCATTTACATCTTGTTCACCAATCAATCGAAGCCTAATTCAGTTACAATAAAGGTTTAACGTCTATATGTGATTCACTAAATTACTCAATATGCTTTCCATTCGAATTACCTGTGTATCTTGATGGAAAACTCGAACTATTCAACAGTATTTAAATGACCGAGATTATGTTCTTTCCCTTGAAGATAACATAACAATAAACAAGGAACACCTCTAACTGAGTTGCCCTCTATACTATTTTGATTGCTAAGAATGTATATTTCTTATTCACTGTCCGCGTAAACAACATGGAAGTATTTTTCCAAACTAAGGACGAACAAATTAAAGGTGCAAAAATTGTCATGTTCAAGATAAATTGTTTCAAGATCAGGTGATTAACATAGCATAATGAAAGGTAGATTTACCAAGTGAATGTCTTATGGGTGTATTTATTTAAAAAATCAAATAACTAATAATAGTTCGATATGTGTGACCCAAATTGTGACATTAACAACTATCAGTTTTACAATTTTAAAAAGAACACAACGTTACAAATTCCAATTCTGCCTTCTTCTTCTTCTTCTTCTGTTGGCGTACAAACTCACTGCGACCATTTATTGACCTATTGTGGTAAGACCCATTTGTTGTGCGCAGTTCCTTTCTACGGCCACCAGTATTTAGGACTGGAGGTTGTTTTTAGGCCTGCGTTATACCCCAGTCCGGAGTAGCATCCATAATGAATGCTACTACCTTCTTGGGATTTATATTCCACCAGATATCTCGAGGTTGCATAATGCAACTCCCGAAATAACGTTTCTTCTATTAAAGAGAAAACTGCATTCACCAAGTTTGATGCTCTGAGGATTCAGTTTTGAACCCACAGAACCTTCTTCAGAATGAATCTTCTTTAGCTTCATTAGGAAGTGTCGCGATGCGCAGTGGCCGGTTAATAAGCTTACATACGCACTTAATTCGCGTTTGCTAAGTTTCAGCAGTGCGTTCGTGTTTTTCACGCTTGGAACAATGAACCTTTTTGACTGGTTTATTCCAGTTGCAGTGTGCCAATTTGCTCCTACAGTCTGTTTCTCCCAGTTTCTGAGCTCCATCGATAATGCACTTGAAGATACTCCACAGAAAGGTTCTGGTCCATAGAAGGCGCCCAGAGATCCCTCCCTAGCAAGTTGGTCAGATGGTAGATCCTGGTGAAACTGTTGGCCCACCAGATTCCCACGTGTTCCGATCATTGATCGTTACTTTGTATGGTATATCTAAGATGGGTTTTTGTTGCATCCAGTCTTCATTTTGTGTCACCAACGGATTTATGTTGACATTTTCTTTTACTATTTGTAAATGTCCTGTTAGGTCACCCTCAAAGATCCTTTTGTACCTTTTAGTTTTTAACTTTTTACTGCCTCTACCTGTACAAATTTATGCAAGGGTAACAGATGCATTATGGCATCCAAAGTGATAGTGGGGGTACTTCGAATAGCTTCTGTTATCGATAGAGTTGCTAAACGTTGCAGCTCTCGTTGAGCTGAATTTATTTTTAGAGAAGCATACGATATCTTGGATCTTATGACTGCCAGATAAATCCAACGGATTATTCTAGGCCTCAGTCCCCATTTCTTCCCAATCGCTCTCCGACAGGCCCAAAGAGCAGCAGTTGCTTTGTTAACAACATTCTCTAAGTGTTTACTCCAATTCAATTTCCGATCTAGTATGACTCCTAGATATTTAACTTGAGAGGAGACAGTCAACTGTACCCCATCTAAAGACGGTGCCCTTATGTTGATAAGTCTTTTTCTTGTAAAAATTACAAGAGATGTTTTTGAAGGGTTTACATTCAGCCCATCACTTCTGCACCAAGCAAGAGTGTAGTTTAATGCTGATTGCATTCTGTTTGATAACGTTGCATCATGCTTCCCCCGTATTATTATTACGATGTCATCCGCGTAGCCTATGACTTCATAGCTCTCTTGATAGTAATAGGGACATGCATTGTGAACCCCTGTAGGTTTGGGCACCACTGCTCCTACTAAATATACAGGTGTTCACAGTACATTTCCAGGGTCGTATGTATGGGTGATCTTAGGAAAAGCTTCAATCAGTTAAGTGGACTTTCAACCCACTTACCATCTGTTCTATTCGCGAAGGTATTATCAATTTTCATGGAAAAATATTACAAACAATAAAAATTAGACGACACAACTTGATTTGTGTGGACGATGCATTATTACAGAAATAATTTATTTATTATTTAAGGACAGTATAGCAAACATGATAATCTGTGGTACTTGCACATTTTCATAATTTTTTCACTATGAATTGGGTTTTTCTTTAATCGTTGCGGCCGATGTGAAGCTTGTTGGTTGACATTGATGACACCGAGGCGGGCTTAAATCCGGAGGGGTGATTAGCGGGAACAAACATGCCAGGTCGCAGCCGGCCAGGGGTACGAAGCGAGATGTTGCGGTAATTTCATTTGGTAAGTTTTCCAATGCGTACGGGTTGTCCGACGGTTATGTGGTAACCCGGTCAGTGTAACGGACGATCTGGTGTTTCGCTGTTTTAAGCCGGGGAGCGGTATTCGAAGCACTTATCAATAAAACGTCTTCAGGGATTGAGTGGAAATTGTTCGGGTCGAATAATACACGTGGCCCTATTGTTCGTGTCTTACCACTGGTGACACACACTCAGTCAGCACAACGGTTTTGAGTTTGGTTGTGTTCGCGACGTACACTGTACGAAATTCGGTATTCAGGACCACGGAAATGACATTCTGATACACTCGACCGACTCTGAAGACTTCACTTTCACTTTTTAATTGTGTGGTCACGAAATGCAACGTGACTCGCGCTTCCGTTATCAACGCTTCCGGTCAGTTCACCAAATAGAATACAAGAGGCCTCGGTTGCGTCCCGCCAAGCCTTATATATCCTCCCAAAACAATAAATCCCATCTCATATCCGTTCCAACGGGCCTTGCTACCACCACGGTGTGATGATGTTGATGAGCGCTGACTGATGACACTTCTTCGATTGGATAACGAGGGGTGACAATGGTTGGATTGCTTGTTTTCAAATTTAAACTTGTGGCATGCAAGTTCATAACTTGTTTTTATTATGGTCTTCTTTTTTTATGTTCTTCTGTATTATTTTGTTTTAATTTAAATTGGGTAGGACTGAACTAAAGAGACTAAATAATTTACCAAAATAACAAAAGAAAACAAACATAACAAAAACTAACATTAACAATGTTGCAGGGATGAAAATACCCGACAAGGAATAACATTAACAATAACAATAAAGAATAATAATATAAGAGACTTATAAATATGCAACAAATTTTTACACAAACGTTTATATACAACGGAGCACTAACATTGATTATATATTTAAACATTTACTAACAATCATTATAAAAAAACATTTAAACAAAATCAAGCTGATAACACTGAATATGATGGTTTTATTGTATCCCAAAAACGGTTGGTTACACTCTGCCACCAAGTTATTCAGCAGATCATCAACAATTAAAGACCACAAAAGTGGTGAGAGCACACCTCCTTGCGGACAGCCCTTTTATGTACTTACTTCAACTGTTGATTCGCCTAATCTAGAGACAATGCAGCGATGTATCAGCATAGCAGAGATCCAGTCTCCAGATTGAAGCATGTGAAGCATTATCAAAAGCACCTTCTATGCCAATGTCTCTGCCCTACGTAATATTGCTAAGTTGGTTGTAATTCACAATCAGAACACGTCTTTCACATATTTGACAACGTTTAGGCACGACCATCTTTGATTTGGATGAAACTTTGCACATTCATGAAAACTAAAGATTTAATTTACACCGGTCTGGAGATCCTTGCGACATGTGATTCATTTTTGAGAAGAGCGTATATGTTTTAGATAAACATTTTTCAAAATGTCATTGAAAACCATTACGGGTCTTGTGAATGTCTTGTAGATGACCAACTTTGTAGTAGGACGAACTTTATTCGACCTTAGCTTTTTTTCGGAGTCAAAACTAGGCGTGATTGCCAGCCCTAATGCGCCTTTGTATCTCTCTGCTGATGTCATTATCGGCGGTCACCATAATTCCTAGATACAAAAATTGGTCTACCACCTCGATTTCATCACCAACGATCTGAACTTATGGTAGGAGGCTAACCTTGTCTTCTCGTGAGCTTCTGCCCATCATGTATTTTGTCTTTGACGCATTAATAACCAGCCCAATCTTTTTAGTTTCAGCCGTGTTACTTGTGTCTATCCTAGTTTTTCGAATCATACCCTCCTTCGAGTCCTGTAGAGTATATATTAGCTTATCATATAAGGTGTTCAGGCTATCATTGGGGTTTCAAAGTAAAATATGTTTGTATTTTATGTTTAGTTTTAAAGAAAAATCTTACACATGGATTCAAGTCTTATAGAAATTTTAATTCTCCACTGTACGGGGGAGGTTTCTTGGAAAATATATATTGTGTTTGATTTTATGAAAGATTTTCATAATTTTATCCTCAGTGTATAATTTTTCTGTTAAATTTTCTTTCAATTTGGGTCGAACCTCCTAACGGATAGGAATTCTGAAGAGCTTTTGAGAGGGTTGAGTTATATCCTTTTTATTCCGTTAAAATGGCATATCCTTTGACAGAGCGCGTATTTCGTCTAATACTTACAGACTTCTTCAGTGTCTTATACTCAGACACCACAGGTGCATATGATTTCACTTATTGACTTATGGCGTTATTTTGATTACAAGGTCATACAGTTCCATTCGTTTTCATTTCGTAGGAATTTGAAATCACAACTGTGCCAAATGTACTGCTAAGGAAGACAAAAGGTCACAATACAAAACCAACCTGCCTCAGGCTGAGAGTGACGTAAATAAAATAAAAATTAAGGCGCTCAAAATTGTGAGTGTAGAGGCATGTTTGTCCATGTTTTTTGAGGATAATGTAGCGCCACCTTGTAAGGTTTAATAAGAAATGAAAATCGTCGGTGTTTTGTTGCTATATAAGATGTTCCCATTAATGAGAAAGCCTTCATTACTGTTGTATTATAATTTTAGCTCCACTTGGTTGAGGCCGTGACTTAAGAAGAAGAGATAGCGTTATCTTGTTGTTGACTTTACCTATCAAACACAAATTCATTTGTGCCTCTTTGAATGTTTTTACCTATCTTAGATAGAAGAACATGCAGATTGGCTATCGAGTCGAAGTCAATCGACTCATTTCATACAAGAATTACCTCAGTTCGTTCCGTTTGAATCGAACCCATCCTTCAACACACAAATTACATAAAGATTCAACAGCAAGTTCAATCGTAGTTAAACTGAATGCCCAGGGACACTTTAGTAATATTCGAACATATTTCGGCAAACGGAAAGTGATCAGTGGCTGGATGCAATGAAAGTAGTTTAGTGTGCATTTCTGTTCCAAGCGTTAGATCTCAACCTAGGTATATTTATTCACTGTTCTCCTTGTGTTTTATCACATGATCACTTGTTCTGCAGCATCAAACACGTTTTTAAAGTATTAATTTGATATTAACCTACGTTTTGCAAATACTGCGCGTTGAAGGTTTTGTAATGATATTGTGACGATTTGATTGAGTAGTTATCATTTGGAAGTTAAGGGAACATGATTTGATCCCACCAGTTTCGATCTTTTAATTAAAGGTGCCATAAAAAGTTGCCATAAATGCCAGTTTTTTTTTCAACGAAGCGTACTAACATAGGCTATACCCAGATAATCGAGAAATTTTACTGTACGAAAATAAAGTAATAGTAAGTAGAACCTACAAAAGGCTGTCATCATGGTATTATTTACATGTTTTGCATTTTTTAATGCTCGAATCTGCGAATCCAAAAAAATTTCGTGTAGGAAATTTGTATCATTTGTATGCCTCAGTGTTGCATAAACGTTATTGCAATTTTGCACGCAAAATCTGTTCAGTTTTTCATATACGTTTCTTCAAAACATCGAAACAGTCTACTATTAAGCTAATCAGTATTTTGATTGTGAACCAGAAAACTGCTTTTGTATTCTTGAAATCTACGACGGCTGTTGTAATATTAAGACTTGATTGGTGATTTAATGTCAAAATAAGTCAATAAAACAAATAAATTAATAATGAAGAAAAAAAAACCAACCGTGAAGTCAAGTTGTGGTTTAATTTTAAGGGTTAAAATGTTTTTATGAATATAAATCTACAGCAAAAAATTGCTACAGATTGCAAATTAATGCGCACCCTGTCAAAAACTGTCAAAAATTAGTCAAACATAAGGAAGAGGACTTTGATTATGTTATCAAATAAATTACCAAGCTTTAAATCTTTTTGAAGTTCAATGACACGATACAGAAAAATGATTGAAAATGGCTTCCAATTTTCTACAGGAAAACTGTCGGACTGTACGTTTCACACCTTCCATCAGGTTTTGTACCGTTATTGTATTCAGCTTATCGTATGCAGAAATTTTCATCAGCCTGAAAACAGCACTATTTGAATACATTCGTTTGCAAAAATATCTTGGTTGACTGGGCCAATTTTCACAAAATTTTAGCTTTCAAGCCAGCACGTTAAAATCTGCCTCGAATCGAAGTATGCCTCGCAAACCTATCTTGAAACTTTTATTTTCCGGTTGACACAAAGCATGAGTCGTTCATTATTGTTACACTTTAGATTGCTTGGTAAATCGGCTATAGTTATCGAAACGAAACCAAATATTTACGGTAGTTCAGTATATGTATTCATCAGCTACATACATACGATATACGATGGTTGACATTTAGGACAGGTTTGAGTAACACACCCTATATCAGAGCTTGTACAGTCGTTTTTTCCCTTTTTCATCATTTCCTTTCCGTCTTTCGCCTCTTCTTTGGTCTTCCGAAGTTTGCGCTTCATCATGGCCCAGTAAGTTTCGATCGGACGGAGCTCAGGACAGTTTGGTAGGTTCATGTATTATATGTAGATACAAAATCTACAGAATTAGCTGCATACCACTCCTGCAAGGTCTTGGTGTAGTGGCGTGAAGGAAAATCTAACCAAGACAACGGTTTTGATCGTGCTGATTTAAATGCAGAAAAAGCCGTTTTGGAGAAACTCAGTTTTGTTAATCTCACCGTTTATGGTGCCTTGGGGCACGAATGGTAACGTTTCCAATCTGTTTCGTTTCTTGGCTTTCTGAATGAACGTGACCTTGCGAAACATTCACATTTTTGGCTTAGTCCTTCGTCAACACGTTCCGGAAGGATGGTTGTCCCCGTTTCCTCTTTCTTAAGCACTCACCAGATCACAGAACGTGTGCACCGAACAAGCGTGACAAATTCCATCGGCAACTTTAACACCGAGCTCTCCTGGATGAATTTGCCAAGATTTGGCTGAAAGTCGTGTCTTTGTCAAGCCAAGCTAGATTGCAAAGTGATGGTATTTGTTTGGCCAAACCGATCGTCATCGACGCGACATACTCTCATAAAAATACTCAATCTTACATGTAACATAATCCTTGTTACCCATTATTATTTCGATACGTAAACATACACAGGAAATAATATGGAATTTAACAGACGCTTAAAATGTTCCCTTGTTCAATTGCAAGCCAGAGCAGGTCGCATCAACGAAATTGTTTGCAATCTTTCGTGCAATAGACTTGATTAAGGCGAGATCTGGCTTAACTTGACTTGAAATACCCCAGTAATTTAAGCCAAACTTAGCATTCCATATATGTGCATTGGATAACGTCTTCAAAAATTCGAGCATTTTTATACAAAATGACTTATCGACAATGTATGGAATGTACCAGAACTTTACTTGATTTGTAATGTTAAACTGTAGGTTTTGTGACGCTCCATTTATGTGCATGATATTGAACAGAAATTCACTCTAATTGTTCGATCTGTGTGGCTTTAATTTAGGAGAAATATCCCATGAACTTATGCCAAATCTGACATTTCATTTATGTGCATTAGATAACGCAGAAAATTACATGTTTCTTTCAAACTGTGTAAATTAAGAGTCACCACAATGACCTCGTAAGACTAAATTTGAGCACAGTATCTTGATTGTTTTTTACAGGAACTACACAGAAAAAAAAATTGTATTTTCATTGTGATGTAAATATCAGAGCATGTGAAATCGTATTTCATTCCACACGAAACAGCAACTAGCATGAAACAGTTCTAACAAAGAATAGCTTTTGCATACAACAATATCGACAATGTATGGAATACCCTGAGACTTTACACGATTTATAATTTAAATGTGTGTGTTTTGTAACGCTCCATTTATGTGCATGATATTGAACAGAAATTTACACTTATTTTTCGAGATATTTAGTGAAGAGTCTTTTAAGTTCAAAAGCGTTACTAAAAATAATTTAAATTACATGAACGATAAGTGCATTTAAATCGTGTAATTCTGCTTTTAGATGAAGTAAATTTCAATTTTGAATATAAGTAATCATGCAATTTTAAGAACAAACGTAAATCTATATCGAACGGGCCGCTCCCTTTATGTGCAACCAAAAAGACTTACTTTAGCTTCCAAACATGACTTTTTCTAAGAGTGTACGTAAAGAGGATTCTCAAACGCTTCCAGGCCACAGTTTTGCACAAAATCCATGGGAGAGGATCTGGATGACACAGATTTTTCGGTTGCGGTTGGAAAAGTTTGGCAGAAATTTATAGTGTGGCAAGCTATCTGTATTATATAGACTGTATTGTGATCGTCATTTTTCAAATAAATCAAATAATAGATTGCTGCCACTGAATAAAATGTCTCCCTCTCTGGCATCCCGCACTGCTTGAAGTCCGTTCTACAGTGATTTGCAGACAACGAGGTCCAATTTCTCGAAAAGTACATCAAATTGCCCCAAACTCCAACCAATTGAACGTTACTGGGCGAAAAAGATCTTCAAAAACGGCACAGTTGCTTGAATTGTGGAAAAGTTCAAGAAAAATTGAACAAAAGCCATAAAATGTAAAGAAACAACCGTTCAGGATTTATTGAAGGCTTAAAATAAGCTCATTTTATAGATAATGAGATTTACACTTCTAAGACTTACTTAACTAAAAAGCTTTGAAATTTAATAGAATGTAAATTTAAATCAATCCTTTGACTCTTTACCTTTTTTTGATACATCGATGTTGTTAACGTCTTTTCGATACAGTCTTTACTATCTAACTAAAGACTGATTGGGATGGTGGAAAATATACAACAAAATTTCCAATCTTAGATGCATTCTATCACTAGAAGCAGATCTAACTCGATGGAAAACTGACCATATTTGTCACTCAACTCTCTCTGCTAGCGTCCTTTGTCCCGACTTCTGATGAGTTAATTGAAGCGACCATCACTTCACAGCTTGATTTAATGAGCCTCACACTATATCTTTTCCTTATTTGAACTGCACATCTTTTACGGTTGTTTATCAGTCAGTGTGCAACTGACCAAATTAGCTGGACAAGTCTGACGCTTATCTTAGGGTAGTCTTCACACCGTTCCAAGCGTCGGCTTTTAATTAGTGAAGATATATGACTTTCTATTTGCCGTGAAGCAATAAAATTGGATGCCATTTTCCAAATAAAACCGCTTGAATTAACTCATTCCACTCTGGTATGTTTGCACTGCCTTCTGTTGCTAAGTGATAATGTGGACATATTCCTCTTCGTTTTCTTATCGTCACATGAAAACCAATGTGAGAAATATTTATCACATATTGATCGTCTGAAATCAGCTCAACGCCACACAAACCAAAATGAGCCTTATCATTTTCAATAGATAATGATGAAACCGTTTGATTTTCTCCAATTCGCTTCATTGTGGAGCTTTTTCAAATTTTTTTCGAAGGCGATTTGGCAAATTAATTCGCAAAATCATTAAGCAAACTCTATGAAACCCAGAAAAAGTGTTCAAGTATAAAAAAATATATTAAAAATATAATATTCTTGTAGCACATTGTTGTGTTTGTTGTTAGCAGGAAATATGCAAATAACATGTTTGTTTACCCAAGCAATTACGCCAAAATCTTGAATCAGTCTGGATTTGTGCATTTGAGCAGTTCGACGCCAGATGCCAAATCAATTAGACCCTCTCGGATTTTCATAAAACCTACGGAAGTTGTTTGTTGTGGGAAATCATACAAATTCCTTCATCTTCTTCTTCTTCGTCTAGGCATACAATGCTTCTGTAGTGCGCGATTTACTAGCTATCAACTATCTGAGACCCTTGGAATTTTGTTTTTAGTAGGGCTTTGCATTTTCCTGATTTTATTTAAACTAATTAAAACTAAACAAAAATATTTTAAGTGCCATGCAGCCTTGGGAGCTTTTTGAATAGTCTCACGATATTCAGGAGAATTTTGAAACATGGTATTGCTTTCAAAATTATTGTAATCCATTGAAAAAGACACGTTGGTTTTTTTTGTATCTTATTCAGCTGTCCTTGAAACAATGAAAAAGATATGATAGGGATATGAGATAAGGGGGATATAGAAGTATTGGGAGGTTTAGTGTATTGCATGAATGTATTCTTGTTAGTCTTGTGAACTTCACGAAGGCTTCTAGATGATTTGTTTTTGATTTATCGGATTTGTTTCCAAAGATCTTCAATATAGCTTGAGTCATTGAACTAGTTGTTTTTTTTTAGGAGGATCCTTCTTAGTACATTAAAATCTGAATAGGGAGGATACAATAAATATCATATGATGAAATGAACATTTGAAATGCTATTAATTATTTAAAATAGCAACAGGAATGCACTCCCGGCCAAAAGTAATGGGTCACCTTCTTAAAAACATGAAAAAGTTTTTTGTTCATATCTTTGCCACTTTACGTTCAATTTCTAATGTCTATACCTTATTTGAAAGGTATTGAATGATCATTATTTCGTAGATATATTATGTTTCTTATTATGAAGTAGTATGTTATTAAAACAAATCGTACTTCCCCCAAAGTTAACTTATTTTTCAAAAATTGCACTAAATAAATAAGGCTCACTGTGTTGACTATATTTTGAAATTAGAGTGGAACTTGAAACCTTATATCATACCAAGCGAACACTATTCATAAAAATTGGGTGGAAAACTTTGCATTGCATTCAAGTCACCGACCAAAAGTTTGGGGTCACCTTGTAGGGAGTGTCAACCAAAATTTTGGGGGAACATTGAAGGTTAAATCAGGAAATGGGTTTGTTCATATCTTTGCCATTTTTCCTTCAATTTTAGATGTTTGGTAAGCAAGGTATTGAATGGAACTTACACCGTGTCCAATATATTCTCATACACTTTTTCCTTGCATTGGTGTCGTGCAACTACTCAACATGCTTCACGTATGTGTAGTTTTGCACTATGTTTATACAAACGCTTTTAGGTTATGTCCGATTGTTTTCATTCGGTGTTTATCTTTTATCAGCGATGAAGGAGTTTCGTGCTGTGGTGATAAAAAAGTTTGTGAAAGGTGAGCGCCCGGGCGTTCAGAAATTTGAAAAACCTCGGAGTAAAGCGGGCTTTTGTGTACCGAACCATCCGAAGGTACCGTGACACCTGCTCGTTGGATGACCGGAAGAGATCCGGTCGTACTCGTACTGTGCGGACTGTACGAGCTGTTAAAGTGGTCAGGGAACGGATTAGACGAAAATCACACCGCTCTGTACGTAAAATGGCCGCAGATCTGAATGTTTCGAGGTCGTCAATGCACAATATACTACAAAATGACCTCGGATTCCAAGCTTTCAAGAAACGTAAGGTCCGGAAAAAGTGAAATTCAAATTACAAACCAAACATCCGGCTGGTGTCATGATGTTTGGCTTGGTGGCGTCCAACGGTTTGAAAATGCCGCCTGTTTTCATTGATGCTGGAGTTAAAATCAATACCGAAGTGTATATCGGTATTTTAAAGGACCATGTGCTTCCCTGAGTGAAGGCCAACTTCTCCGAGGACCAAAACGTTGTCCTACAGCAGGATGGAGCGCCGTGTCACACGTCCAATCGAACCCAACAATGGTTGAACGATAACATGAAGTTTTGGTCGAAGGATTTGTGGCCCCCTAGCAGATCTTAATCCGTTGTATTATTCGATTTGGGCATATGTTGAAGCACGAGCCTGCAAAACATCACACCCTAGTGTGAAAACCCTGAAGTCAACCATAACACGCACATGGCAGTCAATGTCGGAGGACTACGTCCGAAAGGCATGCTCCGGCTTCCGGCGTCGGCTTGAGGATGTTATTAATAAAAATGGAGGACTCATTCAATAAATTTGTTTCAAATGACTTTAACTGCACTCGAAAATGTTGATATTATTGCTTGAATTAGTTGAAAATGGGATTTGAAAGAAATAGAACAAATTTTCGCATTATTTTCTGCCGCACCCTGTATATGCCTTAGGCAACCCGAATGAGAGCTTTCAAGGTGTTATCGTGCTCTTTTGTTGTAATTGATCCCACTATACGTGCATACTTTAACAGCTGACAGTTCTTTACGAAACGTAGACAGTGCGAAGCTACCTTGAGCAGATACGAATGCTGCGAGTAATTATGTGTAAGTGAATCATCGTATGTGAACGTCATACAAGTTCCGTGACCATATTTTCGACGAAGCTTTCTGCTCATCCGTCCTTTTGGGTGCTCTCTGCTTCTTGTAGGTTCTGATATTGTTATGCTTTTTGTTATTTTGCACATTTTTGAATATTTTTTTTCCGACGCCAATGTTCACTTTTTTGGCAATTTCTCGAACGGAACACGGTTTATGCGATTGTAAAAGGCAGACCGCTGCCAGCTGCTTTCTTTGGTCCGATGCCCTCTTTTTGCGTCCAGATTTCGGTATATGTTCAAGATAACACGTTTCTCCAAACTTCTTAACAATCTTGAACACTGCAGATTTAGTGCACTTGAAGCTTTTTGCGAATTTTCGAAACGACCACTTTTTGGAAAACGATTTGTGTAGAATTAAGTTGCGAGTTGTTAAGCTGATCGTTAGAAATTTCTCTTTTTTTTCGATTTTCAGGTGTGTTGCCAACGTAAACAATGTTTTTACACACTGAGCGAAAATTCACAATTATTCGTTAAGTTTTATCCATAAACCATTGATAAACAGGTGTCCACTTTTTTTTTAAATGAACAGTCCTGACTCAAATTAAAAAAGGTATCCCTTCACTAGGAACATTGCCTGTTTTTTCCCAATCCAGTTCAAACATTCTTCGCATGTTTAACCGGTAAACCGAAACATCAGTCAACACTGCTCAATATATACATATGTGTGCGAGGTAAAGTGACGCTTTTAAACCAAAAATAAGGATACAAATGTGAAGTTAACGTGCGCCTTACAAATAAGTGCATGAAAGAAACAGCAAGGTGAAGAACGGAGCGGTACAAGTACACCTCGGTTATATGTACACAACACTAAATATACTTTGTTTATGACCTTTGGAAAGCAAAAAAAAAAACTAATGATAACATTAACCTATGATGCGAACTACATCTAGGTACCCTAATTGACAAAGAACCGATTCATTATTTTACATTTTGTACTCATTGTGACGTCATATCGCAAGCCACGCTGTATCTGAAGGCACTTTTTATGACTATTTTTTTCTTCCACTCAAAACAAATTATTATTTATATCAAACTTCTGAACTTCATATCTGGTTTCAGAAAGAGATTATTTCAGATTGTTCGATTAATGAATTTTCCGTTTCAAACGTTAAATACATTGCCTATTTCATTCTAATGAACTAAAAAACACATATCCGTTGTGTCAGCATTTGGAAGTATTGAATCAAATTATGAGCAATATATTTAGAACTTTGCATTGCCTTTCAAAACTCACGAGCAAAAAAGGCCACGTTAATTTCACGACAGTGTTTGTTGATTTCATCAACTTACTTGGAACAATAATAATCTGAAGTTCACGCAACTTGCATAATAAGTGCCTTCAGACATAGCGTGGCGACCCTGCTTACGTCGCATCAGACTCTTAATTGTCCTTCATAATTTGAGCCTTATCGCTTGAGCAATTTTTAGCGACATCGGACGAGCGATGATGTAGTGCCTCAGTGACTGTTATTTACAGAGTTAATATTCCTCCGATTTTCGCGGAGATGTGCCAGTTTGATATCTAGGGTAAATACTATTTTTTGACACTCTCAGCCATTTCCATAATTTTAATGTCTTTTTCAATTTCAATATTTTGGTACACCAATAAAATTTTATAAGTCTAATTGTACTGTACCAATAGTCTAAAATGGTCTCATTAAAGAATTGTCTACACTCGAACACAATTGACATACCAATTTACCCTTTTTAATGCTTGAGATCTGTACCCCTACCGTCAATGCCACGAGTTTTAAATCTCTCCTGAAAACAGGGTCGAATAACATAAAATTGAGTTTGTTGAAATGCTTTTAAGGCGAATGGTCATAATTTTTTTTTTCTTAATATAGAATTGTTGTACATCTGATACCATCTCACTTTGGTCTGTATTAGGATGTATTTTTATCCTTCATATAACATTTGCGAAATATGCCTGTACACATAGCTAGATTTACTAGAATTACTTGCTTAAACCGCTTGAATGATTAGTATACACTTGAATCAATGCAGAAGTGATTCACAAAAGGAAAGGGGACCACAACATGAAAATTCACCCTATTACACAGAAAACAAACCCGCACGCAAAGAATTGAACTGGTTCCTTGTTGCTTACACCGGTTATTGTTGGATTTCGTATGTTTTTACGAGTACAGCGTGGATACCGTTTTTTCGACACATTTTGTCAATTTGCTACGACAACATACAGGGAACAACAATGGAAGTTGGCTTTCTCAGTGTAAGACAGCCATCCGCTAGATTGATAAAACACTCAACTCTTGATGTACAGTTGTTTGTCAAATATTGTATTGTTGATACATATAAGATTGATAATAGGTGAAATAAAATACTTCAACAACATAATACAACCATTGGTTTAATAGTGACGGCTATCGCTTGTTTATTTTTGCCAATGGATTTTGATGCCCGCCCTCAACTTAGTGTTTTAGATGCACTTCCAGTGGTATCAATTGAGCGCTATCAGTGCATGTGTATTCTTTTTGCATTCGTTTACGTGCAAAATGCCATCATAATACATGTCGAGGAAAATCGAGAAATTTATCATCTAAAACTATTTCAATATGATTTTGCTTTGTAGCTTCACCTCAACCAATTGAACTGAGAGCACCGACAAACCAACATAACTGGGAGTAGAAATTTTAATAAAATTTTGGATCTTAAAACATTTCTGATATCTATGCCCATGTTCGCGGAAAATGTTAAGCTATTTAAGCCGTGGCAAAATATTAGTGCAGGTTTGTTTTTTTTTACATATATGTTAAGCAAACTACAATCTAAGAATAATATTATTACAAAAAAATTGAAAAAAACAGAGTCAAGAATTTTAGGTCCCGTACAGCCTAAAACAGAATCGGTACATTGGGTTGTTTATCATGAGACCGAAAAGAATCATAAAGCTCAGGTCTAGCTCCACGATGCTCAGCATAAAACCAATATACGTGATCTGCGTCTTGTTGACCTTGTCCATATTCAGAGAGATTATAGCTAGACACGCTCACGAAATAATTGAGCGTTAAAAAATAGTAATTGGACGAGGCAACACACAAATGAAGTCTGCATGTGAGCCCGCTTTCTAACTGCCCGGAATCAAACGGTGAGAAGGGACCCACACAAAGTTGATTAGAAAAGTACGTTAATAAGCGCTTAGAATCCCTCGTACTTTCTCACGAGTGCTTTACTGACCTCAAAATGCGAATAGCATGTATTGAACTAAGGCTTTTCAAAAAATGAAATTCTGATCCGGTGTAAGTGATGCAATATTACTTAACGTAAAATGTTTTGTTGCCAATTCGGTAACAATTATGGACCAAGATACTTAAAGCTTTTGAGCGACACTATAGCTTTATTTGTATACACCAAAGCCCGTGGACTTATATATCAAAGATCCATCAGTGAAGAACGTCTTAGTGAAATCAACGTGGCCAAACTTTTGCAGCATATATCGCCGGAGCTATCATTAGACATTGATGATTTGGGATTCCATGAAGCTTTTGCTTCATGAAAAAATAAAAAATAAAATGCTCAAGTCGGAGAAGCAAACACGATTTAAATTAATCTGCGAAAGAGTGACATGGGTTACAAAGTCATAAAGTGAGTTTGAGGATTCAACTCAAGGGGTTTTCTGGTGAGTTCAGTGGGGTGTTCCTTCCTGCTGGAAAGTAGCGCAAATGTTTCCAGTTCATAAGAAATGATGTAAACGAAATATCGACAACTACCGCATCATTGCCAACGCCGGTGGTGAAGTGGTAAGCGTGACTACTACTTGGCACCCCAGTTCAATCTCAGTCGGGGTCAGTGGGATTTTTCTGAGGCGAAAAAATCTCAAATCACGTTTTCCTCCGTAAGGGCAGTAAAGCCGTTGGTCCCGGGTCATGTATTGATGAGTGCGCTATGTAGGGTCCAGGTGGTGGAGTCTTCTTCCTGTCGTCGGTAGTCGTCACCAAGTTGTGAGGAAATAGGCCGACGGAAAATAATTTAAAAAAGCGACATTACATCGTAATGCATACCTTACCTTACCAATCAGACCAAGGCCGGTGTGGCCTCTGCTGTACACAGAAATTGTCTCCATTGAAATCTGTCCATGGCTGTACCTCGCCAGCCTCGCTGTCTGCGGAGGGTCCGTAGGTCGCCTTCTACTTGATCGATCCACCTTGCTCGTTGCGCGCCTCTTCTTCTTGTACCCGTCGGTTCGTTTTCGAGAACCATTTTCAGAGGGCTGTCATCCGATCGTAATGCGCCATCTTTAAATTGTTCCAATTGGTAATTATGGAAGCACTAGTTTCTCACTTTATATATTACCTGATTGAAGATCAGCATGAGTTCGTGGCAGGTCAGTTGAATACTACTAATCTACTGTGTTTCACCTGATACATTATGGAGAGCATGACGTATCACATCCAAACTGATGTCATCTACACTGACCTATCAGCCGCATTCGTTAAGTTAAACCACCCAATAGCGATAGCCAAATTGAATAGGTTTGGAATTAGAAGCAGCCTCTTACAATGGTTTTCATCGTTCCTATCCGACCGTTTACTAACTGTTGCAACCGGTGACTGCCAGTCTTCTGCATTCCTTGCCACCTTGGCCCGTTGGTGGTTTCGTTCTATTTCAACGATGTCAATTTTGTCCTTGAAGGCACACGACTGTCGTATGCTGATGACCTGAAAATCTACCTCTGGATTCGTACCAGCTCTGATTATCACTTTCTCTAAAGCCAACTCAACGCTCAACGCCAAGTAAGTGTTCAGTAATAACATTCTCACGGAAGAAAACACCGATCGCTTTCAGCTACAACCTACAAGGAGTTGAGGTACAACGTGTGCGTCATACAAAAGTCCTAGGAGTTATTTTGGATTGTCAACTCACATACAAACTGTTTATCTCTTACGTGATCGACAAGGCATCTAGAACGCTTGGGTTCATCTTCAGGATGGCGAAAAATTTCACGGATATCTTCTGTTTGAATTCGCCTTACTTCTCCCTCGTCCGGTCCGTGAAAAAATACAGCTGCTCTGTTTGACATTCCAATAACACTAGTCGGCAGTGTTTCACTCCCTTCAAGTATATATGTTGAATTTTATAGATTTCGCCACGCTGAACTCAAATATGGGCTCAAAAATGCTGTAACACGTCCAGTTTTTGAGAAAAATGTGATTAAAATTCACAAAAACACGTATTTCCGTAATAATATGATCTACCTCATCAACAACCAGAATATTGGCTCTGCCCTTTGCAAGTTGGACTTGGATTTTATGGAATGGACCTCTTTGAATCCATTCGTGAACACAGATTTTTCGTAACACGTAAGATTGATGAAATAAACCGGGTTTTCATTCACAAAATTACGAATTTTCCTAAAAATCAAGATTTTCTATTTTGAAAACATGAATTTCAGCTCCGCCCTTTGAATGCTGGGCTTGGATTTTATGAAATGGACCTCCCTGAATCCATTCGTGAACACAGATTTTTCGTAATACGTAAGATTGATGAAATAAACCGGGTTTTCATTCACAAAATTACGAATTTTCATGAAAATCAAGATTTCCTATTTTGAAAACATGAATTTTCGTCCCGCCTTTTGAATATTGGGTTTGGATTTTATGAAATGAACCTCTCTGAATCCATTCGTGTTGAAAAAAATGAGTTTTTATTCACAAAATTGCGAATTTTCATGAAAATCAAGATTTCCTATCAGTCAGTCAGTCAGTAAGTCAGTAAGTCAGTCAGTCAGTCAGTCAGTCAGTCAGTCAGTCAGTCAGTCAGTCAGTCAGTCAGTCAGTCAGTCAGTCAGTCAGTCAGTCAGTCAGTCAGTCAGTCAGTCAGTCAGTCAGTCAGTCAGTCAGTCAGTCAGTCAGTCAGTCAGTCAGTCAGTCAGTCAGTCAGTCAGTCAGTCAGTCAGTCAGTCAGTCAGTCAGTCAGTCAGTCAGTCAGTCAGTCAGTCAGTCAGTCAGTCAGTCAGTCAGTCAGTCAGTCAGTCAGTCAGTCAGTCAGTCAGTCAGTCAGTCAGTCAGTCAGTCAGTCAGTCAGTCAGTCAGTCAGTCAGTCAGTCAGTCAGTCAGTCAGTCAGTCAGTCAGTCAGTCAGTCAGTCAGTCAGTCAGTCAGTCAGTCAGTCAGTCAGTCAGTCAGTCAGTCAGTCAGTCAGTCAGTCAGTCAGTCAGTCAGTCAGTCAGTCAGTCAGTCAGTCAGTCAGTCAGTCAGTCAGTCAGTCAGTCAGTCAGTCAGTCAGTCAGTCAGTCAGTCAGTCAGTCAGTCAGTCAGTCAGTCAGTCAGTCAGTCAGTCAGTCAGTCAGTCAGTCAGTCAGTCAGTCAGTCAGTCAGTCAGTCAGTCAGTCAGTCAGTCAGTCATTTAGTTGAAATTTACTCTATATTTTTCAACTTAAATTCACTTTGTTTTCTTTTTCCTTTTATAGTTCTCCAAAGGTGTTTGCCTCTGTAGCATCCAGCAGTAGTCCGGTAGCATCGCTGGGCTCCATTTGCCAGCAAAGTTATTTTCAGTCTGTGCGATATTTTGATGAAATCGTTCTCCATGTTCATCTGAGACGGCTCCCATATTCTCTGGGAAGAAGTCCAGATGCAATTTAAGTGACATATTACATCCCAGTTCAGCATACGAATCAACCAGCTCTTGAACGATGTGTACATAATCCGGAGACTTTTCATTTCCCAAGAAGTGACCACAAACCTTTTGGAACGCATTCCATGCTCGTAACTCTGTCGCGTTAAGAGTTTGCTGAAAATTGTCGTTTCCTAATTTGAGGGCCAACAAATACTCCTTCTTTCACCTTGGCTTCGCTCAATCTCGGAAACTTTTTCCTCAAAAAACAATATGGTTCTCCTTGAATATCCAGCTTTTTGACAACATTTTTGATCAACCCAAGCTTAATATGTAGCGGAGGTAGTAAAATTTTGTCCCTGTCGACAAGAGGCAGATTTGACACATTTTTCTTCCCAGGTACCATCTCGGTACGTGCTGGCCAATGCTGCTGGTGGTAATGTTTATCCCTCGCACGACTGTCCCATTCGCAGAGGAAACAACAATGCTTTATGTAGCCTCCTTGAAGCCCAGTGAGCAATGCCACTACCTTAAGGTCTGCACAGAGATTCCACTGGTGTTCCGAATATTTGATCTTTTCCAAAAGTGTTTTTATGTTCTCATAAGTTTCCTTCATGTGAGCTGCAAATGCAACTGGAACTGAAGAATACTTATTTCCATTGTGCAGTAACACTGCCTTCAAGCTTTTGCTTGAAGCGTCGATGAAGAGCCTCCAGTCAGTTGCGTGATACTCTAACTGTAGCTCTTCCATTAAACCTTCGATGTTGTTGCAAAAGACAAGATCACCGTCCATCGAAAAATATTTAATGTTATCTGAATTCCTATAAGATGACACCTTTACATCTTTTTCCAGGACATTCCACTGCTTTAGCCTTGAAGCTAGCAGCTGCGCTTTGGTCTTGGGTAGCTCCAAATCTCGAATCAAATCGTTCAGCTCCTCTTGGGTTATAACATGCGGTTCCTCAGACTCCGAAGGTAAAAAATCTGGATCATCCTGAAAGCTTTTCTCAGATTTGCCTGGTTCCGAATCCAACTCATCAGCACGTCCAGCAATATTTGGAGATATTGGAACTGGCATTGCTTCGGAGTGCAATGTTGGCCTTGATGGGTATTCGATTTTATGCTTCAAAGCTTTGGAAAATCCATGAATTTTTGTCAAACAAAAGTAACAATCGCTCATGTGATTGGTTGGATTAGTCCACACCATAGGTTTGGCAAAAGGTAAGCCTTTGTGCGTACCTTTCATCCAACCAAGCAATGTTCGGTAGCATGAGCAACAGGAGTATGTTGGAACCCATGGAAACTCACGATTTGGAAGCTCCTTGTCAAAATACAGCTGATATGCTGTCTCCAACAAAGGTGTAAACCCCTTTCTCTGTTCCTTCAATATCACGTCTTCACAAATGCAACAAAATTTTGGCGGATCGTTCAGACAAATTCGCGACATTTTTACAAAAATAAAAAAACGCGTCCGTAACACTCAAATAGCTAGCTTTGAATGAATAAAAAATGATTGTGCAAGGCTGCAGAGAGTCAACATGAGCATTAATTGACGCCAAAGCAGGACAGCAATAATGACACAAATTTTGTGCTGCAAATACGCCAATAGACCTTTTCGACATTTAATCGTCTTTCTTTGTCTAATATGCGGGGATTAATGCACGGTTTGGTTTCCCACAACTTCGTTGACTTCTCACTCGCACTGCTTCGATTCAAATCTTGCAGTAGTGTGCGCAAATTAAACGTCAAAAAGCTCTATAAAATGCCGCGTTAAGCTACGTGCTTGAGGATTCTTGCTTTCTTTTTTAACATATCTTTTCCTTATTCTCTTGAGCAATAGTGACTAACACAGAGTCTTTTGTCTCTGTCTATTCTTTTGTTTTTTGAGTGATTGCGTGTTTTAATGCTGTCTTGCTCACTCCTATCCTAACTTAAAAATACGGCACTGCTGAATAGAGTATTTAATGAGGCGTTTCGGAAGGGCTCTGTGCAGCTGACTTTTGAATTAATGAATGAACTTTGAAGGTCTTCAGTTCCCAAACTGCTGTAAGAAGCAACATCAATATACTCAATATACTCAAAGAGGCACAACTAAAGGGATCGTTCAAATATACTCAAAGAGGCACAACTAAAGGGATCGTTCATAAATTACGTTATGCTTTAAGAGGGAAGTGGGGGGGGGGGGGGTTTAAAAAGTGACGATGCATACAACATTTTTCTAAAATCCATACAAAAAATGTGATAAAGAAAGGAGGGGGTTAAAAATTTGTATTTTTGAGCGACGTAATTAAAGGACGGGTCTTGATTTTCATGAAAACTCGTAATTTTGTGAATGAAAACCCGGTTTATTTCATCAATCTTACGTGTTGCGAAAAATCTGTGTACACGAATGGATTCAGGGAGGTCCATTCCATAAAATCCAAGTCCAACTTGCAAAGGGCAGAGCCAATATTCTGGTTGTTGCTTAGGTAGATCATATTACTACGGAAGTACGTGTTTTTGTGAGTTTAAATCACATTTTTCTCAAAAACTCAACTCAAACTTCGACCCCGAGCTCTTCGTAACAATGCGATGCTGAGGCTGCCTCGCCACCATACAAACTACATCATGTTTACAAAGCGTGCTGCGTCTTCATTTGACTTCGATTTGACTCGCAACGCTATGCGCCGGAGATTCAACGCTATATTTTTAAGAATCAGGAACTTTATTTGACCATTCGTTTTTTGTGAGTACCTTTGTAATTCTTGACTATGTGACTTGTGATATTTTATTTAACCATCATTAGGGCAAAACCTAGTCTGTTGATGTAAAATCAAACAAATAAATGCCCTATAACATCGCGCTGGGTCGATAGGAGTTGTGGTGGCACGGGGGTTTACCAGCGTTGTGAATAGCAACAACTCTCACCCGTATCCAATTATCCAGAACAATATATAGTTTTAGAAAATGATTACATAAGTGCATCTCTTATTGTCGCCTGGGATGTTTTTTTAGTAATTTTAACTTGATCCTAACGGTCCTTGAGGTCGTATTGATGCAAGAAAGGAGTGTTATAGAGGGCTTCACTATTGTAAAGGGTTAGCTACTCTTAACTATCGAATTCGTGGTTTTGCGAGGATGACTATCCGTGCAGGGACAGAATCACACTTTTCTGCCAAATTTAAAACCGAATTAGCCCGAGTATTACTCGCTGGAGTACTCAGGTGTTTCACATCCAGGGATAAGTAAACGTGTCGAACCTTTACTGAGCATCTCGGTGTATTACTGATCCCACAATAGAGAAAAGTTTTCTGCGAAAGTCTTAGGAGGGGAAGATAGGTGGAAAGAAATTATTTTTTGGGGTTTTTGTGTTAGGGAATGGGGTGGTTGGAAGGGGGGGGGGGGAGAAGGGAATTTTTTTTTTATGGGGGTAGCTTTTTTGGGAAAAGTTTAAGGTTGGGGGAAGGGGGGTGAAAAGGGGGGGAAAAAAATTTTTTTTTTTTAGGGGGGGGTTTTGTTTTTTGGTGTTTGGGGAATGGGGGGGGGGGGTGGGGGAAAAAAGGAAATGCTGGGGGGCGGGGGGGGGGTTGTGGGGTTTTTGTGGGGGGAAAGTTGGGGGGGGAAAAAGGGGGGGGTGGGGGGGGCGTAGAAAATAAATTATTTTTTTTTTTTAAATTTTAATTGGGGGTTTTGGGGGGGTTGGCTTCAAATGGTGAGTTGACCAACTTCGAAGGAGGGTGCGACCGACCTCCAGTCCTCACAAGTTCCTACCTCACGCCTCCACGAGTCATATGATCACAAAAGACTGCCAGCTGAAACATGGAGACGCTGGTTGGCGTAGCCTGGGCAATGTTGTCAATTTGACAATAGCAAAGTGAGGGGGTGCGACTGAATATCGTGTACCTGTAAATCAAATTGTATACCCATACCTGTAAATCATAGCCTACTATTTTCCATTCTCATTTAATTAATAATTTCAGCACGCTTTGGAATCATCTTTACATTCTCAAAAATTCTCAGGCATCTCATGATCCTGGAGCAACATGACAAGCATCAGAGGCTCAATTTGTTTTTCAGCATTCCAGTATAACATTTACTTTAAAATTGCACTTCTGAACATCAACTACTATATTCATAAAAATCGAACCTGCGCTTATAAGGAGTATAGGATTATATTTGTAAGCCATTTGTTTCAGAAATCATCAAATCGGGCTCTTCGATCACTCCAATTGAAAACATGTCTTATAGAATTATAAATGTTGCTTTTGTGAAAAAATCGTTTACTTTTATTGAAATTTTATCTTCGATATTTGGAATGATCAATTCTGGTTTCAGCTTTTCCATGACTAGTAGAATATTGATACATATCTAGTTTTTATTTTCAGTAGAAAAATAAGTGGGTGCAAATATATTTTGTACATACGCATATTATGTTCTCTTACTATTTTTGTGAAAACAAATATTAATTTTACTAGTTCCTAATCCTACATAAGCAGCAGCAGTTGAAGTTCTTCGATGAGCAGATGACCAGCTAAGTTACAGATATATTTTCTATTATCGTTTATTTTCTTGCTCATATTATTTTTAATGGTATTATTTTATTACGTCATTTTATTATTTTATGTTATGTTATGAAATAATATGAGATTATTACTACAATAGATGAAACAGCTGAAGTTTGTCGATGAGAGGGTGGCCAGCTATGTTACGGATATCATCATCATTTTGTTGTTATCATTATTTTGTAAATAAGTTTCAGTAGTTTTACTCCATAGATGATTTATATGTTTACTTGTTATTATGTCCTATCATCCTTTTATCCTTTGCCCACATGAGACTTCAACTGAATCGCCAGCAGACATTCGTACTCATTAGGTCTTTGTTGTTTTGTTGTTGTTTTATTACATCTGTTTACAGGTTTTACATATGAAGTCACTAATCTTTAGCATTTTGACAGTTAGTGGCCAGCATTTTAATATGAACTACTAAAAAAGACTCATAATATATTTTTTAATAGGTTTTGAGATCAACTTGCGCATAATAACATAGAATCAGCAGAAAGGATTCACAGCGTTCAATCTGAAATCATCATTTAAGAAGTGTCGATATTCAAGGAGTACAGTATCAACGACAATATACAGTTCAATCTACCCCTTTTACCGCATCAAATTACACACACTCGATATATACTTAATTCCTTACATATTCTTTATATTTTATACATATTGCATGAACTAATTATATTTCACTGATTTAAAACATTTAAATACTGGGATGGGAGGGTGCACCAGGGCATCATTGAAGTTACAATTGGACATTGGAGTGGACGGCCAACCGGAGTCTAGGAGGGGATGTGTCTATCATTTATGATTGGTACATTCCACTCCAACAGTTGGAGTGAATTTGAGGCGCCTTTCTCTAACAAACCATCTAGTGGAAAGCTTAAATGAATAGCGTATTTTGTTATTCGTTTTATTGGATCATATTGCTGGAAGGAGATTCTTTTATTTCCGCAGGTTTCGCGTAAGTGTGTCTGCTTACGGGCCTGCCCAACCCTTTTTGGCCCTTCATACAGCAATATGTTGAATTTAGAACGGTAACAAAGCATGATCTTTCTGTTAAGTGGAACCGCATGCAGGGCAAGGCCCACGCTAGGATGGTGGCTTCTTACATACATACATACATACAACAGTGAACAGTTAGTTTATAACGTGTGACTATTTCTGTACATCTAGGCTGCATTATTCTGTTTATCGGATCAATTTAGCGAAATTTAGATCATTCGAAGATCATAAAGATAATCTGTTAAGCTTCACCAGTGAAATCATGTTGCCTAAAAGTTAATAAAATCGAAAACTACACCGAAGTGAATAACAGCAAATTGAATAATAATGACTAAATTGCTTCGAATTAAATCGGTTATCATGATTTTGTTGATTATCGCTTAAATAATGACATATTTGGAACGAAAGCCGAATGAAGGACTGTTTTGAAAGATATAAAAACACTTTTTTTCTCAAATAAAACATACCAAACTGTGATTTTTGATTAGTTTATTCTCAAAAATAGTAAATAACAATGTTTTCTTTCCATCTTCATTTCAAGTTGCTTGATGATTGATGATTTTGGGCAATCTTTCTTAAATTTTTCAACACTATTCGCTGGTTTCATGTGTTTTCTCAGCTTCGCCTTCGTTAAAGCCCAGAAAGTTTCGATAGGGCGAATCTCTGGGCAGTTTGGTGAATTCACCTCCTTTGGTACAAATACGACATTGTTCCAATTGTACCACTCTAGTGCATATTTAGAGTAATGGCAGGAAGCAAGATCAGACCAAAAGATTGTAGGCTTGTAATGCTATTTGATCAAGGGTATCAAACTTTTTTGTAGACGTAGATTTGACCATTAATTGTTTCTGTTGTAATGAATGGACGAGATAACACCCCGATTTTTGGTCAGCAGTTTGTCGTACAGCTTTCGAGCCCTCGGTTCTCCTTGTCACGCATAACACTAGTCGCCGAAGTACTTAGCTTATTCGCCACATCTCGGACTGATGCTGAAGCATGACGCTTGAAATAGTCCCGTACCCTTCTGTCCGTTTCCGGGGCAGCGGGACCGGGTTTTCTACCCCGTCTCGGGAATCTACAAAAAAGCACTGTTGCGACTGACTGACTAGGTTAATCGACCTATTTGCGTGTCCCTTTCGGATTCGAATTCGGTAAGCAGCAAAGCTGTCATGCGAAGCTGTCATGCGAAGTTGTCAGGCGAAGTTGTCATGCGAAACTGTCATGCGAATTATCATTATTGTTATGTTTGAAAAGAAGACCAATCGTGAATTTATTATCCTAAAAATATTACTTAATATTATGTAAGTAAAACTATCCAGCATAAATATTTATTGTATAATTGCCTGTAATTGAACATAAATACTTATTGAAATCACAGATCACAGATTGTACGCACACAAACACTTGTTACAAAGGAACAAAAATTAAACGTAAAAGACTAAGAAATATAGGAAACCTAATATTTATGTCATGCAACATCAATTAATACCAATTAAAACAATTCTAGCTTAAAGCTTACTCTAAAGAAAAAAATGAGTTTGCTATTGAGGGTCCGAAACGTTCCGTTGCCGTAACAAGCACTGTTATTGATACTTCCGTAATTCGGTTTGAACTGCTTACACGCTCACACCTTCTTCCTTAGCCAGTTTTCTGATCGAAAGACCACTGTCAGTGCACCGTTCGTGCACAATCCGTTTCCGTTGAATACTGCACGCATTTTAAATTGAGGGTTAGTCATTAGTGTATTTATAATTATCAGAACAGTCTATAGGCTAACATTGCATCCCCTTCCCCTGTATGATGTCAATGTTTCGGGTTAATTATCGTTCCTCGGCAAATCACTTAAGTCGATTTTCTTGACATTCCAGGAAGAATTCCGCACTCCTTGGAAATTGTGAAATTATCTTTGATGGTTTTAATGAGTTTACCAAAATCAACTTTTGTGGCTCTGCTGTAACTGTTGGCTAGAATATGCTGTCTTAGGATTTTTTACCAGATTTTCTTATATGGACCAGAGAAAAGTTGGTCCAAAGATTTCAAAATCCGTGTTGATTTAGGGTATAACAAAATGAGAATGAGACAATTATTTGCGCAAAACTCAGCTAACTCTTTGCTTTTATGACCATCTACGAATATTATCACCGGGAATTCAGCCCCTCTGTCAACTGATTACTCATTCAGATCGTTGACTACTTATTCATAAAATGTTTTGGTAGTCAGTGTAAGCTTCTTTATCGGAATGTTTCGTAACGAAATATGCATTTTCTGTTCTCTGTTTCGTTTTCTTTACACATTTTTTGAATAGAAGATTTCACTCGACAATCACAGAAAGATCATCATTATACTGAATTTATTCTTTATAAATATGTTCATTGTACCTGTAAATGTTATGCCCACGCTTTTTTTTTCTGAAACAGCTACGTAAAACCATTGAAAACTTGTTTTCAATTTACTGTTCGTAAACAAATTCGTATAACAAATAAAACACCAACATTGGGAATAAAAGAAACGCACTGAAATCTTCAGTCAATTCCGCAAACCACACAATATCCACTCGATGGAAATTATTGTAACGTTGAGTAAATAATCATTGATCATAAGTATTTTAAAATTAGGGTGAAAAAAGCAATCAAATTATTATCTATACGCAGAAAAAGTACCGCCAAAATAAACATATTTCAGGTAAATTTAAACATACAATTGGTTCAGTCTGGCTGCAAACATAAACATGCTTTATTTCAAACATATTTCACGTTTATATCCATGTGGCATTGCGCATTAAAATAAAAATCAAGTGACGTTTGTTTTGAACATATTTTTGTTTAGT
Source organism: Aedes koreicus (assembly GCA_024533555.2). Lineage (NCBI taxonomy): Eukaryota > Metazoa > Arthropoda > Insecta > Diptera > Culicidae > Aedes > Aedes koreicus. The sequence continues at coordinate 142,883 of JAHHFK020004547.1, forward strand.
GAACGAAGAAATTGTTGAATCAAATATAAATCTTTTGCTTTATAACTATGTCTTTGTTTACGTTTAAAATTTATTTTACTATTTTTTGAATCTGGGTTATCGCATATCTTGAGTATAATTTTGTTTGAATGCTTACAGGTTGTATATCAAGGGGATCGCTCAGGAATTTTCAATAGGACCAACTTTGTCAGCAAACAATATCTGTTAAAAATAGGTCGAATGATCCTTAGGTCTCTTTATTAGACGAGTCCGAATTCAGAATTTTAACAATCAAGGCTCGCTAGATGTTTCATTACACTTCCAGTGTTGGTTGTTTAAATTGAATGACTTCAAGGTTAGATTTGTATCACATGGAAGAGTGCCTCAAAAAGCGTCTCTTGCCATTCATAAGGAAGCACAAAAGATCAACTCCATTTTGGTCTGATCTAGCATCCTGCCACGACGCTCGAAACGTGTTAGAGTGGTACCGAGCCCACGGAGTCAATTTCGTGCCAAAAAATATGAACCCACCAAATTCACCGGAACTTCACCCAATTGAAAAATTCTGGAAGTTCAAGAAAATTAAGGTAAAAACAACAAAAACATTGGGAAAATTGGTTTTACAAAAATTTGTGGGTGGAGCGAAAAAGAAGGTGCAGGTATTCGGGATGGGAGAAATTGAATTAAACAAATTTTGTAACTCATAACTCATTAGTAATTTATCATGCCCTGAAAATTCCAAGAAAATCCTATTAGAAGAAATTTGGTTGAGTAGTCTTGATATGTTTGTGTGTGATATGATGACAAACCCTAAAAATTGTAGAAATGTTCAATAGGGAATATGAAAAAAAAAGTTTGGAACAGAAATATGGTTTGTTTGTTTGATAAAATGACAGGTAGTCGGAAATACACGCTGAATTGCAAAGTCATATATTTGGGATTTTTTTTCACTACCTAATAATACAACTTTCATCCTGGTGTCTGATAAAAATGAAAACTCCAGGTGTTCTTTTAAAGCATGCAATTAAAGTGATTGAAAATTCATGAAAAAAATGTTCCGAACACCTGATTATTTGTGATGGATAAACTTTTTACAACAATGTAAGTATGGCAAAATTGCAGTTGATTTAACTAACTAGGATGTGTTGAAAAATATTCGTGACTAAAAATATAAAACAGATAAAAATGGTTATCATTCATTCCCACCTTGATTAATTTGTCAATAATTTACTATCATTTTGTTTATTATCGAGTCTAACATAGCCTTCTGGAGCATGGTCTTGCCTTGTAGACACGTGTTTACAATCTAAGCGTAGGTTAATTGTCTGATATTAACTTCAACATTTTAGGCATTTACAGATAGGTGATCCCATAACCATATTTCCTAATGTAAATCAAGGTAATGAAAGTAAAGTCGATCACTCTTATTGTTATTATGATATTTATAATTTATGTGTATGTGAAATTAGGAAAAAAGCTGAACGAACAGCCAAGAATAACATAAAATGTTCCTGAAATATTGAGTAGTTGCAGCCGTGCAACAAAAATGTGTTCATTTTGTCGGGCCAGGTTTATTGTAAAATCATCCAGTTTCTTTTTTATGAAACAGCAATTCAATCATGAGATAGATTATATGTCTTCACTGCATTACTCAAGCATGATATATTTATTTCATATTCTGACAAGATTCCATCGGCAATGCTGCAAACAAGCTATAAGTATAAGAGATTACTTATCTAATATAATCGATGCAGTATTTTACGTCATATGTCCATGAAACTGATAATTACGAGCTGTGGAACTTCGTTATCTACCCGATTGAATCGTATAATATTCATGTTGATATTGGTACTGCAGGTTATAGGGCATAGAGCGTAATGATGGCTAACAGAGCACAAATTTGAGCTATTGTCCACAGGAAAAAGCTAAAAGAAAAAACAATAAAGAAGGAAGCGATTGGAACACATGTTTCGTAGTTGAGAAAAATTGAAAGTATTAGGTATTCTTCGGAAAGGTGGATGGAGCCATTCGCCAAACCTGATTTCTTTGCTGACAGCAGGAATAACAGTATGAAGCTAGCTTATCATAAGTTTTAAAGGCAAACTAGAAGTGAACTCGTGTGAATATGATGGCATCACTTCACTTTCGGACACAAAGATCCTTATTTGATTTTTTGATCAATAGTAAATCTGAACGTCTAAACACCCTCTGTTTCATCTGTATTACTTTTTTCTTAAGAAAATGTTAATAAAATATAGAGTTGAACCACTTTTTACGAAAATTGAGTAACATTTCCAGGTGATAAAAAGAGATAATGATGCAATTCCACTCAGTATCTGAGTAAATTGAAACGAAGGTTTCAGCTAGCCAAAATTCAAGCAATTTTTTATGTTTTTGTTTCTTGATTATCGATATTTTCAGCTTCAAGCTGGTTCATCTTCCGTTGCAGCTACACAAACACCTCTCTAAGTATTTTTGTAACTTGTCCGGGGATGAGATTGGAACTCGTCATTTTTTTTCCAAATATTCTCACATATTTCCAGGTTAAGCATCAGCTACTGATCACATTCGTGCTCCACACTTACATTTTGCACATCGAAATGCTGCGGCAACCTGCGGCCTTTTTTCTTCCTTGGCATTATTATTAGCTTATAGCCTGATCTCAACTTATAATTGAGAGATCGATAGTTAGTACTACATGTACATTTGCATGATTGTTTGGCAAGTACAATGATATCTTAGGAATATTGACATTTTCTTTTACGAAAAATTCCCCAGTTGAGTAACGATTGGACTCGGAAAAAATGCGACACTTTGTTTTGGGTGCAACTTTTTATCGCGTTAGTCAAAATTAAAGAAATTTTGGGTAATACTAGTTTAGAGTGTTATGTTTATTTGTGCAAATTTATTGCGAGCTGTCAAGTAGTTTACAAGATGCATTCGAAACAAGAAGAGCTACGCCAGCAAATCTGGGGCGCGGTGATCGATAATCCTGATCAGTCGCACAGATGGGTCGGCAAAAGGCTTGGAATCCACCATTCCACCGTGTCCCGCGTTGTGAAGATGTTCCAGGAGACGAAAACCATCGAGCGGCGCGCTGGAATCGGCCGAAAACCGAAAACGGAATACCCAGAGAAGGCGCGGAAGATAAGGCAGTACTTTAAGAATAACCCGAACCTTTCCACCCGAGACGTGGCCAAAAAGGTCAATTCGTCGAAGTGGTTCGTCCAGCAGACCATGAAACGGGCTAGGTTATGTGTTTTTATGGTCAGGAAGGCGCCAAACCGGACTGACAAGCAAAACACGGTGGCCAAATTGCGTGCGCGGATGCTGTACCGTGAGTGGCTGGTCAAGCCAGGCTGTCTCGTCATGGACGCCGAGACATATATCAAGGCGGACACCAAACAAATTGGACAAAAATTCCTTCCTGGACCAGGAAAAATATGTCTACAGAGGTCCACTGTTAGAGTATTTTCCAAATTTATTGGTCATATCGAATTATGAGGCTCATGGTGATAAACTTCTTAAAAGCATCTGTATTCGAGAAATTTCATATGAAAGTTTTATACATTTGCATAACATTTTTCTCATGATTTAATTGCGGTTTTCCAACGATAACTACATTAGATGTTTTCAAATATGTAATAATTCCTCCATAATTCAATTTTTGACAGAAAGACTATTGAACACGCAGTCCACAGGCTATAGTGTAAAATGATTCAAACAAAATTTATTATATTTCCCCTTAGCTCAGTTGGTAAAGGCGCAGCAACGAAGCACCACCATGCTGGAGGTAGCTGGGTTCGATTCCCTGGCTGGTTTAGGAATTTTTCGCGAAAGAAAATTTCTCGACTCCCTGGACATATGTATAATTGTACTCGCCACACAACCATACTAATGCAAAAATAGTACCTGGCATCGAAAGCTCCCAATTAATAAATGTGGAATGCATTAAGAACACTAAGTTGAGAGCAAGCAATAAGCTAATTGTGAAATAAATATACAACTAAAATTTAAATATAATGCGAAATTTGTGTTTTACTTAAGTTTTGAGGTCTCCGGATTATTGTGGATACAGACATTATCATGGAATCACTGCACTATCGGATATGAAGCCAAAAAAAAAAAAATATATATCAGAATATCAATATCCTCTGATCCTTCTTTTTTTTTTCTTTATCAATAGTAAACCCACATTGTATTACGTATCCACTCATTTGTAAGTAAGTCCCATTTTCTCGCAAAAATTTTAATTTTTCAGTTGATTCACACTTTAAGAAAATTTAGTAATATTTCCATGTGAAAAAAAGGAACCATCCAGGAGAACAATTCCACTCAGTCTTCGAGTAAACTGAAACAAACGTGTAGCAAGCAAGCAAAAAAAAAAAATGGTTTTGTGAAATATGTTTTTGCTCAGCCACCTCGGCGGGCGGATTCATCTCCAGTTGTAGCCATTTTAAACGTCTCTTTGGGTATTTGCGTAACTTGTGAGGGAGTGAGATTTGCACTCGTGACTTTGACATGGGAGGTATAAATGTTTACCACTACGCCATAGTCGCCCCTGTGAAACAATTGAAAAATTTAAAAATTATGAAATTTCCAATTATTGAGTGGATTTTTTTACACATATTTCCAGCTTAAGCATCCGTTTTTGGGCTAGTTCGTGCTCTACACTAACAATTTCTTTTTACGAAAAATTCCTACAATTGAACAACAACAGTACATTTTTTCAAATGTGTAATAAATTTTCCATAATTCCTTATTTGAAAGAAAGACTATTGAACAAACAGTTCACAAGCTATAGCGTAATATGCTTCAAACAACATTTCTTATATATTCTTTTAATTTACTTCTTTTACTATTTATTGTCTCAATTCTGGTTTATGTATACATATTTTTGTATGCAGATTAGTTTAAGTAACTGTGTTTTAACATGTTGGTATAAATATACACTCAGTAGCAAAAAAAAAGCCGAGCAAAATTTTGCTTCCAAAAAACGTCATGTTCAACCTTCTGTGACCTTGTCAAGTATCAATATTTTTGACTGAAAATTTGACAACATTATAACCAATGTATAGACCAAAATTTCATGTTGATAGAGTTTTAAAAATTTGAAGTTTTCATATCATATGTGAAAAAAGTCGTTTTTGAACTTACCAATTTCAAAAATCCGTATTTCTGTGAAAAATTTAGGTACTATATTAAAAATGTCACCATAGTCTAAAAAAACATAGGAAATAATGTGGAAAAAATTTGAACTGTTTCCATCAAGTGCTTTGGACTACAGCTGGCGTCTAATTTAACTTACCAACATGAGTATTTCCCCTTTTTCACCTGATATTGACCATGCTGAAATATCGGTGCAAAAAAAGCCGAGGTGAATTTTACTAATAATACTGTATAAACCCAGCAAGAAAAATGTTAGAGTTAGACGTGGTTAGACATTTGTTCGACGTTACCAACATAAAGCTTTAACTAACAGTTGCATGCCTTTAGGAGGAATTTGTTACGCTTTGCTGTGATTCTCTTTTCAGCGTGCTTTACCAACATAAGTCGAGATGCACACCGATGAGACGGAAGTTTGACATCACATATCATTTTAAAACATCGAGTCAAAGTCTTACGGCGTGAGGAATATATCGACAAGATGTTTTGGAGTACATACAGATGTTACTTCAGTGGGCGCCCGGCCTAAAGCTTCATGATCTGACTAGGTCGATATCAGCGTTGCCAGAGCATCTGTTTATGTTTTATTTCATTGAATTACAAAAGTAATTGATTTACGGTAGTAATAATACTAATTTTGTCATAATAACAATCCTAGGGCATGTTTTAAAGCTTTCAGGTCTGATACATTCGGTTGCTCTGGTATTAAATACTTTTAGAACTAGATTTTTATAGACACATTCTCCAAGACACATGTTTTAAGATATGCTCTATGAATAGTAATTTGCTTGAATTTATTAATTGTCCCTGAATTATAAAGAATGATATACAGGTTACTTTCAAAGAAACTAACACAGGGCAATATTTCCAGTGAAAATTATCAATCTATGAATCCTTTTATTTTTCTACAAAAAAATCTGAATTTCCACAAAGCTACTTAATAGCTTGAGACGCAAATCCTGTGGTAATGTTTTGAAAATCCCTTTCACAAAATTACTGAGCAATTACAATATATCAGAACATTTACGCACCAAACCTTAATGATCTACACATTTTTTTTGCCTTATATACAGCATTCCTGATAAATTTGATTGATTATTCATTCTTATCGCTTTCAAGAGCTCGAATTTCTAACACACTTTCTAGAGCAGAACTCTGTGTAGTTGAATATTTTAACGTATACGAATGACTGTAAATTTAAATGAATTTCAAATGGTGAGTAGACAACCGGAGGGAGGGTGCGACCGACCTCCTGTCAACACAAGTTCCTATCTACGAGTCATATGATCTGCTGACCAGTCTGCTGGTGGCGCTGGTTGACGTAGCCTGGACAATGTTGTCAATTTGGCTATAGTGAAGGGAGGGGGTTGTTGTGGCTGAAAATGGTGTACCACTAAATCACATTGTATATTTTCCATTTTCTTTAATTTATAGTTGCAGCACACTTTGGGGTCATTTTTACATTCCAAAACCATTTATCTTGGGGGCATAGAGAAGCATGACAAGCATGAAAGGGTCAATTCGTTTTTTTTTTCAGAATTTCAGCATAACATTTGTATTTACTTCTGAACCTCAACTATTTCCTGGCGTGTGCTTATAAGCAGCATTTGATTATATTCTGATTAACTCTTCCATTTTTTTCCAAAATCATCTGACCAGGGTCTTCGATAACTCAAATTGCCATCCATGAAATTTAACTAAAACGGCATAAATGAGTTGGAATGCCCGCTTTCCGTCATTAATAATTTGTAAATAAAGCGGGTTTCTCGCTTGATTAGGGCATCCTCTTGTTGGTTAGCTCGTATTTTTGACCAATTGTATAATCTTGTTGTTGGATTTATGTAGTTGTTACGGTTTCACAGGCCGCTACAAAGAAACACCATGCTGGAGGTGGCTGGGTTCCATTCCCGTTCTACTCTAGGAATTTTTCGTCAAGGAAAATTTCTTTACTCCCTGGGCATAGGGTATGATTATACTTGCCACACAACCATACTAATGCGTAAATGGTACCTGGCATCGAAAGGTCTCGATTAATAACTTTGGAAGTGCATTTGTAACACTAAGTTGAGAGCAAGCAATAAGTTGAAATTTGACCATTGATGACATTTGGCCTAATGCAAACCTTTTTCAGTATTGCGAATTGGGTTATTCGACTTGTTGGATTTTGTTGGAAGGAGACTCTTATGTTTTCGCGGGTTTCGTGTAAGTTTTTCTGTTTACGGGTCGACTCCTTCGTTTTTGGAACTTCCCAGAGCGTACACAGAACTGTGAACTCAGACCGATAATTCAAATTGATTTTGCTGGTCAGTGGAGTGCATGCAGTGCAAGACAAGGTCTTCGAAAGGATGGTGGCTCAAAAAGATGATTTTTTTGATGAATTTCTATTGATATAGTAACTGAGTTAATTTTCAATCACTTTTGCGGTTAATTTAGTGGTGGGTCATTAGGGTAAATGCCATTAGATCGAACGCCAATAGGCCGCGTATTATTAGATCGAAAGGTCAAATGGATTGCTAGGCTGGAAGAGAGTAAAATACAGTCATACCACAAATAAAGTAAAACGAACAACGTAACTAGAATTAATATAACTTTAACCTCAATATAAGGATACTTATAAACATAATCTTTCGCATCAGAAAGAAATCTTGTATATAATTATTTTATATCGAATCAAAATTTTTGGCTCGACTTATTTTTGGCGATGTTAATTCAACTTATCAAAATTTATTAAATGCTATCAAAAACCTATTTTATAGAGTAAAGTTTAGTTAAGGTTGCGCTAAGATTTATGAATTGTCACTTAAACTTGAGATTTCGAAAATAAATTAAAATGTTCGATCAAAATATCACGTACGATGTTGTTGAGTTTTACTATCATCAAGCATTATAAATGATTATTATTGATCTTAAATTGGTCTCACAATGTATTGCTCTAACTTTAAAATCTAAGACGTAAGACTATGAGTATTATTTGAAATTGACAGTGAATATGCTTTTTTTCTATCTACCAATTAGGGCAATGCACTGTTATATTCCGTCAACAATACAACTATATTACTTGATATAGCTTTACTTTATATCAACATTCATGCATCTAGTTTTTACTGAAAATAATATGCTTGACATTTGAGTTCAAGATACTCAATATCACGTAATGTAGCTTTTTGTCTTGATGGGGTATTACATAATGTTGTAAAATGTGTCAAGATCTACAATTTGATCGTACTTCACATAGATAAATTTAGCTTTTGAAAAAAGTTATCAGTAAGTTCATCCAAATGAATCGTAATGACTATTTACAGCACTGCTTGTGAACCATGGTTGTAACATTAAGGTAATCTGGTTAGAAAATATTCCTGTGAAATATGTATAGAAAATTTTAGGCTTATGATTTCAAACAAATTTATCAAAAAAAAACTCATTCTTTCCCGCTTTGCTTTGCTTGCATGGCAAGTCCCGCTTTGCTTGTGATGGGTTGAAGCGCCAACGTATGATTGCCCCCATGCTACGCAATCCAAGTGGTGAATTTGAAGCTGTCGATTGAAAATCAGCCCTGATAACCATCGCCCAAAGCAGTGAGGGGTGCCCCCAAGCGCAAAGTTGCAGCTGTTGCCGGAGGCTTGGCCGAGGCCGAAACGCTGGTTGCCCTCAAGGATCTGTTGAACCGTTTGGGATTGGAAACTTTGTGCACTTTGTACACAGATCAACACATCAAGGATTATAAGAAGGTACCTTTTATTTACAAATAAAGATGTCTCATTAATTTCATTATTCTATAAAATAAACCCATCTTCCTAAAAACAATAAACATGAAAGTGAAAATTGTTTTTAGAAATCAATTTTAAAATGCATAACGGACACGTTCAGTTATCATAATCAACAATAATGTGTTTCATAATGCTGTGTTATGAAACTCTTGTAGTTATCATATGTAAAACATAGCTGGTAATGAAGACAAAAAACATCGCATTCGCATTCATAAGGTAAAAGTATGAAATTCAAATCGATTCCTTGTGGCTAAATTTCATAAGGTTTTTGAATGAACTTCTTAAGTTCCTTTGTTCAGTGTAGGACAAATTGAAAAAATATTTTAACACTCTCTGAAGTAATAGAACATAGGCATATCATTTTAATATAAGGTTGTATCCATGTAAGAATTATCCATGTAACAAAACGGTCTACTATTGTTTAACGTCTAATAAATAAATATTTAATCAGTCTCGTTCATATTTGAGCAGGAGGTACATATGAAATCTGATTTCTTTTGACGCAATATAAAGTTAATTGAAAATAATTATGGCAACGCTGGCAGATAGAGCTCGAATGAATTACGTCGCAGATGTTGTTCTTCATTGTTCCAGTCATTTGCCTCAGTCGGCAAACTTGGCGTGTTTGATGCAGCAAACAAGAGGAGCGGGATATGAGGATTTAAGCTGCCCAAAAATAGGTGAGTAATCAAAGTTTTATGGTCATTTGTTGTCACTCTGCTAGTATTGCAAAAGTGACAAGTTTTGTGTAGCAGAGTGTCAAGAAACGACCATAAAACTTTGATTGCAAAACCTAATCTAACGGGTCTAACCACCCGTAGTAAATATCGCCTAAATCTAGTCTATCGTTGAACTAGTTGGTAAGCTTTTTTACCCAGTAACGTCTAACATTATGTGTCAGATGTGTCTAACAGGCGTCTAACATTAGACGAAAGTTAGACAAAATGTTCGACGAACAGTCTAACGTGTTCGACTAACGTTAGACTAATGTTAGACGAACCTTTCTTACTGGGTGCAAACTGTATAAACAAGTGGGTATAATTATTCAACTTATCATCATCATTTCAATTGTTTAATCAGTTTCTGGAACTCAATATTGTACCGGATGATTGGAGACGGGTGAGAGTTATTGCCATTCAAAAACCTGGTAAGCCCGGCCACAACTCCTATCGACCCATCGCGTTGCTATCTTGTATTCGAAAGTTGTTTGAGAAAATGATCCTCTTCCGTCTAGACAAATGGGTTGAGACGAATAACCTGCTTTCAGATACTCAATATGGTTTCCGTAGGGGTAAGGGAACGAACGACTGTCTCGAGTTGCTTTCCACAGAGATTCAGTTAGCTTTTGCTAAAAAAGAGCAAATGGTTTCTGTATTCTTGGATATCAAGGGGGCTTTTCATTCAGTATCTGTTGAAGTTCTGTCAGATAAACTCGCTGTTAAATCTGTTGAAGTTCTGTCAGATAAACGCTTGTGGCTTTTCACCATTAATGAATAACTTTTTGTACAATTTGCTGTCAGAGAAACATATGAGCTTTTCTCATGGAACCTCTACAGCTTCCCGATTTAGCTACATAGGTCTCCCCCAGGGATCATGTTTAAGCCCCCTTTTGTATAATTTTTATGTCAAAGATGTTGACGGTTGTCTAAGTGACAACTGTACGTTGAGACAACTTGTAGATGACGGCGTAGTGTCTGTCACGGGACCCAATGGGGTCGATCTGCAAGGACCCTTACAGAATACCTTATACAATTTGTCTACTTGGCCCTAGAGCTAGGTATCGAATTCTCTACGGAGAAAACTGAGTTAGTAGTTTTTTCTAGGAAGCATAACCCAGCACAACCGAAGCTTCAAATTTGGGGTAAGCGGATAGCTCGTCGTTTAAATATCTTGGGGTCTGGTTCGATTCGAAGTGCATTTGGAGATCCCACATTGAGTATCTGAAGCGAAAATGCCAGCAGAGGATCAACTTTCTTCGAACAATTACCGGGACCTGGTGGGGAGCGCATCCGCAAGATCTTCTAACGTTGTACCGGACAACAATTTTGTCGGTTTTAGAATACGGTAGTTTTTGTTTTCAGTCAGCGGCTCGGTCGCACATCATCAAACTAGAACGTATTCAGTATCGGCGTCTTCGTATCGCGTTAGGTTGCATGTACTCGACTCACACCATGAGTCTTGAAGTGCTGGCTGGCATGTTGCCACTCTCGGATCGGTTTTCAGAATTATCTCTCCGGCTCCTCAACAGGTGTGAAGTTATGAACCCTCATATAATCGGAAACTTTGAGAAGCTTCTTGAGTTGAACCCTCAAACTCGCTTCATGACTTTGTACCATTTGTACATAACACTGGATGTCAGCCCTTCGCCAAATATTCCCAATCATGTTTGCTTCTCCGACTTCGGCAGTTCGGTTCATTTTGATTTATCCATGAAGCAGGAGCTTCGTGGAATTCCAGAGCATCATCGTCCTATGATTGTTCCTGTGATATTTGCGGCAAAGTTTGGCCAAGTTAATTCCACTAAATCGTTCTTCACTGACGGATCATTGATAGAGGATTCAGCCGGCTTTGGTATATTTAATGAAATTTATAGCGCCACACGAAAACTTCAAGCTCATCGTTCAGTATATGTCGCTGAATAAGCGGCAATACACTTCACGCTAGTAATTGTTGCCTCAGTAACACCGGATCAGTACTTCATCTTCACGGATAGTCTCAGTTCTATAGAGGTTATTCACTTCATGAGGCCGGTAAAGCATTCCTCGTATTTTCTCATGAAAATACGAGGTCTTCTAAGTGCTTTATCTTCACGTTCTTTTATTATCACCTTTGTTCTCATTGTTCAATTCCGGGCAATGAGAAAGCGGCTCACTTGCAAAGGTGGGCGCTATAGAAGGCGATATTTATGATCGACAAATCGCCTTTAATGAATTTTTTTCCTATTTTTCGTCAACAGTCACTTGTCAGCTGGCAGCATAAATGGAGTACAGAAGATTTGGGGCGATGGCAACATTCTATCATCCCAAAGGTGTCGAAGAAATCTTGGTTTAGGGGGATGGATGTGGGTCGAGACTTCATTCGTGTCATGTCTCGCCTATACCGTGTTGGGCTGAGCGACAGCAATCTCTGTGAATGTGGACAAGGTTACTAGGACGCATATCACATTATTTGGTCATGTGCTGAGCATCGTGGAGTCAGATCTGAGCTTTATGATTCCCTTCGGGCTCGAGGTAGACAACTCAATGTACCAGTTCGAGATATTTTGGCTCTGCGTGACCCTGAGTTTATGAAACTCATTTATGTGTTTTTGACTAACATTAGCCTTAGATTGTTATTAGTTTTACCTGTATGTTTACTTTAAGTTTTTTTTATCTGTGTTTGCGTGTGTGTTTTTGTTTCCTTCTCGAAAATGTTCATGTCTTAGTCAAAAGAAGCCAAAAGTTGTATAGTTTTAAGTTTTTTGACAATTTCGAATCTAAAATAAATGTGTTATGTAAACCATACCCGCCCATCTTCCCATCCTTTCAATTGTTATTCCTATAAACCTCGAGACGACCGCGAGTAATCGGTTCTGCCTCCTTAACGTTAGTTTCAAGATAATTGATGTATATAAATATGAAATCTTGGCTCTGTAAAGTTAATTCGATTGAGCTTGAACATATAAATGATCTTAAAAAACAAATCATTTCAACTGAATTAGTTTGAATTATATTTAACTTTATTGAATTGTAACTTCTTAAATAATTTCATATAAATACAATCAGGCAACGCAAATTGAAACAACAAACTTTTTTGTTGACATCCAAACTAAAAAACTAGTGGTTTTAAAAATCCGTTTTGTTGTTTTAAACTAAAGATTTTGCTTTGATACAAATAGACAGGTTGGTTGTTTCTAACTAAAGATATTATCACAGTACAACACACATTATGATTGTTCTAAACTAACATTTTTATTGTTTCCACCATCGAAGGGGTTTATTATTTAAAAAAAAGACACACAGAATGCGTTGACTCAGGAAAACAAATATATGTTTAAGATTGATTAAACTAAAGCGGCGTTTAAATCAATCTTAAATTATTTTTTTTTCGAGAAAAAAGAACTAAAAATTTAGTTTAAAACAAAATACTTTTTTGGGTTATTTCGTTCTCCGTCATCCGGTCCCGCTGCATGCTATGACGCTGTCACTCAAAAATAATACCCAAGCGTGTTTTTTCGTGAAAGTTTTCATCTCAGCTATATAAATATTTACATTATATACATTAAACATTATTTAAACATAATATATAACATTAATTGAAAATGTTGCAATAAACAAAATTTTTATTTTAAAAAACCTGAAAAAAGTAGAAAAGCTCGCAATAATATTTATGCCTAGATTTTTTTTATGTATATTTTGTAATTTTTTATTATTAAAACATTCAACGGCATTTTATAATTTTCTATGTTTTTTTCTAATTTCGGAGCTAGAGTTAAATAATTAATATTGTTTATATCGTTACTAAAATCTTTGTTTTGGTTTGGATTCGCTGTGTTATTTTGACAAAATATTTGAGGGATTATTCGTAGTGAGTTATGTTTTTATGGGTTGTTCATTAAGCATGGGCCAATGTGCTGGTACTTCCTGAACCAAAAACTATACCCATTTTTTTCTGGACTATCCAGCCCCTGGGGATACCCCGATATAATATAATTCGATTGAGGCTGATCCGAGACCGTGATGATTCAAAATGTGGACATTTATTTTTCAATTAATTAGTAAATATGATGGTCTTATGCATAACATGAAAATTTCTTGGAACAGTGTTTTGAAAGGCTTGTTGAAATGCTCTTTAACGTTGAATCGTCTTGGTTTTGATACGACTTGTGATGTGATGATGATGTGATGTGATTAGAACCCTCCATCAGTGCATGGATTACCTATGTTTGCAGGACTATTTTCAGCCAGGTACCCCGAGAAAATAGCTTACGTGATGGCTTGTTGTAGCAGGGCCAGCCGATCTCAATTAGGACCTTTGGAAGACTACGACCAGAAGACCGCGTGTCTTCACATGACAAGGGACTGACGACTCCACGAACCCTTGGCCAGTCAACAAATCCGTCGACTGCCGTAGGCTACCCCCCAAATCCCACTTTTGCAGTTGTTATGGGAACAATGCATTTTTTTTACATAAATGATGATATATAAAAAATGATAAGATACAAAATTTATGAAATTTCATGTTTATATTGAAGCTTAGATTCAATTAACAAATTTATATTAGATTTCATTTGTGCTTGTGAATGTGCTGAGATATTGTAAACTTCTACTGCTCCAAATAAAATAGTTATTTAAAATTTATATAACTTCCAAAAAAGCATACCAGTCTCTATGTAGTATCATATATTCAAAGAATAAAACTTTCAAACTCATCTTTCCTGCTTGTTATTCGTATAGGACTCATATGCTTTTATAAGCTGATCAAATATGAAATGATTCAAAGACAGAAAAACATATACTATGCTCGTTCTTTACAAAGTGTTACTTGTCTCACAGAAAAAAATATGTATCATAAAAAACATACATGCTATTTCCACCAATTTCGAACTATAATGATGTACATAGAATTCTAAGACATAATTTAAATTACTTGACCATGTAAAAAGTGGCTACAGTAAGTCAATACGAGAAAATAATATGCGTATGTACAACATATATCTGAAATCTACTGGATTGTTACTGAAAAAAAATAAAAATTAGATATGTATTAATATCCTACTAGTCCTGGAAAAGCTGAAAACAAATTAGATCATTCCATATACCAAGGATTAAATTTCAATAAAAGATATTATTTTATAAGACATGTTGTAAGATTTTCTTCATACTGTTCTAGTTACATCTAAAAGATAGCAATTGGAGTGATCGAAGAGCCCGGATTGATGATTTCTGAATTAAATGACTTATCTAATCAAAATACCACTAAACAAAATATTTAAATATAATCCTATACTGCTTAAAAGTGCATGCCCGTATTTTTTTAATGTATCAGTTGAAGTTCAGAAGTGAAATTTTAAAGTAAATGTTATGCTGAAATACTGAAAAACAAACTGAGCCTTTGATGCTTTTCATGTTGCTCCAGGCTCTTAAATGGTTTTGGAATGCAAAGATGATTCCAAAGCGTTCTGAAATTATTAATAAACTGAGAATGGAAAATAATATGATTTTATATACAGGTATGGGTAAACACAATGATTTACAGGTACACGACCTTCAGTCACACCCGCTCACTTCGCTATTGTCGAAATGACACATTGCCCAGGCTACGCCAACCAGCGTCTCCAACTCCATGTTTCAGCTGGCAGTCTTTTGTGATCATATGACTCGTAGATAGGAACTTGTGTCGACAAGAGGTCTGTCGCACCCTCCCACCACGTTTTCAACTCACCATTTGAAACCCATTTAAATTTACAGTCATACGTATACGTTTAAATACTGAACCAGACAGAGTTCAAATTCTGCTCTAGATGGTATGTTCAAAATTCGAGCTCTTCAAAGCGATAAGTATGAATAATAATTCAAATGTATATAAAAATGATTTAACTACTGCTTTAGGCTTCTGAATTAATGCTTTAGTAGCAGCGATATCATCGAATAATGTCGAAATATATTTTATCACAGATGCTGTATATTAGGCACAGAAATTTGTAGATCACTAAGGTTTAGTGCGTATATGTACAAATAAATTGTAATTGCTCAGTAATTTGTCAAAGTGATTTTCTAAACATTACCAGAGAATTTGCGTCCCAATCTATCAAGTGGCTTAATTGAAATTCTTAATTTTTTTGTAGAAAAATAAAAGGATTCATTGAATGATAGTTTTTATTGGAAATATTGCCCTGGGCTAGTTTTTTAAAAGTAACCTGTAAATCCTTCTCTGTAGTTCAGGGGCAATTAACCAATTCAAGCAAATGTCTATTCATAAAGCATACCTTAAACATTCGTGTTGGTGAAAATTTCTATAAAAATCCAGTAAGAAAGGTTCGTCTAACATTAGTCTAACGTTAGTCGAACACGTTAGACTGTTCGTCGAACATTTTGTCTAACTTTCGTCTAATGTTAGACGCCTGTTAGACACATCTGACACATAATGTTAGACGTTACTGGGTAAAAAAGCTTACCAACTAGTTCAACGATAGACTAGATTTAGGCGATATTTACTACGGGTGGTTAGACCCGTTAGATTAGGTTTTGCAATCAAAGTTTTATGGTCGTTTCTTGACACTCTGCTACACAAAACTTGTCACTTTTGCAATACTAGCAGAGTGACAACAAATGACCATAAAACTTTGATTACTCACCTATTTTTGGGCAGCTTAAATCCTCATATCCCGCTCCTCTTGTTTGCAGCATCAAACACGCCAAGTTTGCCGACTGAGGCAAATGACTGGAACAATGAAGAACAACATCTGCGACGTAATTCATTCGAGCTCTATCTGCCAGCGTTGCCATAATTATTTTCAATTAACTTTATATTGCGTCAAAAGAAATCAGATTTCATATGTACCTCCTGCTCAAATATGAACGAGACTGATTAAATATTTATTTATTAGACGTTAAACAATAGTAGACCGTTTTGTTACATGGATAATTCTTACATGGATACAACCTTATATTAAAATTAAATGCCTATGTTCTATTACTTCACAGAGTGTTAAAATATTTTTTCAATTTGTCCTACACTGAACAAAGGAACTTAAGAAGTTCATTCAAAAACCTTATGAAATTTAGCCACAAGGAATCGATTTGAATTTCATACTTTTACCTTATGAATGCGAATGCGATGTTTTTTGTCTTCATTACCAGCTATGTTTTACATATGATAACTACAAGAGTTTCATAACACAGCCTTATGAAACACATTATTGTTGATTATGATAACTGAACGTGTCCGTTATGCATTTTAAAATTGATTTCTAAAAACAATTTTCACTTTCATGTTTATTGTTTTTAGGAAGATGGGTTTATTTTTTAGAATAATGAAATTAATGAGACATCTTTATTTGTAAATAAAAGGTACCTTCTTATAATCCTTGATGTGTTGATCTGTGTACAAAGTGCACAAAGTTTCCAATCCCAAACGGTTCAACAGATCCTTGAGGGCAACCAGCGTTTCGGCCTCGGCCAAGCCTCCGGCAACGGCTGCAACTTTGCGCTTGGGGGGCACCCCTCACTGCTTTGGGCGATGGTTATCAGGGCTGATTTTCATTCGACAGCTTCAAATTCACCACTTGGATTGCGTAGCATGGGGGCAATCATACGTTGGCGCTTCAACCCATCACAAGCAAAGCGGGACTTGCCATGCAAGCAAAGCAAAGCGGGAAAGAATGAGTTTTTTTTTGATAAATTTGTTTGAAATCATAAGCCTGAAATTTTTTTTAATGTCTATACATATTTCACAGGAATATTTTCTAACCAGATTACCTTAATGTTACAACCATGGTTCACAAGCAGTGCTGTAAATAGTCATTACGATTCATTTGGATGAACTTACTGATAACTTGTTTCAAAAGCTAAATTTATCTATGTGAAGTACGATCAAATTGTAGATCTTGACACATTTTACAACATTATGTAATACCCCATCAAGACAAAAAGCTACATTACGTGATATTGAGTATCTTGAACTCAAATGTCAAGCATATTATTTTCAGTAAAAACTAGATGCATGAATGTTGATATAAAGTAAAGCTATATCAAGTAATATAGTTGTATTGTTGACGGAATATAACAGTGCATTGCCCTAATTGGTAGATAGAAAAAAGCATATTCACTGTCAATTTCAAATAATACTCATAGTCTTACGTCTTAGATTTTAAAGTTAGAGCAATACATTGTGAGACCAATTTAAGATCAATAATAATCATTTATAATGCTTGATGATAGTAAAACTCAACAACATCGTACGTGATATTTTGATCGAACATTTTAATTTATTTTCGAAATCTCAAGTTTAAGTGACAATTCATAAATCTTAGCGCAACCTTAACTAAACTTTACTCTATAAAATAGGTTTTTGATAGCATTTAATAAATTTTGATAAGTTTAATTAACATCGCCAAAAATAAGTCGAGCCAAAAATTTTGATTCGATATAAAATAATTATATACAAGATTTCTTTCTGATGCGAAAGATTATGTTTATAAGTATCCTTATATTGAGGTTAAAGTTATGTTAATTCTAGTTACGTTGTTCGTTTTACTTTATTTGTGGTATGACTGTATTTTACTCTCTTCCAGCCTAGCAATCCATTTGACCTTTCGATCTAATAATACGCGGCCTATTGGCGTTCGATCTAATGGCATTTAGCCTAATGACCCACCACTAAATTAACCGCAAAAGTGATTGAAAATTAACTCAGTTACTATATCAATAGAAATTCATCAAAAAAATCATCTTTTTGAGCCACCATCCTTTCTAAGACCTTGTCTTGCACTGCATGCACTCCACTGACCAGCAAAATCAATTTGAATTATCGGTCTGAGTTCACAGTTCTGTGTACGCTCTGGGAAGTTCCAAAAACGAAGGAGTCGACCCGTAAACAGAAACACTTACACGAAACCCGCGAAAACATAAGAGTCTCCTTCCAACAAAACGATCCAACAAGTCGAATAACCCAATTCGCAATACTGAAAAAGGTTTGCATTAGGCCAAATGTCATCAATGGTCAAATTTCAACTTATTGCTTGCTCTCAACTTAGTGTTACAAATGCACTTCCAAAGTTATTAATCGAGACCTTTCGATGCCAGGTACCATTTACGCATTAGTATGGTTGTGTGGCAAGTATAATCATACCCTATGCCCAGGGAGTAAAGAAATTTTCCTTGACGAAAAATTCCTAGAGTAGAACGGGAATGGAACCCAGCCACCTCCAGCATGGTGTTTCTTTGTAGCGGCCTGTGAAACCGTAACAACTAAATCCAACAACAAGATTATACAATTGGTCAAAAATACGAGCTAACCAACAAGAGGATGCCCTAATCAAGCGAGAAACCCGCTTTATTTACAAATTATTAATGACGGAAAGCGGGCATTCCAACTCATTTATACCGTTTTAGTTAAATTTCATGGATGGCAATTTGAGTTATCGAAGACCCTGGTCAGATGATTTTGGAAAAAAAAATGGAAGAGTTAATCAGAATATAATCAAATGCTGCTTATAAGCACACGCCAGGAAATAGTTGAGGTTCAGAAGTAAATACAAATGTTATGCTGAAATTCTGAAAAAAAAAACGAATTGACCCTTTCATGCTTGTCATGCTTCTCTATGCCCCCAAGATAAATGGTTTTGGAATGTAAAAATGACCCCAAAGTGTGCTGCAACTATAAATTAAAGAAAATGGAAAATATACAATGTGATTTAGTGGTACACCATTTTCAGCCACAACAACCCCCTCCCTTCACTATAGCCAAATTGACAACATTGTCCAGGCTACGTCAACCAGCGTCACCAGCAGACTGGTCAGCTGATCATATGACTCGTAGATAGGAACTTGTGTTGACAGGAGGTCGGTCGCACCCTCCCTCCGGTTGTCTACTCACCATTTGAAATTCATTTAAATTTACAGTCATTCGTATACGTTAAAATATTCAACTACACAGAGTTCAAGATCTGCTCTAGAAAGTGTGTTAGAAATTCAAGCTCTTGAAAGCGATAAGAATGAATAATCAATCAAATTTATCAGGAATGCTGTATATAAGGCAAAAAAATGTGTAGATCATTAAGGTTTGGTGCGTAAATGTTCAGATATATTGTAATTGCTCAGTAATTTTGTCAAAGGGATTTTCAAAACATTACCACAGGATTTGCGTCTCAAGCTATTAAGTAGCTTTGTGGAAATTCAGATTTTTTTGTAGAAAAATAAAAGGATTCATAGATTGATAATTTTCACTGGAAATATTGCCCTGTGTTAGTTTCTTTGAAAGTAACCTGTATATCATTCTTTATAATTCAGGGACAATTAATCAATTCAAGCAAATGACTATTCATAGAGCATATCTTAAAACATGTGTCTTGGAGAATGTGTCTATAAAAATCTAGTTCTGAAAGTATTTAATACCGGAGCAACCGAATGTATCAGACCTGAAAGCTTTAAAACATGCCTTAGGATTGTTATTATGACAAAATTAGTATTATTACTACCGTAAATCAATTACTTTTGTAATTCAATGAAATAAAACATAAACAGATGCTCTGGCAACGCTGATATCCACCTAGTCAGATCATGAAGCTTTAGGCCGGGCGCCCACTGAAGTAACATCTGTATGTACTCCAAAACATCTTATCGGCATATTCCTCACGCCGTAAGACTTTGACTCGATGTTTTAAAATGATATGTGATGTCAAACTTCCGTCTCATCGGTGTGCATCTCGACTTATGTTGGTAAAGCACGCTGAAAAGAGAATCACAGCAAAGCGTAACAAATTCCTCCTAAAAGCATGCAACTGTTAGTTAAAGCTTTATGTTGGTAACGTCGAACAAATGTCTAACCACGTCTAACTCTAACATTTTTCTTGCTGGGAAAACACACTATAAGGATAATTACTAACCAAAGATATATAAACGCTAATAACGCTGATGAAAATTTTACTAAAAAAGTAATACTAGGGTGTACCCAGGGTGTAATAATTTAATTTCGTTAGAATGGTGTAAATTCAATTTAACAAATTGAATTTTTAGCTTTTCCGGGTTTATACTTGTGCAGTTTTAAGATAATTTTCGAAACTCTATTTTGCAAAACTTGTGACGTTAAATTAGATTTACTGGCATAACCCCATGTTACGCCCTTTGACGATGAGGCTCCTTCTATGCGATCATCGACCGCACCCTATGCTAGACAAGAGATCGTCACCGATAGACGCTAGGCAACCAGGTAGTATTTCGAGAAATAGAACAATGGACACATGTCAACAATAGGCAAAGTTGGAAAGCACAAGCATCATTCTATTTGAGATTTCGTTGTTACTTCTATAGGTTTATTGTTTCTTTCCAAAAGTAATTTCTTAAAATTAACATATAATTATCAAACCTTATTTTTCTCGCAATCTAGCAGTGAAATCAAGCGTCTTAAACTTATAAATATATGAATCAGAAGGAACACTGTGATGGACTTGCTAAGATTTGGATGGGATCCGGAAGACTGGCCAAGATTCTTAGTGGCGTATGAGCGAACCAGGCGGATGTGTGCATTCCGTAATGATGAGTTGTTGGAACGTCTTGAAAGATGTCTGTATGATCGTACCCTCAATGCTGTTAAAAACTTGATGTTGCATCCCGAAAATGTTCCTGTAATCATCCAACGTCTGAAGATGCTGTTCGGAAATCCAGAGGCAATCGTCGAAACTATGGTAAGGCGAATCAGGGCAATGCCAGCGCCAAGAGCAGATAGGATGGACACAATCATAGACTTTGGTGTAGCTGTACAGAACCTCTGCGCTACGGTAAAGGCCTGCGAAATGGATGAGTGTCTGTACAATGTGGCTTTAGTACAAGAACTCGTCGATCAGCTTCCTGCTGCAATAAAGATGAACTGGGCTATCTATAGACAATCGAAGCGAACGGTTTCGCTTTCAGAATTTAGTGAGTGGATTGGGCAATTATTTGACGCTCTGAGCAAGGTAAACTAGACCATGCACAAGTGGGAAATGCATCAAGCAACCAGAAAGGCGCAACCGCAAGGAAGAAGCGTATTTGAACACTCATACGGAGGCTGCCGAAAACAAGACCGGACAAAAGGTATGCTACGCCTGCGGCAAGGGCTGTCTGACGTTGGACAAATGCGAAAATTTCTTGAAGATGAATCCACAGTCACGGTGAACAGTTATCAAGGATAAAAAGCTGTGTAGAAAATGCTTGAGAAAACATTTCAAGGCCTGTGAAGTGAACACCCCCTGTCGAAAGAATGGTTGTTCTTATTTGCACCATCAGCTTCTACATGATGATCAGAGGCATACGCGGGAATTTTCAGGTCAGGCCAGCACATTGAATAAGTTCACACCGTCTTGCAATACGCACCATTGTTGTCTCGGAACAATCCTCTTGAAGTACGTCCAGGTCACCATACATGGAAAAGCAAGGTCTATCACCACGTATGCATTATTGGATGACTATCATCGATAAGACCAAGCAGAAGGAAAGCAAAAAAACCTACAGTTACCACATCTACCAATGTGAAACTCTACATAGTGCTGTGAAAGAGTATTTTTCTGCCTTAGTTGCTGCCTTTTTATCAGAAGCAGTACCTCTCCACTGTTTTGGCCGGATTTAGCGTCGGCGCATTATGTCAAAACATTTCTCAATTGGCTCACGAAAAAAAAGTATATATTTCGTTGAAAAAGACTTCAATCAGCCAAATCTTCAAAAAGACTGGTAAGGCAGCTGAGAATATGCAGGAATTAAAAAAAAATGGGCTAAAGCGTCCCAAAAATGTGATGAAACACTAGTCCCGAATTGATGAAAAGAGTTCGATCAGAAATTCGCAAATTCGTGATTGAACAATATAAATTTCATCCGGTCTTCACAATTTTTAAGTTCAATCCCGTTCAATAAAGAATCACCCATTTATTTGAATAAAATATCTTTATTTTTATGATATAAAAAAAATGTCGATAACTTTTTTTCGATACAGTCCTTAATAGGTGACCAGCACCAAATTGTATGCGCTTTGTAGTATTCAATCTGAAAATACATGGAGAATTTCGGGTTTTTATCGATTGTTGGAAAACAAAACCATTTATCACAATAATTTTTGAATCTAGGAAACCGGGTGATTTTCGTTCGAGATGAGCATATCACGCCTCGCGAATGAATTAGTAGTTTTTGAAAAAAAAAAAAAAAAAACTGAGGAATTAATGATTTTTCCCATACTGAGTGAGCTTTACTACCATGCAAGAAGTAGACAAAAGCTAGAATGAACAGTTTGGCCATTGTTTAATTGCAAATGGAACGCGATCGACAGTCTGTACATTCACAGCACTGTAAAATGTAGACTTCCTGTAATTTACCTGACGAGAAGGGTATGAAAAGGATAGAAATCAACCGAAGGTAGCTGTTTCTGCTCTTAATTACATATAGAAGGGTACTGACGTCGAAATGTTTTGGTTAGGTAAAAGTGTTCGATCTGAAAATGTTTGTGTGCTCAATTCATTAACTTTGCACATTTTGTTGATATGAAAAATGATGTATTTTTAAGCGGTCTAGACACCCTTGCGTTACAATACTAACTTTTGAGAAAGGCATTTCAGACATAAATTATTCAAAGTATCATATACGCTGGTTGTGCAAAAATTGCCTCTAAACAGAAGTTGTTCCAATCAATAAAAAATTGATTGAAAAAATGATATTTATTCTTTGAACTGCCAACGTGTTATTTGATTGATTAACTTTTCTAAAATATAATAAACTTTACCAAATTTGTTTTAAAAACATCTCTATTGAAATAAAAATACCTGTCCTGTGTCATTGATTAGGAGAGCTACATCACAGTGGATTTAAGGCAGCTGTCAAAATAGGAATATTTCACGGGTAAGAACAAGTTTGATGTGGATGATCGTTTCTAAAGATTATTTAAAAAAAAAAAATACAACCGACAAAAATGATCTCCAAAAATTTATTTTATATCGAATATGTTTGAAACTTTCAGGAAATAAAGCAACACATATTAACTATGTTTCTGCAAAGTTGGTTTATTCGACCTCCTCCCTTAAGCTAAATGCCCGCACCTTGGACATAACGCTGCCCATACAAATCCTGTGCAACACTTGCCCCATCTTTCTTACACACTTTCATCCACTCTTTATTCAAATCCTTGTCGTTTTTGAAGACCTTCCCTGTTTTCCAAAGCTCGCCCTTCATAATCGCCCAGATTTTTTTTCTATTGGGTGAAGCTCTGGCGAGTTTGTCTCCTTCGGCACAAAAACAATATCTTTGGCATCGTACCACTCCATCACAGGTTTCGCGTAATGGCACGATGTCAGATCCGTTCTAAACGGAATAGCATCTTCGTGGGACCGGAGAAAGTGCCATTCTTCTTTATATATTTGGCCGTTGATAGTGCCGGTCGTTATGTACGGCTTGCGTGGATACCTTTAGCTGATTTGCCGATCATTTTGAAGTGTGCAATAATTATCGGCTCACCATTAACATTAGCGTGGAATGGGATTAGATAATTTCATAAGAATTTTAAATAGTTTAATGGAAACTACCTTCACGTGATTTACTTATTTTTGGCCTTTCGCAAGAAAGTCCCGAGATGAGTGAAAGATCTTAAGTTTGGGTACTTAACCTACACACTTTGTTCCGATGGGTGCGACTAAGATGCAGCAAATTTTTAAATCTGCTTTTTTAAGATGCATGATTGACGAAGATTTATACGATTACCCGCATAAAGATGAAGTGCGATGCATGTTAATGTATTTATATGCAAGAGATGCAAACAGATATTTCGAAGATTAATTTGTTAACGTAAGATTGTGCATCAACCTAAAATTGAGATTTTTATGTGTCGCTTTATTCTTTAATTGATCCGGGTGCTGGTCTGAAAGAGATTTATCAACGACTAGCAATGTTGCTGAGAAACAACGAAGGTATGAAAATGTTGGCCTTCATCAGTTACTACCAACAATAGCTTAGACACGACCATCAAGCCGAACCGGATTTGTAGTGTTCGATGAATTGAGTAATCTCATCGTTGTGTGGTAAGCAATCATCATACATTTCTTAGGACTATTTCGGACAATTTTGACATAACCTTTACCGCTTTGCATAATTTATTCATGATTGTTTTTCTTGCATCATTATGTACATGTGTGTTAAAATGTGACTTTCTTGAGTTCCAAATTACGTCTTTAACAAATTGTAACAATTTTTCGCATAGCTTTAGAAACTCTTCATTAACTTTCTCTTTGCTTTACCACAGAAAAACAAATAAAGTTTCTATGATAAGTGTTTTCGCAGCAATTATTAACAGAAGAGAAAGTTGATAAATATCGATCAACAAGGGAAGGCACCCTTCACGAAATAACGTTTGCATCTAAAAAAAATGGGTTTACCTATTTTGCCTTCACCCGCACTGACGAAACTACCCATGCAGCATCAATCATTTTTTTTTGTTGGGGCGTAGAACCACAGCGTCCACTGAGTTGAACTTTTGTGGTATTAGCATCAATCATAGTAACCCGTAAGTCAGCAGACAAAAAAAAATAGTACGATCAGGCGTGATACTTTTGCCAGTCAAGGGGATATTCCCCCCTTGCCTACCCAGCATGTGGGTAGTATATAAAAATAATGCGTGCTTGGTTCGAGTATAATTCAACATGCCCTTCGCTCAATTTTAAATACTCCATTCAATTTTGCACAGCCTGCCGTACACTTACGGAACTATCAACACTTTCTCTTCATATCTTTCGTTCTAGCAAAATTACTGTCCACTCTTGATGCTTCATGGTGAAGAGAGAATATTTCCTTCTACATCGGCAAAGCAACAGTGTTCAATTGTTTTCATTGCAGTTGTAATGAGTTGCAGTAAAAGTTATAATATTGAATCTTAAGAACAAGACAGCTACAGCCAGGAAGTGGGCTTCTGGAAGAATCTGATCAACGAAATCAAGGATCCGATCCGGAAAATGGCAACATCAACTTTTTCGAATGCAACGGAAAAGGTACCTGTTGACTGTTCGGCTGTTCGGAAAAGGCTGCTTGAATTGATTCTATTTTACATTAAATAAATTTACAAACAAATGTTCCTATGCAAAGAGAACATTTAATGAATAAATAAAGGTCCAAATGTCATTCGGTATACGTTACTACGATTTCATTTTCTCTCATCTTTGACCCATTGCAGTCAGATGTGATGTTTTCGTGCCAGAATATGTTCAAACACGTCAAAGGCGTTACCCTGAAAAATATACTGAAATGATTCCAAAAGAGCACATATGTAGATGGATGCACATGAAAAAACAATTATGCAATGTTTTATGCAGATTGCAGTTGGTCGTGTCGTCATTTGTTTATAATGCTCCCTTATATACAATTTTTTTTGAATAATAGCCGGGTTTTTATTGGTTTTTCTATCATTTATTTCTCATCTACTTTCCGTTGACAGAGTGTCATTGAGATGTAGTTTTGTAGACTGAATGTATTTGATATTCGAATATAATTCTCCACGAGCGAGCGAAAGTTTAACCTGAAGCACACCAATTAACTGATTTCTGATTAAAAAACACCTTCATCTTAAGAAACGAATTACATAAAACGTGGAATTTTGATTCCAGGGACGCAATCTATATATTTTGTTTGAAACAATAAAACCGTATTACCACAAACAATCTTCGGAAACACGAACAACATCAAGATTTTAAATGCGGAAAGTGAAAGTATTGATTAGAGGACGAATTTCAATTGGTAATATGTAGTTGAACGAGATGTTGTTGGAACTGCGAATGATCGGAGCAAACTGTGACGTGAATGTTTTGGGATTGTACCATAATTTCAAAATTTGTAAATGAAGTATGTGTTGGCACTTTTTGTTACATATCTAACATTGAAAAATTGGTCGATTATTACTATATTGCCTCCGTGCATAATACTTTCTCTTGTTGCATTTTTAATTAATTTATCTATCGTAACTATCGGTATTGATTCTACGGTGCTTGACTCGATTGCTTGTTTATGACTGTCTTGTATTTGCTTTGATAGCATATAAAAACGAATATCTCTGAACTAGATTCTGATTGATGCAGAAAAGCGATCCGAAATTGTGCTATTTAAATGATATGTAGCATTTGCAGCGTGAGACATTCTCGTTACTCCTCATTTTCGACAAGACGATGACGGTCAAGTATTTATAGAGGTGAACCATTATTGAATTGGCAGTTGTACAAGATTCGAAGAAAAAGGCATTAATCTTCAGTCGATTGAACGGATCTGCTAGCTTGGATTGGACCACATTCGTCGTTTCGATTGGAATCTGCAGCTTCATGTTTGGTAATTCACGTGATGGCTTATTAACGATTTAGACTTTCATTTATTATTTACAATCATAAAAATACAAGCACAACGTTTTTTTCCCCTACTAGACGGTTTGCATTTCTTAACGTCTTTTTTAGTGTGTTGATCCTGGTTCTTTCCTTTTACTTCAGGAAGATCGGTGAGATCACCTTTTAGTGTTTTGCTTCCGAGGGCTTTAACAAACAGGCATATGGTAAAGGTTGTATTATAAAGATTCATAACATTGGATAAATTGGGTGGTAAAATATCGTAGAACAATGGCATATTTATTAAAACACCGTAAGAAGAAGCCGTAGAGTGGTAATTTTGACTGAGTTTTGAAAACGAGTTTACATGCTATCTAGCGGTTCGATTTGGACGGGTGGGGCTGGGGAGCTGCACGCGAGAAACTTGGATAGCACCTGGGGGATGGTGCATCGTGTTTTTTGTTTTGTTTTTCTGGCATGCTTAATCGATCAGCAGCTCGAAGTGAACCGATCCCAGTCGTTCGTGTCTGTCGTGCTTGATATTATGGGCCCATGCCTTGCACTCGATGTTGATGATGATTCCACCTGTTGGGGGAAAGAGTAAGAGAAGAAAGGTGTGTTTATGAATGTTTCGGTGTAAATTGCTGTCATATTTGTTGATTAAAAATATTAAAGGAAACAAAAAGTTTGAAGCTAGTATTTGAAGGATGGCACTACTAAATGAATCAAAGGCTTTGCCTTGTTGTAATCGTTTTCGAAAACATGCTTTTGCAATATTGGACTTTTTTTGTGATTCGATTCTTAGAGCACGATTGCAATTTTAAAGTTTTTTCAAAGAACAAAAAGCTTTCGAAAATGTAAAAATTTGTTAAAACATGGATGTACACACAACCGTTAAAATAAATAGGAGCCACTTTATCATAAACAAATTTAATCACATATTAGCTATTTTTTTTAGCGAGGGCATTACTAGGGAAAGTTTTTGAAAAACCTTCCCTGAGAACATTATTCTGAGTGAGTTTCTCTGAACGATCATATAAGCGGAAGGTAGATGTACCAGTTATCGCTATACGTTCAAATTATGGTGTGTTCCAGTTATGGTCTATTGAATCCCCTTAAGCCATAACTGGAACACATCATATTTCAAACGTGTATCCACGACGGGTACACTAAACTAATAATAATACAGCCTTTCAAGCCTGTACAAAGAGCGCTCGTCAGTAATCAACCGAAAGGTATAAAGCCATTGCGATGCGAACAATATAATGGGCCGAAGAACAGAAGGGCTGCCGGAAAACACGCAAGGCTGCAAAGATCAGGTCATCATCGATGCAGTAATTGTAGGTCAGGCTAGCCAGAAAAGGAGAAACCTGAGCATGGCATACATCGACTACAAGAAGGCGTACGAATCAGTTCCTCACTCGTACCTTATTAAGGTACTGCAGTGGTACAAGGTAGATGGTAGAGCCATCAGGATTTTACAGCATGTAATGCGCATGTGGAGTACACGTTTCACATGACTGACGGAGCAACGATGTTAAGATCCAGAACTCTCAGCATAAGAAGGGGAATTTTGCCAAGGCGATACCTTTAGCCCGCTGTGGTTTTGCCTTGCGATGAACCCCCCTCAGCAGAGCACTCAATCAATGCAACTATGGCTACCATTTGAAAAGTGGAGGAAGAGCTACCAATGTTACCCACAACTTCTACATGGACGACTTAAAGCTGTTTGCGGAAACAGTTGGAAAGCTGCACCGATTCTTGCAGCTTGTAAAGGTGCTCAGTAACGATATCCGGATGGAGTTTGGAATCGATAAGTTTCGAACAGTTAATCTTTTTCGTCAGATACCGGAAGCTTCCACATCAACGGACAGGAGGGGATTCGGAATATGGTTGAAGATGAGAGCTACAAGTACCTTGGATCCCTGCAATTTAACGGAACACACCATAGGCGATTAAAACTTTTACCGTTACCCTGTTGACCTATAGCTTTGTAGTGATAAAGTGGGCCAAAACTGACTAGGAGGCGATAGAACGAGCAGTACGAGTGGCGTTCACTAAGCATCGCATGCATCCCCCAAGGTCGGCCGTTACCGATATTCAAACGCAATGTGTTTCCCAGACCTAGCAGTTGCGGAGGTTCTTCATAGAATGCCAGAACCATCACGAAGTCTACCGTGCTGTTTGTGAAGCAGACCATGGGTTCAGCGCCCTACATCTGGCGCAGGATGACTATCAGCTGGGCTTCAACCTGAAAACTATCGAGGATAAAGTCGCATCATGGAAGCTGAAGAAGATGCGTAGGACGCATTCCCATCAGTTGGAACAAGCGCTTGTCGACAAAGTAGCGTCAAATACGTGGTTGGCGTGAGGTGATCTCTTCCTCAGAGACTGAAGGCTTCACGGTAGCCTTCCAAGACCGAGTAATTTGTGACGAAGAGCTATCGTAGGTGCATATTGCACGAAGAAGTAGAAGACCGCTATAGAAAATGCAACCCAGAAGGGGAGACGATCGAACATATCGTTGCTGACTGCCAAGCTTAGGCAGAAGTAGGGTATCTCGGTCGTCGATTTCGTCAAGATCGTGCACCAACCAACGCCTTGCCCTGAAGCACAATTTGGTGAACCAGTACATGGCCTACTACAAGTGCCTGCCAGACCCGGTTCTGGAAAATAGTTGCATAAAGCTGAACTGGGATCGCGAGATCCTAACGGATGTCCTCATCCGTGCCATTCGCCCTGACATTGTGATCTACGACAAAAGGAAGAAGAGTGTAACTTTTATCGATGTCGCTGTACCGCTGGATCGCAACGTCCATTCAACGTTGTCTACCAAGATTACGAAGTACCACGATTTGGCAAAGGATTTGAGACAGATGTGGCATTTGGAGGAGGTATATTTGTATATTTCCAGCAATCGGAATTGTATCCTTATAGTTCTCTTGAAGAGTTGGAGCTGCGAAAGGAACTTAACAGCATTAAGAAATCAGTGATTCTTGAAACCTGTAGTATTTTCTGTCGGTTCCTGAATCATCACAACTAATCCAACCGAAGCAAACCAATTAGGATGTAAGTCTACAAAATTGACTAATGCATCCACCGAGCCTAACCCCCTTTGGCCCCCAGACGCCCAAAGGTAGGTGAAGGATTCCAACTACATGCTGAGAAGTGAAAGAAAATCGGATAATACTAATAAAAACGATTATGACAATGATCTGCGTGCACAATTCAACACTTGGTAAGAAAAGTGCTTGCCATGCTTTGTTTGCAAATGCTGTTGGGCTATATTCTATTGTTGCTCTAGTTTTGATCGATTGGATCGAGTTTTGATAGTTTGATTGCTGGCCAATGCATTGTCGCACAATATTAGCAAAGATGTGAATGGGCCATAAGACAGCATAGCAACCGTAGCCAGCTGTGGATTTTTATCCAGCCAGTAAGGCGCAATGAGAATTGAGAAGTCCTGCTTCTACAGAAAAGCGAGAAGGCTTAAATTCAAACTCGGGCCAGTTAAAATCCCTTATTTTCAGGACGACCCATTCGATTGTCTCAGCTAAATAATTTGCTTGATTGGAATTTCTCTAGTCTCTTAATGAGATTGGAAGTTCTCTAGTCTCTTAATGAGACAAACGGTTTAACGTAGTCTAAGTCAACCCTACGGTCCTGACTTTTACACAACCCTATTTATTGTTTGAATTTGCCATTTGAAATTTATCTTGATTATTCCTTTTTTTTTATGTTTTTATGAAGGATTACTGGTGGAACTCTGTATAGTGTAGAAACCTCTACGCCAGGCCTTTGATGATATCGTTGCGTAAATCCTGTTGAATAATTTTACCAGTCGTACACGGAACATATCGTCCAAGAAGATGCTGTTGCAAATGACTCGGAAGGAGCCACGTTTGAGAATTTGGAGTCCTTTCGTCTGTTTTTTTTTCAATTGTTTTTTCGTTATTTTGTTAGTCAGTGTTACGTTTGCAAGTTTAATACGGCGTTTCGTAATTTCTTCAGTCTTATGTAGTTCAGTCCGTGAAGTGTGTCATTTATGTGCTATGAGAGTCTTCCGAAGCAGTTTTCTCGAACCAAAAATAAGAAGCTATTGTATTGTTTCTTGTGCGTTAGAATGATATAACATAACTCCTTTTTTATGCATTTCACCAGCCGTGCAAGGATCATGTCGTCCATAGAGACGCTGTTGACACTGCCTCAAAAGGTGCTACATTTTCTAGTTTACCTTCTCTTTCTCTCAGTCATGTTCATGTCCACTGTTTTGTTTGGCGTCGTTTCGTCTTTTTGTTATTTAGTTTGCCAGTGTTTTTTCCAGTCTTTTGTAGTTTGATTCGTAATTTTTGTGCTGCGAAAGTCTTTTTGAGCAGTTTTCTCGAATCAAAAATAAGTTGTCATGATGTCGTCGAGATATTTGAATTCTACCAGTTTTCGTAATGCCTGATATTACAAGTCTCAGTTGTCCCAACAGTATAGTTTTTATGGTTTACTGATAGGACTCATGATAGAGAAGTTTCCTTTAAATCCTTGATCGCTCGATAGTTCTCACATTCTAACTTGTAACCCTTTTTGTATATTGGGCATATCTGTAGACCGTATGCGGGCAAGTAAAAGTAACCGCAAAACGGCTGTTACAGGAAAAGTTTTCAAACACTTAATAATACATTTTTTAAAGCAACATTTTGTGAAACTTCTATAAAAATAACGTTGAGGTTAATTAAACATTAATAATAATTTCGCAAGAATTCGTAAGCAGTTTTTTCACTCAAAAATCAGAATAATTTTCATGGAAATGTGCTCTCTGTTTTTAATTCAACAACCGGAATCACAGAAGCTTATTTCTGGAGGAAGAAACTACTTTTGAATTTTGGATAAAGATGATGACGCTCAATTGGAAAATAATTATGGATTTTTTCACCTTTACCGAACAATGCTGGACGTCATTCGAACAGAGTTCTAAAAGTATTTGAATTAGTTAATTATTGTTTCCTCGTTCGTCTTTTATTATTAGGATTTTAATAAAGTAAAAAACAAATAATTTAAATGACAATGCATAATTAAAAAAAAAATATGAATTAAAAATTAGTTTTGCCTTGTTGATTCGGTACATATTGCTTTTATTTTTATAGGAATTTCAAATTCTGACTAAAACAGTGTCTATAAACTCGTGAAAATAAGTGTAAGTGAAACAAAGAATTAGACATAAAATACCCCCGCTCAGTAGGGGAATAGTTCACTAAGGTTAGAATGCGTAGGTTTTAAATATCATAACTGCGTTATGACTAAAAATTTAAAAAATCGGACGCGCCAATAAATGTGCGTTTTTCTGATAAATTGTGTTTGTAACGTTGAAAATTTTGAACTGTCCATTAGGAATGAATAAATAGGAGACACATTTGGGTACAAATTTTGTTCTAAATGCAACTTTTGATAAGGCCCCCTCCGATTTAAGTGCACTATTGCGAATGCTCAAAGAAAGTAACCTAAGGAAATACTTACGGATCGGACGCTCAAAATGCACCGCAACCAGTGGGCTCAGATAGCCCTCCGAGTTCTCATATGGATAGTAGTATCCTGGGAAACCACGGCGGGGATAGTACTTGACCGGTCCAATGTTTTCAATATCAGCGGAATTTTCACCCTCGCACGACACCCAAACAGTGTTCATCTACAAAAGCAAGAAATAGAAAGGTCACAAACCATAGTTAATTACGGGAATTCATCTCGTGCTTACTGTATGCTTTTCCATGTCGTCAATGTTCTTGATGTATTCCTGGAGATCCTTGGGCATATTGGCTGGCAGCTTTGAGGAGTCGTTGTAGCAATCCGGAATCCATCCGTAGATTCTGTTCAGCTTCAGGAATATACACGGGGCGCTCTTGTGATAGTTGTAGTGGTTTTCCAGGGTGCAGGGACCATACTGCTTGATGTCAACATCGCATACGGTCCTTGGTGGGGGTTTCTGAGTGTAATCACAGTTGTAGATATTTTGTCCTCGGCCCGAAATCTGACCAGGTGTTCTGTATTCTGCGTTGGGTTGAAAAGAGGAATAAATGTCAGTATGTACCATCATTACTGATTTATGACAGAATTGTTCATCTCCGCGAAGGGTTTATAAATAGCAGAAAGATCATTTTATGAGCCAATCGTGCCATGCCAAGTTACACTCGTGGTGCTGTGCTAACCTTTTCCACGGAATGTGTAAAACAGTGACAGTGTTGGCTCACATGATCTGCCAAAATCGCAAGGCATCGCGAGAACGAAGTGACACCGAAATGGTAAGTTTTATAAACAATACAAAAATAGCACTTATGTCTGGCTCAACTCCATCACTTAATTATTTTATTAATTAGCAGTGCTGGATGATTCTCTATATTCACTGCCAAAGTAATTGGATTTTGAATGCGTGCTGACCCGATGGAATTAGATTTCCAATGGGAAGCATAAAAATGTGAAAAATTACATCACTGTGCCTCTTCCCGGATAAAATTCACGTTACATTTATGATTTGGTGATTACGGTACACTACGAGGTGTGTTTAGGAATAACTCACCTTGAAGGAAATCGTCCAACGCATCAGTCCACTGCTTGAAGTTCTTTTCCTCAGTGCCTTTGTACCAGATGAGCGTACTTTCAACGTTGTCTTCTGACGGAAGGGGACGGAAGCCCAAGCCTGAAATGCAATAAAAAGGAAGGTTAAGTTAGCATAATTATTCATAATGACCAACAAGGTTCGCGAGTTTTCAACTTTGTAGTCGACATGTGCAGTTGTAAAAACGCTTATTGCCGAATTCAATAAGCTTAAATAGAATTTCGATCCGAATCAACTATTGTAAATCTCAATCTAAAACTATTGTATTCTCGAATAAATTGATCGCATAATAAATGTTAATATTTTTTTAAATAATATAACTCATGCCTGAATGTCAGTGTTTTTTTAATGCTCTGCTCCACGTGGTTTTCCATCAATTTGTGAATTGTCCATTTCGCATAGAACATAATATTTCTTGCCAGAAGAGTCCTGCTCCATATGTATTATACTTTCTTTTTATTAGTAGTTGTTCCTTCTTTTCGTAATTATTAAAGACTACTCGTTCAGAACAGTGCTGTTCATGAAAATGTGTTCGCGTTTTTTTTATTTATCAACTGGGACATAATGAAAATATTTGATCTCGATAAAAAAACTGCTCTTGAGTTCTGATAATAATTATCGCTGTTTTCACCTTATTTCCTTGTAGTGGTAAAAAAATCTTAGCTTAGAGAAAAAAAAATCAAATTTCCGAGCATTCTTAACTCACAAATCAGTTGGATTATGTACAAGACACGAATGCCTGGTTGACTACAGCAAAGCGTTTATTACATTCTGCCTAGAGCCGTTAGCACTTCCATTGCTAAAGATCAGCGACTTAACGAGTTGAATTTATATGAAATTTTACTGGGAAACAGATATTTTACGGCAAAGGGTAAATGCACCCTTCTTTTTGGGGAAATGCTCCTTAAACTTTGGAAAAATGTCAATCTTCGAAGTAGTTTTGACGGGTTTAAATTTCATTTTGACGAGTCTTAATTTCAGTTTTGGAGGGGTTTTTTTTTGGTTTTGAGACTTTTAAATTAAAAAATAAAACCCGGAAAAACTAACAAGTAGAAAAAAGACCAAAACAGGCGAGAGGACAGGAGGGGAGACCGGGATAGGGGGCGGCAAAGGATTTTGAGGGAAAAGGAGTCCCTGCGCTTCAAAAAAAAAATGAGGAAGTATTTATTAAATAAATTGGTAAAAAAGTTTGTATTTATTTTTTTAGACCGTCTTAGAAAATATCATGTAAATTTAAATCTTCTTGGATGCACATAAGAGTTAGACAGAAATTTGGGTCTGTTCTTAAATTTACAAGACATTAAAACTGAAATGATAATTTACATGACATGACGTAAAAATAAGTTGAGGAACACAAAATGATGTTTTAAAAATGCCGCTACTTATAATGCAAAAACGAATGCTTAATGATGGCTATTTCGATCTCAAGGACCTAGTTCCCGCCAGAACAATTCGAAATTTGCTACTGAAATATAAAGATACAAAAAGTTCGGTAAAAAATAGCTCAATCTTATCCTGGTGGATTAATTTTGTTCCTTCATCTCCAAATGCGAGGTCTCCTCCTTCATGCATCTCCACCATACAAATATTTAAATTAAATTAGTGCTAAGCCCGGACGTTTAACAGCGCCAATATTTTAAGGATGCTGGAAGTTGTCGCCAGGTTTAGATTGATGAATGTCATAAGCAAATGAATTCGTGCTACGCTGAGTATTTATTTTAACTTTTATTTGCAAGCATTACAATAACGTGCACTGAAATTCAATCTGTTAAATATTTTATTTAACGCGGAGCACTCGTTTTAAAAACTATCACGGAAGAGAACAAATTTTAACTTGTACGGTGTTGTGATGCGTAAAACCGACTGCGTTCAAAATAGGTCTGATGTTGTTATAACAATCAAAGACAACGATCATGTAAATTTTAGGCTTTCAAATCTCAGTAAAGGGCGATACGGTCAAAATTTGGTCAATATCAACTTGACGTATTTCTTTCAATTTTGCATTTAAAAAACCTGAACACCCCTCATTTTGAAGGTGTGTGTGTGTGTAGAATGTTGCTCCTATTTTGATTTTGGAATTCACTCTTCAGTTGTCAAAATGCCGTCCAAGCAAGAAGAGCAGCGTATCAAAATTTTGCTCGCGCATCGCGAAAATCCGAGCTACTCGCACGCAAAGTTGGCAAAATCGCTAAAAGTTGCCAAATCAACCGTTACAAATGTAATTAAAGTGTTTGAGGAACGTTTGTCGACAGCCAGGAAGTCTGGATCGGGGGGAAATCGAAAACCGGAAGCCGCTGAGACGACAAAGAGAGTTGCCGGTAGTTTCAAGCGAAACCCTAACCTATCTCTCCGAGATGCCGCAAATAAGCTGGGTGTATCGTCTACAACCGTGCATCGAGCCAAAAAACGAGCCGGACTATCGACTTACAAGAAGGTAGTGACTCCAAATCGCGATGATAAACAAAATACGACGGCCAAAGCGCGATCCCGGAGGCTGTACACGACGATGCTGACGAAGTTTGACTGCGTGGTAATGGACGACGAAACCTACGTCAAAGCCGACTACAAGCAGCTTCCGGGACAGGAGTTTTATACGGCAAAAGGAAGGGGAAAGGTAGCAGATATTTTCAAGCACACGAAACTGTCAAAGTTCGCAAAGAAATATCTGGTTTGGCAAGCCATCTGTACCTGTGGCTTGAAAAGCAGCATTTTCATAGCTTCCGGGACTGTCAACCAAGAAATTTACGTGAAAGAGTGTTTGAATAAACGTCTGCTGCCTTTCCTGAAGAAACACGGTTGTTCCGTACTGTTTTGGCCGGATTTGGCATCTTGCCATTACGGTAAAAAGGCCATGGAGTGGTACGCCGCCAACAACGTGCAGGTGGTTCCCAAGGACAAGAACCCTTCCAACACGCC
This sequence comes from Aedes koreicus, assembly GCA_024533555.2. Lineage (NCBI taxonomy): Eukaryota > Metazoa > Arthropoda > Insecta > Diptera > Culicidae > Aedes > Aedes koreicus. Next base: position 179,319 of record JAHHFK020004547.1, read on the forward strand.
AGAGCTCCGCCCAAATGAGAAATACTGGGCTATTGTCAAGCGGAACCTAAAGAAGACCAAAAAAAACTGCTAAGGACGAGCAGCAGTTCAAGGCAAACTGGCTTTCTGCGGCGAAGAAGGTGGACAAGGTGGCTGTACAAAATCTGATGGCAGGGGTCAAGCGTAAGGCCCGGCAATTCGGATTTGGAAAAGTGGAAGCCTAACTGAATATTTTTCCTGAATTTTATACTAATTGAACTTGAAAAAGAAATTTAATTTGATTTTTTAAATAAACGATTTCACCGATTTACACGCGTTTTCCCTTGACCAAATTTTGACCGTATCACCCTTTATTAAGTCTGGTTGCTTCTTTTTAACGCCTTACGGACTTAGATTTGAGGTTATCAAATATATTCTAGAAGCTGTTGTAAATGTAGCACCCGGAACGTGATTTTGAGCGTGAAAGTATTTATTATCTTGGGATTAAATTTAGGATTTAACAACACATCAAGTAGAGCATAAAATTGAGTCATATTTATTATTGAGTCTTTATGAATTCAAGAGCAACAACTGCTATAAGAATCAAACGTACACACTTAGAAATTATTAATTATAAACGAGACGTAATTCAAGTTTGTAAAAAGTCGGGGAACGTAGAGAAACATTTCGTGTAAAGTTATGTCTTTTGAAACTGGCACATACGCAATTCGACGATAGATATGTTCGTTTGAATTTATTTTCTCATCTCTTTCAACCCATTCTTATGTCCTTAAGGATGCTTACATGTGTCGAGGAGACAGAAATTTACATGACATTTCGGTAGTGTGTAGTATTCATTATTTTTAAGAGTGTACGTGGAAAAAATCTGATCTTCTGGTTGTGACAGGTGGTGTTTCCTATTCTCAAAAACTTCAATAGCCAGAAATTGCATATCTGCATCCAGGTAGGTTATAACCTATAGGTTTCTTTATTAGAGAGACGCATAAAGGTAGACAGGGGCCACCAAAGCCTGCCCACGTTAAATTTCGGATACTTTTCTTTCAGTGTAGATTTTGAATTCTTTCACGGATCGCTGAAACGTTTCACTTATATGACAGCTGAAACTATCCACTTTATTTCGTGGTACAACATGTTTACATTCTTCTTACATTCAGTAAAATGGCGTCGACTCAAGTGGAAGTGCGCAAACGCATTTTGTACGAACGGCAGCATAATCCGAATTTATCGGTACGCGATCTTGCCAAGAAACTAAAACTACCGAAAAGTACCGTGTTTTGTGTTTGAAAATCATTTGACCAGCGCTTGACTGAGGATAAGAAGTTTGGAAGTGGAACAAATCGAAAAGTATGCTCCCGACAAATGGATAAGAAGGTGGTAGCCATTATTGAGAAAAATCCCAATCTTTCTGTGCGAAATGTGGCTCGCAAAGATGGGAAGTAAAAATCATACGTACAAAAAGTTAAGCAGAAGCAAGGACTGTAGGCGTACAAAGTGAAAAAGGTGCCCAACCGTGATCAAAGCAAAATTTCACTGCAAAAAGTCGTGCTAAGGAGCCTCACACCAATTTTTTTGCAAACATTTTCTTGTATCATAATAGACGACGAAACAACAAACGTACTCGAAGGCTTTAAACAGCTTCCGGGTCTACCTTTTTATACCGCAATGTAAAGGAACGCCGTTGCTGAGCATTTCCGGACAAAGAAAGTGTCCAAATTTCCGAAGAAGTATTTGACTTGGCAGGCCATATGTACATAGTTGTGGTCGAAAATCCAAAATGTTCGTCGCTACCGGCACTATCAATAAAGATGTGTACGAGAGATAATGTCTGCAAAAGCGGTTCCTACCATTTATCAGAAACCACGACTCTCCAGCTCTGCTTTGGCCTGCTTTGGCCTCTTGTCACTATGCGAAATCCGTACAAGAGGTCAAATACGTGCCAAAAACAGCCAATCCACCAAACTGTCCAGAACTTCGCCCAATAGAGAAGTACTGGGCTCTAGTTAAGCGGAAACTCTTCGAAACTAAGAAGAAAGTAAATGGTACCTATGATTTCTAAAGAAGATGGAGAATCGTCACGGCGGGCGTAGCTGAGGATACTGTTCGAAACCTGATGGTGGGCGTACCACAGAAAGTTCGAGAATTTTACGGAATGAAGGATTAATTTCTTAATCTACTGTTTCTAATGTAGATATAATACTATTATTGCGAAATAAACAATCGATATTGTTGAATTATGTTTACATTTTTTTTTCTGCTATTATTTTGGTGTCAGAAATTTAACGTGAACAGGCTTTATTGAAAAATTCACAAATTTCAGGCCTTTTCTTAAGAAGTATATTAGCTCCAGGAAAATTGCATTGTACAATCAAAATGGCTTACATTTAGTAGCGTAGTCCCACGTCATCATTTCGAACAACCCAATGGGACTATACCTTGTAGTTTTCTGTCTTAAAATATACATGTTATATTTACAGGTATATGATTAATTATTCATATAAATTATGAAAAAAAAAAGATGTTAACCGCTCGTTTATTAATCCTATGTTCCTATATTCATCCAATGCTAAGAGATAGGCGAGTGAATAGATTGGTTTCTTCTTGTAATATTTGTTCACGTTGAATAACAAAGCCAAACATACCAAACTGTTCCACTTGCGCATCAATCTTTAAATTTCGAGTAGGATGAATTGAGAGTGAGGAGACTAATATATGAACATCGTCTCTTATTTTGAGTCTATCCACACATTTTCTTTTCGGGAAAATCTTAGATTATAATATCTTTTTAATTGATGAATTGCTGATTATTGATAAAACAATCTGAATTTAGTTTAATTATTCGGATCTCTCAGATTTTTCCAAAATTGTATAGCTAATAAGACTGTGGCATCAAATGTTATGTTGTCGATTAAAAAGTAGCATGATGAATGTTAATATCAGTCCAATGAATTTTGAAAGATTGAGTTTATCGGAGTAGTGAAAGCAAACAATGAATGAATTCTCATTATTTGCTATTTTGCCACTATTATGCGTTTGTGTAAGTGGTTTTGGCCTTTGAAAAATGCTTTTACATTCCAAATAGCATAAATAGCGGAAAAAACTCAATTTATTGTTAACAAAACAAACAATGACAAGGGGCGACTCTGGCATAGTGCTTAACCTCCATACCTCTCATGCAAAAGTCACGGGATCAAATCTCACTCCCAGACAGATATAAAAAATATAACCAAAACGTGTTTAAGTGAATATGATGGGCGATGAACAAGATCGAGGCTGAAAATCTCGATATGTTAGAAGAAGAAAATAAATAAAAATAAAATAAAACAAACATTGCCAACCCGAAATAAAAAATTATGAATTTTATCAGACGCGACATATTTCCCCTCGTTCAATTGTAAGCCAAAGCAAGCGTAAACAACAAACATTTTTGCAATCTTTCATACAACAGTCTGGATTCAGGTGTTATCTGGCTTAATTTTAGGAGAAATATCCCATGAACTTATGCCAAATCTAGCATTCCATTCGTGTGCATTAGATAACGCAGAAAATTAAATGCTTCTTTCAAACTGTGTGTAACTACTCCCAATAGTTCATTATTTCCCAATACTGATAAAGTAACTTGAAAGAGCACAAAACAAAGGATTTGGGATATACTGCAATGGACGTATACGGCAATGTTTTCAATATTTCACGTGAGCTCGCTCTCATTCACAACAATGTGTAAAGGTGCATAGTTCAAATTAGTGATCGCAGTGGTTTAAGTCCCGATTAAAGAAAAATAAAGCACTGAAACTACAACATTCTCAAATACTCCCAAGTTCGACATTTGAAGAGAGACCAAAGTAATACTCCCAAGTTGGGATGAATAAAAAATGAATGGAATGTTGTCATCAAAATTATCTATCATGTAGAACACTCTAGGTTATCATTCCCTAGCAGAAAATTCATTAAATCATATGGAGACTAATATACTAAGATGTATGTACGGCCATAGGTAATCTAGATTGACGAAAACTCGAGTGCTAATTCGCCAATTCAAGTTCACACAAGCATCATCGGTTACGCGGCGAACCGGAGTGAAATAATTTAATCATCAACTTCCTGTCATTATGCAATCTATGAATGACCAGTCACGGCCGGAAAGCTGATGAATGAACGAGGCTGAAGTTCTCGTCGAGTTATCCACGTTTGAGCAGTGAATGCGGTACATAGATCAGTCAGCCATCGGTGTAAGCATTCTAATGACCCAATTTGCAACCGCGTCTCGAAATTGATACGACCACCGACGATCTCCCGTTGAATGCCCGGATGGACATTTATCGTCATTCCCACGTCGAGTGATTTATCACTCCAGACAAACGTTGCGTTAAGTTGCGGATTCGGAATTTATCTGTGAAGTAACCAGAGTTTGCAGGAAACCTACTGCATACAATAAAATCAGATCGATTGATCAAATTCATTCATGCCGTATGGCAAGGACGACGATGGCGTCAAGCAAATTCAGTTGGGCTTCATTGATCAAAATCGATACAGGTACATTGTAGATCAAATTTCAGATGTGCTCTCAGTTGTGCCATTTGACGACAGAGCAATGAACACAGTTTATTACAAGCGAATGCTACTACTATTTTAACTATCCGCTGTAGACGATTGAGTTGCGGAGAAGGAATAATGGTATGGGGAGCAGTGACGTAGCATTGCTTTGGTCTATAAGGGTTTGTCTTTGCCGAAAAAAGGCACATGATAATGGAAAAGTCTAAAATTTGAGAAGAATTTAAAAATATAGTAATCTTATCTATTGTGCTAGCTCATTAGCTCAGATATCTACAAAAATGAAACAGGTTTGATAGTGGTTCAATTTCATAAGGAAACTTGTACCTACAGGTCTTCCTCAATGACACTTCAGCCCAGAGTTCAATGTGGCTTGGAATGTTATGTTATGGCGGAAAAACACCAAGCCAGATACTACCACAACAATCCTATGGTGATCATAAATTTGTAGTGACTGAGTGTTTTTTTTAATACATGGGTAAGTTCAAATTACCTGAATCAATATTTAATATCGGTTAAATGTTTCAATTCCAGACAAATTAAAAAATTTCTTTTAAATGTCAGTTGATTTCGTTTCTGAACCAACACGCAGGAAATCTATCTTGCACAATTATTTGGAAAATCCCAATTCTACTGTTCGATTCATCGCAAAATCGTTAAATGTGCCAAAATCAACTGTTACAGATGTGAATAAACGGGGGTCTTACTGTCGAAAGGAAAGCTGGAAGTGGTGGTGAACATGGAGAAAGCAACACAAGGAAGGAGAAAAGAGTCCTTGCTGCTTTTCAGGCAAACGGACAGTTGCGAAAAAAGTGCAAATGTCAACCGGTTTTGAGCAAAAAGTGAAATCTAAGCCTGAATTGAGATCATTCAAAGCTCAAACATACCCAGATCGTAAAACAAAGCAACAAAAATCGTTAAAAACACGCTCCAGAAAGCTTTATGAACAACTTCTCACAAAATTCCATTGTTTTGTCATGGATGACGAAACATACTGCTTCAGAAAATTCAAATATCTCTCGGGAATGGAATTTTGCACTGCAACTAGCCGGAAAGATGCCTTTGAACATCTGAAACGGAAGTATAAAACCAAATTCCCTGAAAAATATCTGGTCTGGCAAGCAATGATTTTCGTATCTCAGATTTTCGTAACCACATCTACCATAAACGCTTACATTCCTCAAAAAGCGGCTCTTACCTTTCCTGAGAAAACATGCGACTCAATCCTTGTTCTGGCCAGATTTGGCCAACTGTCATTACGCTAAAGATACAATAACTTGGCCAGCAAAATAACGTTATTTACGTTCCCAAGGATTGTAATCCACCAAATTGTCCACAGCTCCGCCCGATTTAAACATACTGGTCAATGGTCAAGGGAAACCTCAAAAAGCTCGGTGGAGAGGTATCAACGATCCAAGAATTTCGTTCTAAGTGGCTTACTGCTTCGAAGAAAATTGACAAGGACACCGTGCAAAGATTGATGAAAGGAGTGAATAAGAAAGTGCGCGCAACAGCTTATGGAAATAAATATATATAAATCTATGTGCAGTTGTGTTGAGTATCACATTTATCTTAAAAATGAAATAAATAATATAAGTAAAAAACACGCTGTTGTTGTTTTTTTTTAAATATTTTTTGTATATCTGGGTTTTGGTGTGAACGGGATCTATATGTCATGAATACATACATATTTTTTTGATTCATGTATAATTAAATGGTTTATGTTTTATTTAATTGCAATAAGACCTTCACATTCCAGAGTTATATTCATCTGCCACTGATTGAGCTGTAAAGATGCACCAATCAGCATATGATTATCATATGCCTATTATTACTATTTTAACTATTTCATCATATTATTTTATTTATAACCATATTTAAATTACAGGATGACGAATTCCAACCATGGCATATTTTAATTAAATATTATAGTATATTTCATTGCTCTATTACATACGGCATATATTGCATATTATGACATATTATTTACATTATATATAATGAATACTGGGTTGGGAGGGAGCATCAGGGTATCATTCAAGCTGAAACTGGACGATGGTTTGATTGACTGCCTGAGTCTAGGAGGGAACGAGCATTATCATTTTCTTTATCCTACCGATTCGATTGTGATGCTGCGAATTCTACTCCAACAGTTTCAGTTAAAGTGACGCGCCCTTCTTAACAAGCCATTCTGTAGAAAGCTTAATAAGTATTGCGAATTGGGTTATTCGAATTGTTGGATCGTATCGTTGGAAGGAGATTCTTAATTTCCCGTGGATTTCGCGTGAGTATATCTGCTTACGGGTCCACCCCTCCGTTTTTGGCCCTTCATACAGCGATATTGTGAATTCAGATCGGTGGCTCAATTTGATCTTGCTATTAAGTGGAGCTGCATCCAAGCCAAGGGCATGAAGAGATGGTGGCTACCATACATACATACACATCTGGGTTTTGGTGTGAACGGCCTTTATTATTAAAACTTTTTGAAATATTCCCTAATAACGCATTTGAATAGCTGGTAAATTTAACCCCATTTTGTTGTGCTCAAATTTTATACTTTAAAATATAAATAAACAGTACTCTCAATATGACCACAAATCACACAGATGGATAGGGACTTAAGATTTACTTGTTTTAATAATATGATGCATGCAAAGCTGGATTCTTAAACTAAATAATAAATAAAAAAATGTGATCTATGTTGAATAGATCACATCACATTGGTACTCAAGCACAGATTTTGTTTGGTTTTGTAGAAAAATATTGTTTTCATTTATTCCTAGAAATGTAATTAGGTTAAGTAACAGGGTGATGTTACAGCTCATTTAGTGGTGAAGTCATTGTTGAATCACAGCCATTCCATCTTGAATCTCAGCGTGTGTAAAATTCCATAACTTTCAAATTAAAAAAAAATCTTCAAATAATAATAAGCAACTCGCGGTCGTCATCAACTTCAGATAATCGGTCAGTTTTGTTGCAGTGATGTACTCGAAAAAAAAATGCAACACTTTCTTTTTTGTATAACTTTTTATTGCGTAGATAAATATTGATGAACTTTGAACTAGTTAAGAGTGTAATGTTCACCTGTGAAATTTTTTGTTCCAATCTGTCTAGTGATTATCGAGATGGCTTCCAAGCAAGAAGTGCTTCGAACAAAAATTAAGGGCGCGGTCGTGGAAAATCCAGGCCAGTCCTACAGGTGGATTGCGAAACAGTTGGGAATCGACAATTCAACTATGTCCCGTGTGTTTAAATCGTTCAAAGAGACCCAGACGACCCAGCGGTTAGCTGGCAGCGGAAGAAAAGCGAAGACGACCGACCCCGTAAACGCAAGGAAGGTGAGGGATTACTTCAAGCACAATCTGTACCATTCGATTGGGGACATGGTAAAGAAGGTCAATTATTCCGTCAGGTTCGTCCAACAGGCAATGAAGCGGACCGGATTTCATGTGTCCAAGGTGTGGGCCTAACCAAATCGATATACAGAATACTGTGACCAAATCCCGCACCAGGGAGCTGTAAAGCGAGTGGTTGATTTAGACGAAATGCATTGTAATGGACGACGATACGTACACTAAAGCGGACGCCAAGCAGATCTCCAGACTGGAGTTTTTCGTCGGCAAGTCCCGCCTGGATGTTCCGAAGAAGTTCCCGAAGAAGAAGAAGGTCGACAAATTTTCCAAGAAGTACTTGGTGCGGCAAATTCAGCACACAACAGCGGCAAATTCAGCATGCCGTACATAACGACCGACACCATCAACGGCCAAATAAATTAAGAAGAATGCCTGCTACCCTTCCTCCGGTCCCACAAAGGTGACACTCTGTTTTTTTCCGGATCTGGCATCGTGCCATTACGCGAAACCGGTGACGGAGTGGTACGAAGCCAACGATGTTGTTTTTGTGCCGAAGGAGGCAAATCCGCCCAACGCGCCAGAACTTCGCCCATTAGAAAAATTCTGGGCGATTATGGAGGTCAAGTTCCGGACAACAGGAAAGGTCCGGACAACAACAACGTCAAGAATTTGAAGAAAGACTGAATGGAAGTGTGTAAGAAAGATGCCGCAATGTTGCACAGGATTTGATGAGTAGCGTTAATTTCAGGGGGCGGGCATTTAGCTTAGGAGAGGAGGTTGAATAAACATGCTTCGCAAAAACATAGCTAATATGTGTTTATTTATTTCCTTAGAGTTTCAAAAAAATCCGACTTAAAATAATTTTTTGGTGATCATTTTTGTCTTTAGCATCTTTTTCTAGTACAATCTTAAAAGCGAGGTGACCATCGAAGCTCGGTCATGTGGCATCACACTGCACGTCAGAACATCTTGTCAATATCGGGTGGTGTGTGGCCAATGTCAGCATGATATTTTGACATACTAGCAGATGCCGCAACTTCACCACATCAGTAGGCACCTCGATAAAGTGAAGTACGCGGCGCAAGTTAGCAAGCGATTGCTAACGTACACACTTAGAAATTATGAACTTTACACGAGACGTAATTCATGTTTGTTAAAAGTTGGGGAACGTAAAGAAAGATTTCGTGTTAATTTATGTCTCATGAAACTGACACACACGCAATTCGACGAAAGATGTGTTTGATTGAATTTATTTTCTCATCTCTTTCAACTCATTCTTATGTGCTAAAGGACGCTTGCATGTGTCGGTCTCAGGGGACAGAAATTTACATGACATTTTGATAGTGTGTATTTTAATTTGAAAATTTACACAAAGTTATCGATTAATTTTGTTCTTGCTCAGACGTCTGTCTGCGGTTGAATTTTACATCCACCCGTTAAGTAACATATTATGTGCTGACGAGTCAATTTGGTTAGCGACCATCGTTTTGGTCGCACCACTATTATTGCGTTGACCTACAGTTAAATTACCGTTTCAGTAAAATCTGACCATAATATATTTTGTAGTCTCTTAGTTCTGGCATGTTTGTTTGATGACTACTCAACGGAAAATCTATTTTTAACTCCAGTCAAATGTGTTCTAAAGAATACCAAACATCTGAACCAACTGCATCAATTGATAATAAAAACTGTGAAAACATTCACCACAGCCAAATTTTTGAATACTATTTTATCTTTCAGAATCTTTCAGTCAGAAACAGATTGTCCAGAGATACTGAAGTTTTATGAAATATACTGAATGCTTTAAAAATAATTAAATCTACTTAACTCCTACTGAACATCAACGACCTGCATACAGCCGTGAAATACGAGTAAGTATTTCATCTGATCGCTCCAGATAAAATGCATATTTGAGCACGCAATGCACGTGCTTTTAATTCACATGCCAATGGTTTTAAAACCACAGTTTGGAAAAGACGAGAATGTTATATGATATACGATGCAACAGTAATGCCAATAGTTTGCATCCCATTCAATAACAAATCAATGTTAGGTAAGTAAAATTGCGAATACACATATTTTCAAGCAATGCTGTTAACTGAATGAATGATTTTCACACTAGACCTGGTTGCTATATCATACAACAATCTAAGTGCACCACATGGTGGTATCGGATTTTCTATAATTAAAACTGTCTGACTACGAAGCATGCTGTGAAATTCGACAACATAGGGAAAATCAGCAGAAGGTGTCATCTCGACCCAGAACGGCAGGGACAAGTTTCGAGCAGCGCTTTTTCTTTGATGCTACATGTTGTTTTTCATTATTTGACCTACTACTAGGCTGGCGGACAACGCGGTCATACTGCGCGTAGTGTCCGATATTACTAACATATATTGGCAGCCAGCAGCGGTCAAGTGGAGTTTTTCCTGACGATGCGGTTGAACGAATATGAGCAACATATGCTCACTCTCATCTGCTTGCGTAGCTCGGTTTGGTGGGTGAATGACAAAAAAAAAAAGGGCAAGGATCTTACCAGGATTGGTACCGATGAGTGACTGATCCAGCTGCCACTTCGGTGTCCTTGGGTCAAGCGTTTGGAAGAACACCCACATGCAGACGGCGACCAGGGCAGCAAGTACGCAGTAGAATACCATATAGAATGTTCCGATTTTGGCTGAAAATAGAAAATAAGAATTGCTTGTTAGTTTACTGTTACTCACAATAGCTGCTGAAGCATAGGGTAAATTTCCAGTTAGGATGTATTTGAAAACTTAAACCTAGACCGCAACTCACACGCCCTTGAGGCTGTTAATTGCGAATTTAAACTTGTGAACAATTTGCCCTCGATGCGATTTCATGAAGTTTAATCTGTACGACGTCAGAAAAGAGCCTTTTTTAATGGTCGGAAACAGTTCGGTTACATCAATGTTCCAGAACGGACGTTTGAAGATGCTTGAAGTCGTATTACCCAAAAAAAAATTGAATGAACAGCTTTGATCATTATTCCGATTTGAATACATGATTTGCCTTTCAACTAGCGAAATAAAAACGCATACTAATCGTAACCAGAAATTTTTCAAATGCGAGTATTAGATCTTTTTATTTTGCTTCTTTGAATCCTTCTCCGAACTGGTGAAGGTATAGGCAGACCGTAAAAAACCTTCCACCTTGAAGTGTCCATCTTCGCGTTAGCCAGTTTTCTTTGCAAACCTTGCCAAACAGGTTTCAGCATTATGTTACGACATTGATTTGTTTATTTAAGTCTCCCGCCGGCACCATCAGTATATTATTAGAATTCCCACAATAATTCAATGTTCGAAGTGGAAAGCGTGAAGGTGAGGTTGAAGAAAACTATATTAATAAATCAAATTTGGAATAGATCTTATGTCTATTTGTCGATATCGAAATGAAATAAGTTGTCTTTTATATTAGCCTTCGAACTGAACAGTAGATTTGCTTTAGTGATAGAATAATACTTGTGTTTAAAATATTGTACTGGTAAATATAGTTATTCATTTGTTTTGTTCAAATCAAGGATCGAAAAATCATCACAAAAAAGGTTATTGGGATTAGAACCAAACATAAACACAAGTGGGTCACGAATATTTGTTGCATTAAAAACATCCATTGATTAAGGAATTGAAAGGGCGAATACAACGAATGCTTGATATAACATTTTTGGATCTTCTGAGTGTGGCATCTCACGGTAATACGTTAGGCGATGCAAATTGAACTTACTTTTCAAAGCATTTCTAATTGCATTCATATATTAGCATTCATTCCACTAATTATAGGAAACTGAATATGACGAGAACATGCTCCGAGCTCGTGGCGACCCTTGCTAATTTAGCACTGGCGTAGTTTCTTAAAAAAAACTCATCACCCAATACAGAATTAATGGCCAAAACTCATAAACTTTGCACGAGCTCCACCTAGCAACCGGTTTGGCAAAGGATCGTGAAGCTTACGCAAATCTGCACAATCACGTGATAAGCATCGATTGGTATGGGAATCATGTCACGCTAAGTCTACCGGCGTTGATTTGAAGACACAAGGCCCCAATGCCTCTCCACCATAATTATTGCGCGGAGACGTTTTGAAACCAACGTACTTGAAGCTGCTATCGGTAGCCTGATTCTTAAACGTGTCAAAGCGCACTTTAATGCTACCCTCATGCACCCGTGGTGAGAATGGCTAACAGCCACTTTAGTACCAGGGCCTAAATTGATGTCACCATCGATGAGCCCCATAAACAGCTACTCGACACGAAATTGTCACGTTGAAGTTTGTGACGGTAAACAATTATTACGTCAGTTTGATAGAATGGAGAGTACACGGATGGGCACATGACTTCCGAAGGTTTGTCCACAGCTAGGTGTCAATATTTGCCCGTAAATCAGTGAGGTTTAATTTTCTTTAGTAAACGCTTTATACCTAGTTGCGTTTGAAGGGCAAAAGTGATGAGTTACTCAAAAGCAGCGGTTTTATGAACCAAGTGAGGCGCCACTACCTAGGAAAGTGATTAGGCGTATCATTTCAACGAGACGAGTGTTTGGACAGATTACTGTAATTACCTATCGATTGTTATTTGAGCACGCCTCTAAATTGCGAAGCTCTCTAGTTTCCAATTAAGAAAAACTTTGTATCGGCAAACGTTTTTTTTTATTATCTCTACCGCTACCATCGAAAACACGTGTGGGTAATTTGTAAATTGCCTGTTGTGAGATCCGTCAGAGGGACACCCGCTATATTTTGACTTTCCGTCATCTTGACTTGATTGGTTTTTATTCTGTCCATTTTTGTTTATTAAAGATCTTTAAACTTTTGTGATTCGGGTGTAATCTGTCCATTTAATATGGTTGGGAAAAATAAAAGTTGGAATGTTATCAAAATCAAAGTTAGCTTCAGGTTGGCTGTATTTTCGTCTCAAAACCATACATTTCCAATTCATTTTGATTTTAGAACAACAGTCAAATTTAAAATTTTAACATTTTTTCGATTAATTGATGAAGGCTGGTAGCTTTTTATTGTTTATTTTTAAATTAAAATATTTGCATTTTGTGAACATTTAATGAGTAGTCCAGAGTGGTTAGAACCTCCCTTAGAAGTCGGTAAGAGCGCACCTTTAAAGCAACACCATGCTGGAGGTGACTGGGCTCGATTCCCGGTCATCCTAGATTGAAAAAAAAACAAACTTGTTTATACTACGAAATCGATCTTTAAACTCGCCAATGTATTCGTTGTTTTCAGCAACGAAATTGATTAGTACCATTTATGAAGTTAGCTTCGTATACAATCCAAGATGCGCTGTCAAAGTGAAGCATTTGTATGTTCAAAATGAACACTCGTGAACTTAACGAAAACAGTACAAAGAATACGACAAAAAAGAATAAGGATACGTCTCGCTTGTTCTTACCGTAGCTGATGTATGTTATTACAATTCGTCTCCGGACATATGAATTCTCTTTATCGACTCAAAATGAATCTCGAAAAAAAGCTCAACCATGGGAAGGAGGAGAATTCATCGTAATTTGTTTAATGTTTCTGATTTGTGATTTATCTAGTCCAATTGGGAAGAACTACTACTGAATCCGTGGTACATCTATTTAGGCTATTGGCGATCCGAGAGAATTAGAGGGATGAATGAAGATGAAATCAACTTTTCGACTCGAAACGTGTGACGCTTTTGATTTTATTTTGCCACCACAGCAGCAACACCAACATGTTTGGGTACGATAGAAGAGGAGCAGCGATTGGATAATTCGCACGAAATTTATTTTGTGCATTGTACGAATAGGGTGTAATGCAAGCATTTTGCTCATGACATGCAGTACGAATGGTGCTTACAATTTATGAAACATGTGTTCAATATACGAAAACAGTGTTGACAAAACGGGCGTAAGCGAATTTACGAAACAATATTTCAAGCTGAATAATGCATTAGGTCCTAAGTAACATTGAGAAATTCTCTTCGTCGACTTTCTACGCAAAAAAATGTCCCCAGCCCATCACATTTCCTTCACCTTGCTTTACAGTCTTTTGATAACATCGTGAATGTGAGATCGAGCAAAAAGAAACCGTTTCTTTTGGGTTTTCACCGACATCAGAGGCTTCTTCGCGGAATGCCACGAAAATAATCCAGTGGCAACGCCTGATTGTCCGATCCGACACGTTTGGATCTTAAAGGACGAGTTGAATCTTTCTTGATACTTCTTGCAATCATCGAGTCGTCTCTTGACGTCGTGGAACGTGGTCTTTCGGTGATCCGCGAAAAATTTTCCGGTTGAGCAAAATTCGGAATACAGTCTTGATTTGGTAGATATTTTCAAGTTGTACACTGATAGGCAAAATAAAGTGCCCACCTCATCGTTTTTTCAATTTCTCTCATTTACTTGGTTCAAATTAAAGTAAACACACTGTTTTTTTTTTATTATCTTATTTTTTATATTCTTTTTAAGTTTCACTTATGGAATACTGAAAAAAAGGAGTTTTACTTAAAGAAAAAAAAATCAATTTGTGTTGAAAAAAAAAAACAGTGGCAAAATAAAGTGAACACTTCATTTAGGCTACAGAAAACATAAATTAAAGTAAAATAAAAGCATTTCAATAATTGATGTGTCCTCCTTTGGCCTTCAGGACCTCCTGCAGGCGCTTCGACATGCTCTCGACCAGGTTTTTTAGGTGCTGTGGATCTAGCTCTTCCCAGGCGCGCTCCAGAGCTTCAAAATAGTTATTTTTATTGGTAACACCAGTTTTGTCAACCCTGGCATCGAGAATCGCCCACAAATTCTCGATGGGATTGAGGTCCGGGCTTTGTGGAGGCCATTCCAGCGGTTTGATCCGACAAGACCGGAAGAAAGACTTGGTCTTCTTGGCAGTATGCTTCGGGTCGTTGTGCTGCTGGAATACGAACTTCTCTTCAAGGCCCGTCTGGATCAGCGAAACCTCCTGATTTTCTCACAGGATGTTGATGTAAGAATCTGCCGTCATTATCCCGTCGATTTTCACAATGCTTCCCACTCCACCCCACGAAAAACACCCTCAGACCATCACATTTCCTCCTCCATGCTTCATCGTGCCTTGGATGTGGCGCTCCTGAAGCTCCTCTTCCGATCTGCACCAAACACGAACCCGCCGCTTTCGGTTAAACAGCTCGAATTTTGATTCGTCCGTCCAGAGAACCGTTTTCCAGAACTCTAGGGGCTTATCAGCATGCTCCTTAGCAAACTTAAGCCGTTTGGCATTGTTTGCCTTGCTGATAAATGGGCGCTTCCAGGCAAGTTTGCTATTCAACCCCTGTGCTACGAGACGGCGACGAACAGTTCGACCGGAAACTGATAACTGAAGGGTTTCCTGGATCTCGCGGACAGTTACTTTAGGGTTCTTCTTGACTTCGCGCATGATCTTGGTGTCCGTTCTCGCATCCGTTTTCCGCTTCCTGCCTCTGCCAGGGCGATCCACCACTGATCCAAACGTTTTAAGCTTCAGAAGAATTTTGCCAACCGCTGCCTTACTGATACTGTACTTCTTAGCGACTTGAAAAGAATGCGAAATCAGAAAGTTGCGTATGTTTTGGCCAATGCAAAATGACAATTGCCAACTCAACTAAACGCTAGCGGCGTGCTATCAGTGAGGACTAGATCACTTCAGCAATCATGTAGAATTACACTAGACTTGTGAGCCTTCATTTTTTAAATTGAATTTCATAGTTTAGTTACGTTTTTAAGTAATGTAAGATTAAAGTAGCATATGTTATGTGCAACACTGTACAAGGTTCCAAAACATTAAAAAGATAGTTGAAACCAATGTTCCAGTACACGATCGTTAACCTCAAAAAACATTAGGATTTTTTTTAGGTATGATATATTTTAAAGTCTGCTCTCCTATAGTAAATGTGATTGTACCATCGATTTATCCTCATTTATTTGTAATAACTATGTTTTCTACTAAAAATCAACGTAATTGACTGTAAAACAGCCGGAAAACTTGGGTGGGTAGCTGGCTAATACGGATTTTGGTCAGCTTCCTGCATAAACAATCTATAAAGCCATCGACCGAGGAGATATCGCTAGCTAGTTTCAGTTTGCAATAAATTTGATGATTGTAGCTGCGGATGAAAAATCAACATAAACCAAATGAAAAATCAAAATAAACCAAATGAAACTAGATCTCCGAGCTGAACTGATTAACACCATGGCAGATACGTGTCTTTAAAGTTTTAGCTTCTCGATCAATTACCCAATATAAGAATGAAAGCGTGTTTTAGTTTTAGAAACAAAAAAGAAAAAAAAAGGAATCACAGTAAGCAGAGACAACTTTTTACTAGATCTCAGAACTGTTCAAAATTGTACGGAATTTATGACGTCAACAATGTCAGAGATCTCGGAGGGCGACTTATTAATTAACAGCTGAACCATTAGGCAGACTGCAACTTAGAATATCGGTCCTCGACGTTTCCAAATTCCTAAAATAAGTTGTATTTGTAGATTATCGACAGTCTTATAAAATTGGAATAACTGTTTTAAGTTTTGTCGAACATTCAGATGCTGGTTAGCATTTTTATCTCTGAGGATGATGCTTACCAGTATAGAAACGTTAGAACAAATTTCAATTGAAAATTTAAACAAATTAAAGACCGCCGAAAATCTGCAAAGCATATTAGCAGTCGAAACCCGCTCTGTAAAATAAGTTAGTTGTGTTGTCAACAGCTTCCAATGGAGTATCACAACAAACTCGTATCTGCATGAGAATTTCTTCAATGCTTTTCTCCACACAATCGATCTATGAGTTGCACAATGTAGATGCATTGCAATCAAGACAGACTTGGCAATTTAATAGAAGCTTAAAAAAACAAAAACAGGCAGAAAAACAATTCAATAAAACACATTTTTTTGTCGGGTTGCATCTGTTTCTGTTTCTGGACATTGCACATTAAAGTGGGCTGAGAAATCAAAACACTAATCGCAGTTATAATGTCCCAAGCAATAAACAATGGCCAAAAGTAAGCCAAAAGCAACATGATTTTGATTAAATTGAACTATAAAGAACTCAATCCATTTGTTACATGTATGCTGCGAAATATATATAACACGTCCTCGATTTAGGACATTTAAAAGATTCAAAATTGAACATTGGAAATGGATCATTTGTGATAACTTTACAATAGATGATTTTCTGTTTCGTTCAGACTGTGCTGAACATGCTTGTTTATACAACTCATCCAGATACATTAATCTTTACCGGTTCTTTCAACTACAATGTTGCATATTAAAGGTTCATCCAGGTTTCACCAACACTTATTGCAAGAGAGCTCGCACGCGATCGATGTTAGAAAATGAATCAACCGGTGGTGCTTGAGTTGCCATGGTGGCCAAATAGGAATACAGCTTTTCATCCAACAACTAAAACAATTACTACAAACGTCACTACATAGTATATTAATATGTGTTGCATCGTGGAGTGAAAATTTTCCAGCGGGATCTGTTCCCTGTATTGACAAACTATGTTTACAAATTATTGTATCTATGCAAACACATCATCGTTGTCGCACACATGCTTTGGAGACCGCGTGTTGTCGCTTATGCTACAAATGTGTGTTTGCCATGCTTTTGACCATCAACGTTTCTCCAGCGTGTGGTGGTTTTCGTTTCTCACTGCAATTTGTGTTCAGCTGTGGTGGCGTTGGCATGGACGCAGGTATTCGTGAACCGATCGGTTTGTGATCTTAAAGCTAGACCCATTCGTCATAACCGCACCCACTTGTTGGATTATCAATTGTTTGGGTTTGGGCAGCTAGTTTAATGGGTATGTTGAGGTTGGACCCGAGCGCGCGATTCCAGATTTTATCAGACTAGCAGACTATCAGAACATCAGACTTGACGTTAGAGTTGAAAACTATGATAATGGAATGGCGAATATCAACCTTCCTCATATACATCGGTATCCACTAGGTAATAATTCCAGTTTTCAACTGTAACGATAAGTTGGATTGGGGTTGTAGCGACACTCGTTTCAAAGCCAATCTGTGGCCGATGAGGTTGATACATACAGAGGTCAATTGAATTAATTAATCAACATTGAAACATTCTAACCTTTGGTACGGTAAAGAACGATGAAAGCTTAAACTACCAGACGGATCTGCGGCAGTGTTGTCAAACCAGTTTTGAAATCTTTTGCTGTAGTTATGGAGTATGTATAAGTTTATTGCTCTTAAAAATAACCAATCATTTTTTTTTGACATATGAATTACTTTAAAATTACGAAAGGCTATTCAAATTCAATTCCATTACGACACTGTATAAAAGTGATTTGCGTGTCAAAGGAAACATAAATTCCAATTTTCCCAGAAAAGGTTGGTTTTGATTTTGATCAAACTCTTTTTTATTTTCTAAGTTTCTCTTATTTTATATGTCAGTAGGAAATGTTTCATAATACTTCGAGTGACCGATTAGGGGGAAATATTGAATCGGTATGAGGATGACGTTTTGCGTAAAAAAGGGATATTGATGTTAATTGAGTTGGGGAAAGTTTCTGTACTCGGTCTTCTGTAACGTTCACGGTGATTGTGCCGTATTCTTTTGCGAGTCTAATATAAAAAAAATCACTACCCTTTTGTGTTACGACGTGTATTATATTGGAAAAAGTTTGCATATGAATAGTTGTCTAGAATACTAGTCGTCCATTCTCTCATATACAAGCACTCAGACAAATTGGCAACCCGCTGCTGCTGCTTCATCTGAGTCATGACCATTGAAACTTAATTGCCTTAGACGGAGACGTTCTGACGCGATATTCATAGAACAGACGATTGATGATCTCCGCGGTCATCGACGATCACTTATTTTATTACGAGTGAATTTGAACTGTTGTGAAGTGGAGGAATCGAACCAGTAGTATTTAATCGTCATTCGTCAAACGCTAAGTAGTTCATTCAGCCGCTCGAACTCGATTGAAATTGAATTTATGCAATATACTGACCGACCGGTTCTGGTCGGATTGGTTTGAGCGACCTTCGCCAAGGTCTACCCTCGTCGATGTTCTGCTGTAATCAAACCGCAAGCAAGCTTAACGACATTATTGGTCGGTAATTGAGTTTGGTGGGTAATTTTTGCTATCCAGCTGATTGCATGTGTATGAATACCGGAGCCGATTCAACGAAGTTGAAGCATTTTACACAAACCGAAACCCAGTGGCAGGCGGTTTGTATTCCGCGACCGTCGTCACGAACTGACCGATGACAGAGGACCACACCCGACCCGGGCGTGTCGTCGGTGCCTTCTTTACAATCCCCAGACTGGTTGGTACGTGAAGCAGAACACAGCGACAGTCTCTTGCATATTTTATTTTCTTAGTTGAAAAGTTGATGTATTGGTGCATGAACCGTCGCATGTTTATTGTTTGTGGTAGGGGGAAATTTCACCTTCTTGGCTTGAGCGTTTGAAATTACTATTCCGTTGACGAAGACTTGAGTTGTCACTTTACATGGTGAAGGTAGGGGCAGTAGCCTACTGCTTTTGATCAAAAGTTTTTTTTTTGTAACGCCCATTGAATGTTGAAAAGGATAAAATGCTTTTCAATTTCATTCGGGCGGTATTTGTGACAGTGTGAAATTTGCATCATTTATGATTATGATACATTTGAAATATTCATTGATTCTTTAAAAAAAACTGTTTAAAGTTAAGATTGAAACTAGTTCCTAAACTTTTATGTTTAATTGATAATGTACTGATTGATTTTTATTTTATTTTTAAGTATAAACAGTGGTTTTTTAATTTTTAATTTACCTAGTTTATTAAAAACAAATGTCCAAACTTGTTTCAATCCACCCTTATAAAAACATAAAATTTTTAGTTGAAATAACTCATTTATCATCAAACCTGAGTTTATCCGTCATGACCATTCTTACCCTATAGTGCTCCAAAGAGTACAAGTAACTGGTGGCGTAGGTTTTGTTTGTACAATCGGTCGTCAAATGTGCTAATTGTAAAATGTTGCCCTTTCTGATTAGTTCTGGCTCTGCAAAGAAACTAATCGCTACAGGTAGTGTAAGCAAGTATAATATAAGAATGGTCAACTGCTCGTTTCCCAAACGAGGCAAACGACTAGATGAAATGATAATTCACCCTCACTTCTCAAACTTATGATATGAGTATTTGTATGTTACGATATCAGCTTGGAATTACTTGAAAACAGCTTCGAATAATGCTTATATAAAACTGACATAAAATTCTGATTAAACAAACTAGATTTTCCTTGAGATTTGCAGGCATACATTATGTAATGCTTGTATTTTTATTGCATTTTGTTTTCAAATCCCAAACCTACAATTATAAAATATTTAAAAAGGACTTGGTCCTTTCTCTTGGCAGGGGAAGCAGAACTCATACTTGCAAGTCGCCACTTGTATGTACGAACATGGTGATTATAAATCATAAGAATGTTGGACACACCTTGTGAGACTTCAACATCCCAAGTAACAATTCAACAGCATTTTGAGTTTTAGAGAGATCAAATGTGGTTTTATTACGACAACAAACAATCAGATCAGTTTACAAACAGCATTGAAAAATAATCTAATGTCTTAAAATAAGTTTCAGCCTTCAGCTATCTCAAATAACCATTGATGTCTGAAGAAAAAGTCTTGCAATAAATCTCGTATATGTTAACATATTTTTCATGTGAATTTAAAGAGATATTGCCATAATCATGTATGTTGTATGAAATATCGAAACAATTTTGTTGCTAAGCTTAAGGCTTACAATTGACCAAAGGGAAATTTTACACGACTGTTAAAAATCATTTTTCTCTGTGTTAACTATATTGAAATTTCACCCTAGTTACAATTGAAAAGAAATAAAGATGAATCCACATAGTTTGGCGTCTATACGGCACTGTTGGTAAACAGACAAATTTTCTAAATCATTCCGTAGGCTCTGGTGGTACACACCAACAACAGCGGAGCAGCCAACTCAAGTCGTCGGTATGGAAATACACAGAATCTGCAGATCGATTACGGCTTAACTAAACCATATTATTCAATAGTTGTATGTGTCAAGTTGCTTGGCACTGACATATTCATGAACCTTTAATCCACGAGAAAAGGATGGATTCCGTGAAGGAATCTAAAAAAAAAACACTCTCAATCTCCCCAAGCA
The DNA here is from genome assembly GCA_024533555.2 of Aedes koreicus. Lineage (NCBI taxonomy): Eukaryota > Metazoa > Arthropoda > Insecta > Diptera > Culicidae > Aedes > Aedes koreicus. Next base: position 200,356 of record JAHHFK020004547.1, read on the forward strand.
ACATTTACATCCAATAGAAAAAGGCAATCGTCGATTTCCTAAAAACAGTCTACCTGAATAAATATCAGGTAACATTTGATAAAGCATAGAAAAGATAAACATTTTCAATAGATTTTATAGTTGTTCCGAGGTAAGATGGTTACTTCGCAAATTAGAAAAAAAAACTCTTCAGGATTCTACCTGTTGGCATTTGATTCGATGCTCCATCCTCAATCAATATGTGGCTCCACCCTTTACTAAAACATTAGTGTACTGTAGAGCACAGATCATTTACTTCGATGTTTCTTATCCATAAAACAAAATAATTCCTGTCCTTGTGATATTAAATAAGAAGAATCAATTCATGATATTAATAACACCCGAAATCCGATTCATTCCCAGAATATATCAGAATGTTGGATCATCTCACCGGACATGTATAACAATCCCAATATGGATGTCTCGTTATTTCAGAAATAAACTACTTAAATTCCCATTACGTTCATGCATGCATTGAATCTAGATTACTACAAGCACACGAAAGCCGTTCCGGTATCTTACGTCCCCGCAAAACAATGTTTATTTCCTAGATGAGCGGCCACTGGTGGCCACTGGTAACATCGATCGATCCGAAATCCCCGGCCAAAATAAACATTCAATTCAATTAACTAATTATCTTCGAACGATGGTCGCACGAATTGGTGCGAGTTATTCACTTGTTCAGCTACCTAACTAAATTCATTAGATACATAGAACCGGCATGGCATATGTAGTAGACTTCCACTACAACAACAACAAAGAATATGTGAACTGGTTCAAGGCTTTCAATCCGCTTCAATAACACTCGCCAGACGAGAAAATCCTTTGAACAATGCGAGTTCAACAGGTAGCAGCATGGAAAGAATAACGAGCAGTCTCAAAACGAAAATGCTTAACAGACAGTCACTCACAAAAATAACTCCTTTTGGATCCGTTATTCAAGTGACGCACGGTGTGATCCAATGTTGATCGGAATATAACGGCCTTACTAAATGGTATCATCATTAATACGGCGCGCGGTGTGAGCTCGTTATTTGGCGATCGTCGTATAATTAGAGTCACCAAGCTAACTTTGACGTAGGTACAGCTGATGCCACACGGTTTGTGTAGCAACAAATTATTGAATACTGGTTTCCACTGACAATATCGACAGGTGTCGCACCATCACTGTTTGATAAACCAGTTCGATAATTCGATGATTTCTGTTTCAAAAAGGGCTCCTTTCCAGGATTTTTTCGCCATTACCTACCAGAAATGCTTATGTTATTCAGAAAGAATATTTTGATTAAACTGCAAAACAGTATAACGTACAATGCGTTTTGTACCACCATTATCAAGACGATTTTCCTTTAAAAAAATACGGTCGGATACGGCTCGGTAGACGCAACACGAATCACCTAGTTGAGAGAATTGTATATTTTTTCACGAATCGTTTGCATGCTTGGATGGATGTATAACGTTTATTGACAATGACGTGTGAAAATAATTTTGTCAAGAAAGGGCAGATTCGTGGTTATTAGGATGGTTGAGAACCAGTATACACGGGTTTTAATCAGATAACTAATTAATCAATGGTGTGTTGTACCACTTTAACTAGCTTCTTAGCAATTAGTACCTTCTGAAGCGTTACTTCAGTATTTTTTTTTTTTTAATAAAGGGGTTATTTCGGGAGTCAAAGTGACTCTTGCCACTTGGTAAAGTGAGAAAAATCACTTCACAGTGAAGTGACATTTCTGTACAAATCGAATTTAGAGTTACGTTACTGTGACGTGACTTTTCCCACTTCTTCAAATTACATTAGTCTCTTCGACTCTCGGTATAACCCCCAATGTTTTCCTTAAGGTGCCATTGGAACGATTTATGAATGTTTGGTTCTTCGATTTCTAGAATAAAAATATTGCAACGTTCTATCAAAAACTACTGACGTGCAAAGGTTCTAAATGAGATAAGCTATTTATTTTTTTTTGATTTAATTAACTCAAATTGGGGGAAAGATAACCATGTTCTTGATTTTTTTCAAAGTAGTTTATCCTGTCACGGAAATATGCACGAGAGTACATCGTTGCGTTTATTCTTTACTAATATCGTTGCGTCAAAAAAATTTTTTTTAAAAGAAAATCCATTGCGTTTAACCTTAAGAATTTAGATTGGGAAGATTAGATTGAACATAAACATTTTGTATAACATTCAATCATGTTCTTTATATGCCGATGCCTAAATCAATTTTGCCATAAAAAATATCAACTGAACTACAAGGATAAGTTCTGTTTTCACAGAGCTTAACTATGTATATTCTAAAAAGAAACATAACCGCTAAGGTTTAGATCTCAAATTCCAGTTTTTCAATTTTCTTTCAAATAGAGATCTTGGTTTAAATTAAATAACCGTTTATAATTAAAATATCTCAAGTAGCCAAACGTGAAAACTGTTAGTTCAGACACCGTTTATTTTTATCGAATAACATTCAATCTCTACGAGTTTTGAATATAACTGTTAGATTATTTTCGCAGTACGTTCGTTGCGTAGTTAGTACGTTTGTTTTCAAGAGAATCTATATTAAATCAACAAAGTATTAAGTGTAACATTCAAATTCAATAGCAATCCACGAAAACAAATGGGGCTTTAAATTTTATAGAATTTAAATTTATGTTATTAAGTGTAACATTCAGAAGTTACAATACGCATTATTCCAAAAAAAAAAAAAATGGTAGCAACTTGTTTAGGGCTGAATACAAACATATAGAAGTTTCTTTAACTGATTAACGACAAAAGTGCTGCTTGGGAACATTGGATCAAAGCAGTAAAATTCTAAAAGATAACATCATGTTATTATTTACAAGCACTGGATGAGTTTTAAATTTACAGTCTTGAAACAAATGTACAGTACGTTAGATTCAGTTTAAGACAATGCCAATGCAAATTTCTTAGTGTGTACTATTTTTGCTGATATTAAGAACATTATTGACGGAATACGTTTTCCGTACAATATTTTTAAACACATCACATTTTCAAGAGTGATGGTGGTGGTGCAGTGGGAAGCGTGGTTGCCTCTCACCCCGTCGGTTTGGTATCAATTCCAGTCGGCGCAGTTCGGTTTTTCTGCGACGAAAAATCTCTGATCACGTCTTCCTTCGAAAGAGAAGTAAAGCCGTTGGTCCCTGCCCATGTCTTCATGGGTTCGATATGTACGTTCAGGTTGTCTCCCTGGTCTGACGTAAATACGAAACAACAATAACAAATTTTCAAGAGTAAATACTTGTGAACTACAAAATGTACACCGATTAGGATGAAATCCTAAATCATACAGACCCATTAGTCTTTCATCAGTCCTATTAAAGACTATGGAAAAAGTGTTGAATGATTATATCAATTCAAATTACATGAACAAGCATCCACTATCTGAGTTCCAGTTTGCTTACCAGTCTGGTAAGTCAACAGTTACGGCACTGCATAGTGTGGTTTCAAAGGTAGAAAAAGCTCTATCGGTAAAAGAAATAGCACTTTGTTCTTTCTTAGATATTGAAGGAGCTTTCGACAACGCTTCCTATTCGTCTATGGCTCGTGCCATGAAGAAAAGGAACTTTGACATGAACATAATTAACTGGGTTCATACCATGCTCGCAAAAAGAGAAATCACTTCAGAGCTGGGAAGTACGTCTATTACAGTACGGGCAACAAAAGGTTGTCCCCAAGGAGGAGTCCTCTCACCACTAATGTGGTCCTTAGTTGTAGACGATCTTCTAAGAAGCTTAGAGGAAAAAGGTTTCGAGGTTGTAGGTTTTGCAGACGATATAGTCATTATAGTGAGGGGAAAATTTGACAACATCATTTCAGAAAGAATGCAATGGACCCAAAAATTTACCCAGTCTTGGTGTATCAAGGAAGGCCTTAGCATAAATCCATCAAAAGTAGTAATTGTACCTTTCACTAGGAAAAGGAAGTTTAGTCTAAAAGCGTTTCAGCTAGGAGGATTAAAGATTCATCTTAGTGAACAGGTTAAATACTTAGGAGTGATACTGGATGCCAAACTGAACTGGAATGCTCATCTTGAGTGTGTGATCGGTAAGGCAACCAGTGCTTTCTGGATATGCTCAAAAACATTTGGCAGAAAATGGGGTCTAAGACCAAAAATGATAATGTGGATTTATACATCCATAATACGTCCAAAAGTAACGTATGCTTCTCTTGTGTGGTGGCCAAAAACAAAAGAGGCTACTGCACAGAAAAAGCTTACAAAACTTCAACGGCTAGTATCCATTGCTATAACGGGAGCGATGCGCAGCACTCCATCAAATACGTTGAATGCAATTCTAAATCTGCTGCCTTTGCACGAATACGTGCAACTAGAAGCGGAAAAGAGTATGCTTAGACTTAAACGGCTGAAAACTTTCCTGTCTGGTGACTTAGTCGGTCACCTGAGCATTTCACAAAGCTTTCAAAATGGGCCAGTGATGTATATGAATGGAGACTGGATGAAACCTGTGGAAAACCATGACATCCCTTACAACATATGTGAAACGTCACGTATAGATTGGGAAGTCGGAGGTCCCACTGTTCGCCATGGCCAATTCTTCACAGATGGCTCAAAAATTGGAACAAAAACGGGAGCAGGAATCTTCGGCCCTGGGGTAGAAATCTCAGTGGCGATGGGAAACTATCCAACGGTTTTCCAAGCGGAGATCTTTGCTATAATAAAATGTGTTAACGTTTGTCTGAAGAGGAAATATAGAATGCAAATATTTGTATTTTTACAGACAGCCAAGCGGCACTCAAAGCGTTAAGTAATTATAAATGCACATCCAAACTTGTCTGGGAATGCATTCTTTCATTGCGAAAGGTGTGCCAAGAGAACTCGGTAAATTTATTCTGGGTTCCGGGACACTGTGGCATTGAAGGCAATGAAAGGGCAGACGAGCTTGCTAAACAAGGTTCAAATGCACAGTTTATGGCCCAGAACCATTCTGCGGTATATCATACTGTGCCATAAAAATGGAATTAAAATCTTGGGAAGTGCAAAGGGTGATGACCAATTGGTTGGTCACCACAAAGTGTGTTCAAGCGAAAAGGTTTATAATTCCAAATGTTACAATCAGTAAAAAGCTTCTGGAGCTCAATAAGAGAGTTCTTTGTACCTATACTGGCCTAGTAACCGGAATTGCCGAGTAGTATCATTTGAAAAACATGGCCAGGTTAGAATGATATCTGTCGTTTCGTAACTGGAACGTGAAACCTCGGAACATCTGCTTTGCAGTTGTGATGCTTTGTACAAGAGCAGACTTAATTTCGTACAGTGGCTATATGCAACCTAAAGAATTTGGATGAAATCCTGGAAAGGTGGTGGGTTTTATAAATAATTTTGCCTGACTGGGAGACGCGTCTTGGGCTGGTCACTTGACAAATGGTGATCTAGCTTTAAGATTCGAATTAGAATAGTAAACAGGGGTATACCACAAAAGTTCAACTCAGTGGACGCAGTGGTTCTACGCCCCAACAAAAAAAAAAAAAAAAAGGATGAATTCAAATATTTTCTGATATGGAGCAAACATAACCTTCTCTTTTCAAATCTGCGTATCTTATGAACGACGAGATTAGTGCTAGTGAAAACGCGAAGTGGCCGGACACCATGCACTTGCACGTTGATTCGAGATTCGAGTTTAATGAGATTGAGTCTATATAAGAGAGTGTGGCGAAGGAGCTGTAGGCCATCCCTCCGGCAGCCTATGAAAAGTGCATGGATCATTTGACCAATGGCACATGTGCGTCGCTTCAAATGAGTGTTATTCTGAAGAAGACAAAACAAATTTGGAAGCAAATTGATGGCCTCATGGTAATGAGCGAACATTTCCGAAAATTGAGAAAATTATGTTTTATTTACAAATTCCTGGAGTCTTTTTGATGAAGGGCTATAACATCGCGTGTAGAAAGGTATTCGCGATCATCTGTTGTTAGTATAATGTTCAACAGTTTGCTTGAGTTGAACGATAGTTTTCCCGATATTTTTTAGTCCCAAAAAATTCCATTCAATTGATGGGCTGCAAATCTACCGCTGACTCTGGTTGCTAGGCTGCCCATCAATACCATGAATACTCATAATGCCTTGAATTAATGGGGTTACATATAAAGTAGAACCTTTAATCCATGTAATAAACGTAGTCTAAATCACCCATGCGACCATGTATTGTACATAACCCCACTGCTTTTGAGAAGCAAATGGCATGAGCAGTATCTTGTGTATTTCTTTTTTTAACGTCACCTTGTGTTTCATTAATTGTAATTCTAGACAAAATCGTCAAAAGGTCGAGAGTAACAATTGTAAACAATGACTTAAAACGTAAATTTCCTGGAAATGCCAGGATGCTAACATCTATATCCACAACCGACTGGAAGGTAATAACTCCCTGTATCTGTTTCTGGTGCTATTTTGTTTGTGGGAGCAAGCAGATCCCAGAAAAATACGCTAGAAGTCATTGTTTACAAATGTTATTTTCGACCTTTTGACTATTTTGTCTAGAATTCTTGTTGATGTTTAGATTCAATGTAGAGAATTTTGTGACACCAAACAGCAATAATATATTATTTGATCTGATAGCAACCAAATGGGGTCTTAGAGATATGTTGTGACATCAATGGAAAATAACACCTAAGAAGGTTGTGACTGATTTCCATACAAATATATGAAGGAAGTGAGTGCTATACTAAATGCTGTTTGTGCTAGATACTTGATTTCAAAATTGGTTTATGCCGCAACTACAAGTTATGGTATTTGCGCCAGCTTTGGCCATAGTTTTCTATTATAGGCACGTCTTAGAGAAACGTTTAAACTATCAATTTTGTTGATTTTGCATGAAAAATGTATTCTTATCCCCATCATAACTATGCGAATCATCAGTCTCAACCCATCTCAAGATCTTCAACGTTTAAGAAACGTGAAAACAAGGTCAAATTGGGATCATGGCTAATACCGATGCGTTTTTCCTTAGTGCTAAACATATTAGAGCTTGTATTTGGTTAAACGCACTGCTTGGCGCTATCAGTAAGAGAGAGAAAATGAGATAATCAAGACAAAATAGTATTGATTTTCAATGATGACATATTTATTTGACTGACTGCTGGATGAAAATAACTTGTTGCACCATTATTTGAAATAACATTTTGCACCAGGAGATTGTCTGATAAGGGGCATACATATTTAGCCGAGTTAGTGAATGCCAGGCAAGCAAGCTGATGGTTGGCTTCGATTATATGCCGGCTGTTTAATATTTTGTTTCCGGATTGAACTATTATGAAAGTACTTAGTACATATAATATAAACTTTCTAAACCTGAGTGGAACAGAGCAGGTATTTTAAGGATTCTTTAAGAATGCTCACTAGTAGACTGTGTTCTCAAATAGAATGCAAAAATAAGTATCTTACGGGTATTATTAATTGATGTTGATTCTGGGACTTGAACACTTGTAACGAAAACTAAAGATAATTTTTAAAACGACTATTAACAATGGTTGTGGCAGTATTACTAAGCCTACTAGGTTAAATTCTCGGTCATGTGTTTTATTGTGAATTACGCTGCATGTTTAGCGTATTCTGAAGAGAATTGGCATTACAAGTGCCTACTTTATTCAAAATCTGTGGGTTGTTTTTGCATCTTGAAGGTTTGAAAGGGGCAATGTCAAACACGATAAATATGGATATGCAGTCGTCAATTATGTTATTACGTCAGATGCCTAGCATACAGTTTTACAATTATCAGGATATTGTCTGTGTCGGAAGTGCTGAAGATGGTAATGCTAAAAGTACTTTCTCCTCATCGCATTCGTCATTAACGGATGATGGGGGAGGTATTGTAAGCATAACCTCTGATGGCACCAGCAATAAAAATGCAGTGCAAGCAATGGATCCAAAGGATCACCACAAAGAAGATCGTTCAAATTGGCCGGCGGCTTTTCGTGCAGGCACTAGTGGCTTGAGTTATGGAGAAGGTCTGCTTCAAAATGAAAAATGATGTCAGCTCGGTATACAGAAAAGACGCATTGGCAGTGGTCGTATCCTGTCCCAAAATGTATCTAGGGATTACCGCCCTTACAAGGATGCACCGAAAAGCAACGATTTCCATGCGTTGATCAGTGCAAATTACAGAGAATCTTGTGATAACTGGGGTTCTCGAGATGTTCGAGCTAGCCGTGACTCCCAAAATAGACGGTTCTGTTCTGACAAGTCACTTACTTATGGTTAATTCAAGAGCATTCCGAACACAACCACCTAACTTTGTCATTTATGAGAACGTCGGTAAATCGCTAGCCTTTCGTTAAGTAGATGCCATTTCATCATTATTCTTCCCCTTTCCTCGTAATTGTGACAATGGGCGTGGCCGGCAATAGAAGCTTTCATACAGGTCTACTCTGACTTATGATTGGACAGCTATCAATTTCCAAAGAGATTTCCATATGTAATCAGAATAAGAGTAATAAAGAGAGTTGCAAGTACGCTTCCAGTATGCAACATTTTCTATTACTAACGCAATGCGACGAAATGCATTACAAAATCTTAATCAATATATCGTATAGCCAGGCGTAAATGATCACACATGCTAAATGTATCAACAAGGAAGAGGTTAGAATCTATTTTATCACACCAATAGACTGTGCTAGAATAAAATATCCCATGAATACCGAATTCTACAGAAGATAGACAGACCAATCAATACCAGTAGGCGCCGTTGGGCTTTTCTGAGACGATAAATCTCTGAACACAGAAAAGGTGCAAAACCGTTGGCCCCGGCCCTTGTATTGTTGGGTTTGATATGTAGGATCCTAGTCATCTCTCTGAGGAGCCAGAAAGTCGCGTTGATACAGCATAAAAAAAATGACTCCTAAAAGACGTTATTTGAGGGTTGAAGTTAAATCCACTGAAAATTTAGCCGTCGAAGTTTTCTGTTCAATCACAAAAAATGGTCGATTCAAGCCACCTGAAATTCATAAAAATACTTATTTCATGATACATAATGAAAAAAAAATCATTAAATCGCATCTCATGGAGCCATATTATAAAGGCGTCTGAAAATGTTGACCTGGATACTAAAGCACGATAAGTCTTAAAACTTGTCACACATTCATACTAATGCAAAAAAAATGCCTGGCATTAAAAAATACCTCTCATTTTTATAACTGTAGAAGCGCATTTAGAATACTAAGTCGAGATGTAGGCAATAAGCTAGTTGTGGTAAGTTAGAAGCTTGAAATGCCAGAAAAGGAATCGTCTGCATCACCATCTTTAAGAACGTTCAGAAGGTAAACATGAAAAGTGAGTAGGGTAAAGCGCGGCTTCAGCCCTCTGGGACCCTATTCCAAGCACGGGCTAAACGATAACCTACAACGTTAATTTTTCACAGCATTATGCTTATCAAGTGAAGCATTATACTGAAAAAAGTCACTGTAGATTCATTTTTACCTCGTGTTTGGGATAGGATCCCCGGGAGCTGACGCCGTTCCTTACCCTATTAAAGCTCGTTACATCAACTCTAGCCTGAAAAATGATCTGTGAATTCTGGTAGAATTATTACATCCAGTTGTGGCTAATGTGGTCCTCCTTGAGCACAGTAAAGATATAGCTACAAAGTGAGATCATGCTGGAGTTGACAAGGTTCAAATCCTGACTTTCCGAAAATCTAAATTAATAGCTGTGATGCCTTTCGAACACCTTTTTAAGAGATAACAATAAGGAGAATGTTTGAAATGCATAGATAGAAAATAACCAACTATCACCGACAAAATTTTCACGGAAGAATATCTCACGAAGTGATTCTTCCTGTCTTGAATCTCAGCAGCAATAATATTTTGGTCTTATTCAATGTCATCTTACTTACTCAGCAAGTCTTAACATACCACTCGAAAGAAAGAAAACCTGATCAAAGTTGGTGAGTAAGTCGGGGTGTGAATATTTTTAAATTTAATTGAGTGGTTAAGAAATTATTCAACAAGATGTTTTTATTTTCAAGTCTGAAAAATAAAAAAAATCCTCAATTGATCCAGATTTATAACGGGATGTTTAAATCAGTGACTTATCCTGAGATGTTATACATTAATAGCCAGTGTTTCTAAATACTTGTTACTTGCACTTGTGTTCGCTGAATTAATAAATTTCCAGAACCACAGTATGTAACAGAGGGATTTTCGTTATTTTCTTTGTCTTTTCACTCTGAAGCGGTACAAACTTAACATTCATAATATCACTTTGCACCATTTAAGTGAAAGGAAAATGGATCGAAAACTGAATTCATTTCATTTCATGTCAAAAGTTAAACTTCATATTCTAATTTAATGCAAAATACTGCCATGATAATGTTTTATCTGCGTTGTCTGTACACCCTCCAAGCTGCCGTCTATTATTCTAGAAAGCAAAACAAGTGATTCACCCGCAAACACATTGCTACTGTAATGAACAAACATCTAGAATTCTTGCCACGAGTGGGCACGATTCACCAGCAACACACAGCTTATAGATGCTCAAAAAAAAAAAAAAAAAACGCTTACCCCAAGACATGCCAGTCCGGCCGAGGACGGTTCCTTCATTTGAATTGTACAGAAATTTGCTGAACGGAATCGGATCGGGCTTGCTTCTCATAAAGAAGGCTTCCTGTTCATCCTCCGGCTTCGGCTGGAATTTCGGAGACTTTGGTTTCGACATTTCGATGCACGTTTTTTTTTCCTTTTTTTTAGCAAACAAATTGCAACCGAAAGAGAATCTTCCAATCAACCCTGTGCTCAAAACGAACTCATATACGTCGTAGGTTACACTGTTAGGCTCGTCGAAGGGCTTCAACTCTAACCACGCAGCATATCACACAAACGGGGTCTCGAAGGCCACGCACAACTCTATTCCCTTATGCTTCTGCTGCTAACTAAGAAGTTCTAATGATACAGCCACACTAGCACCGTGGTCGCGGACGATCTTGCACTTAAAAGAAATTTAATTTTTATATAATACCGGGGGACAAATTTAGATTTCACCAGCAAAAAGAAAAAACTCACGATTCTCGATATTCGAAATTTTTGTTCGGTGGCGCGCGAGAGTAAAACGGTAGCAATGAGAAAGAATATAACGACCGACAAAAGTCGTGTATATTTCTCTGAATGCAAGAAAAAAAAATGACGTCAAAAGGATGGGGACTTTATATTTAAAAGCGTGAGGGACAAAATCTTAGTACAAATTAAAGATAGATTTCGTCTCTCGAAAGGAGTTTCCAATTCGCGAAACCGTCCAAACAGGTCTTCGATCGTGAAGGAACTGTGTATATTGTTGATGCTTCAACGATCGTTCAGCCTGAAAGCAGTTTTTTGTTCTTCACAGTTTATCCACCATGGGGCCACTCATACAAGCGAATCCAGCCATAGGGTGTCCATCCCAGTGAATTCAACATATGGAAGAAATTTTTCAATTCATACCTTTTCATGGAAAGTCACTCTAATTTTTCCGTTTGACCCTAATGTCACTTTTCTGGTGACCCTAATCAATAGCGCAACACAACCCCAATGGCTAGTAGTAAAACCAGTTTTCCTCCAATACCCTCTCAGCAACATTACGCTTTCTTTTTGTTGCAAACGCGTCGGTTTAGTGTTTGCGTTCATCACACACAGATAGTAAAACGAGGCAACCTGGGAACGTGCATATAGTCGCCGTTTTCAGGGCCTTGGGTACAAGTTCAATTCATTTTTATGGTATTCGTGCTACGCATGTGTACCATAGATAATCGTTTGAGAGGCAAAACTGACCTAAGCGACAGGTTGCTGCTGGGCACTGAGCATATCGTCGGGGGTTTTCCGCAGGTATAACGATGGAATTTCGACGGCGTCATGAGTTGTAAACGAATACATGTAGAAATCTATGCGCAGAGTGATGGAATAGTAACGGGCGTGGACGAAACGTGGAGGGGGGTGGAGGGTTTTGCATTATGTTGTGAGTATTGCACAGTAGTGTGTGAGATTAGCATATTTTGAACTATGGATGGATTCATTGCGTGGTAGTATGAAGTGAAGGAATGAATATTATGGCGGATTTTGAATAGTTGGAACGTGATGCATGGCCCCGTAAAAATAAGGAACAGGATGGATGCATATTTTGTTTTCTTTTGAATTTAATTCGAATGAAATCGCAAATTTTTGTGAACAATTATTTTTTTTATTTCGTTCATATTCCAATGTTGCCACTTCAAACACTATCTTATTGTTACTGTTCAACAAATAAGCTGATTAATATTAAACATCGAAATAGTGTCTCTATCTGAACACTAAATAAAGTTAAAGGGCGCTTATAGCATTGGAACTTAAATTGGATTATGCATAAGATAAATGCCGTGTGGTTTATACGCTTTATTGAAATCTCTGGAAATGAACAGCCGTGTTCACATCAGTTTTGCTGACCGCCAATAATGTCTGTATTAGCATTTATCATAGGGAATCATCAAATTAGAAATAATCGATTATAACTGAACATTCCGTGCAGTCTAAAAAGGTGATGCTCCTTTTCTTTTCAAACGGTTGGGACTTAAGCATTAACTATAGTCCTAGCCCCATATGACTTATAGCGCCATTACTCACACACGTACTTTCCGGAAAAAAAATCCTTGTACACACGAATCGGTTTCTATGTAAATTAAATCTTGCTCGAATTCCAGTTATTAATTCCAGGTAATTTTTTCCTCACTAGGACTGATTTAATGGTCGATTGATTCCGAAGAAAGAAAGAAATACTCAGAAACAAAATCTCCTCTAATCTTCTCTAATGATTGTTTCCTAAGCACAAGATTGTTTCAGTAAGACGATCTCACTGCAAAACCACAGCTCAGCACTATCAAACAACTGAAGGACATTTGACTCGCGGAGAATTGATTGCCGAAATCGATACTGTTTTTTCTAAATTTTCAACAATATTTGCGATTCTTTACGCAGCAGTAAAACCAAAACACATCCGTTCTAAAGCACCGGTTGCCTCGATCACCATTTATTAATACATTTCACTCAAGCACAAAATTTTCACGTAGAAGTCATTCTCTAAAAGTGGAGTAATGAAAATAATCTGAATCTAATTGCGCGATTCAAAATAATACTTCAGCTCCAACCCACTTAATCGATTCCAAATCTGCACAGCTCGAAAAACTAGTGCGAATTTCTGTTCAATATCATGCACATAAATGGAGCGTCACAAAACTTACAAACTTACATTATTAAACGTGTAAAGTTCGGGACATCTGATTCTTGCGGATGATATTGTATACAAAAGCTCGTCTTTTTGCACTTGTTTCATGCAAGTTGCTGCTTCGTGAGGAAAGAAATACAATTTTACATGCTCTGATATTTCCATCACAATGAAAATTCAGATTTTTTTCTGTGTGGTACTTATTCTTCTCCCAAAATTTGATTTTCTTTTATGCAAACTCGTATTTCACTGACCAGTGTAGGTTTACATAGGAATTTCAAAGCTAATATTTTGTCCTGTTCTCGTTTCTGCTGAAAAAGTTTTCCTGCACTCCCAGGAAAGTACCAACAAAAGTGTAGCAGGTGAATCCAGATAATGTTGAATCGAAAAATGCCATACACAATTTGAGGATGACATATCCATTCTTGTAAATGAGTTTGAACAATACAAACGGAAAAAATACAGTCTTCTAATTCCGAAACAAGAAAGTCCCCGATACCGATTCTCTTTACCTGGCTCCATCCGACACGATCCCCAATGGAAGGCTACTCAGGCCACGACAATGAGGTAAACAGTTAAAATTATTTTGTAATTTTCAGTTTATTTTCATGCACATAAAAAGAGCATGCTAATTACTTCAAAATTACATGTGTTTTCAAATTTACACGACTACAAAGCCTGTAGTATTTACTCAATTGAATTTAACATGACCTGCACAAATAACCACCGCGTTTATTATTACATCCAAGTTTATTTTTCACGTTGCAGAGAGAGAAATGGGGGAGAGAACATGAGGGTTTATTGTTTAGTTCAATCAATTACAAAATAATAAAAACATGCTAATTTGGGCTTTCAAGTGCCAGGAGAAATCCTGTAAAATAACATATCCTGCCATAATAGTCGTCCAGGCCCTGATTCAACTATTGGGGACAGAGCTATCCAAGTTATCAAGTATCCTTCTTTATACGACGTTGCGCGGCCAGATGCAGCCTACACTTCCAGATCGCTACCCACTGATGAAGGTATTCCTACAATTTACAAGTTTCTATTAGATGTACTAACATAACGTTGGTTCCATTCTAACCGTTTCTTTTCCGAGTACCAGCTGGCATGCAGCGATGCCAGCTCCGTGATTTACACATTTACGCAAACCTAGCTGAACAACAACACTATTTCAAATCAGCTATTTGATGACACATAATCCGTCTACCAGAAGGATCATTCAACTCTCAAAAGCAACAAGTGCTCAAGTAATGGACCTTGTCGTACGATCCGGTTTTACGTCTTGCCTACTGATACTTCCTGAAGATTCGATAGTAGAGAATCTGTGGGTGGCAATTTTCCCTCTAACACTCTTTATCTGCGTGATATATGTACCCCCGGATCGTTTTAATGATCGCAACCTATTCAAGAAGCACACACTTTCACTGGACTGTATCATATCACAAATGGCAGCTAGAGCTAGAGCAATCAATGTTCTATATCATGACATGACTAAATATGCGGCTCTAACAAATTTCACTTTTTGACAATTCCTGTTCATCGTTCAGACCGACAACTCTCTATCGCCTTTACAAAGACAAGACTTCGAGAAGTTGATGGTATTCTGAGTGTAAACAACCGTATTCGGGATATGTGATTCTTCTGAGAAGAACTGGGACTATGTTTTTTTTTGTTCTGGAAGCCCTGCCATTGCTCATAAAAAATGCAGACATCATTCTCCTCTTCTGTTAACGCTAGAGATAATTCCTGAGGATCGCTTCCACAACTGCGCCGAAAACATTCACTATGACTTTAACAAAGCAAACTTTGATGGAATGAGTCATTTTCGCGCTGCTGTGCAATGGAACGTGACGCTTGGCAACAGATATGTGAATCATGCAGCTTAGACAGTGTGGTCATCAAGTAGACGTCATGTACACTGAAATATCGGAGCTTTCGACAGTGTGAACCATGAGATTATCATCTTTAAATACGGTTGAATGGGTGTTCACGATACTCTACTAACTTCTCCGTTATATCTGGTGTTCCTCAGGGCAGTCACCTGGGCTCATGCCTTATCCTGCTGTATATGTATGACGTGAACATGATTCTCAAATATCTAAAACTTTTGCACGCAGATAACTTAAAACGCTACTATGTAATCAAAAGGGCAAAAGGGCTGAATACACTGGCAATTGGTGCCAGATTAACAGGATGTCATTAAATGCGTGTTCAAGTGCTCTGTTATCTCCACAGTTTGAAAGAAACATGTAATTGTCGGCGTTATATATTACATATGAACCAGCAGTAGCGTTGTTCTGCTTAACACTGCGTGCCGAACTGTAGCCGCTTTTCGTGCTGAATTTTAAATTGTTGGAAGGAAGGTGGAACGTGGCTAAAGCATGTTTCGTCGGCGATCTACTGCAGAGGAACACCGATTGCTTCACATTACTCAGTAAAATTGGGAACGATGCACGTTAAATATTTTACCAGATTTCTCAAAAAAGATTTTTGACGTAGGACTACGTCTGTGTTTTCAATACTGGGGTACACGTTCGAATTGCGAAAATTTGGAGCGTCACGAAAAATATATAGGTTTTGAACGTTAATAACTAAGTCATTCCACAATTGATTTCCAAAATGTTTGCACCAAACGATCGGGACGTTTTCTACGCTTCGATTTCAATATTTAAAACTATTGATTTTTAACATGCAATTAATAAAATTAACGCAAATATGAAGTGATGTCTTATAATATCGATTTTTCATAGTAAATTTACAAAATGCACAGTACTTTCCGCACACAGACTTCATATTTAAGTATGGAACGTCTCCTAGGCAGCCATGAATGTTATATAAGGGGTACACCTTCGCATTTTGATTTAGTTTTCCGGCGGTCGTGGAGCTGTGCAGAGTAGGATCTGCAGTTGGATCGTAGTTGGCGGCAGCACTGGCGAGCAGTTGCTGCCCAGAGAGGCGTTGGTGCAGTTGGCTGTTGTTGCCGATGCTCCCGTCAACCTCGCTGCGAGAAACATGACTGCTGAAGCCTACGAGGACGACCAAATTAGTTTGCCAACTAAAGAGTTTATTTGGTTGAAATTTTCTCTTGTGCTGTTTGAAATTAATTTCAATTACCGCGCCCCGGCTGAACATAGCATTCATTAAACGCCGCGTCCCGTAGTAAATGACAAAGAACGTTGAACAACCAACGTACGGAATTCGATCCGAACAGCGACACTTCAGACCGACCATGTGGTTGAGTTCGTTGTAGTTCCTAGTTGTGCATAGCGGATTAGTTGCTGGCGGTGGCAAGCAAATTAGGAATGTTTCGGTTAAGAAAATCATCCGTCTAGCGTGTAATAATTAAAACTAATTATTGTGGCGCAATAATTGCAGTTCGTCTCCTTTAATGCAATTTGTAACACATTGCCTACGTTGGTACCGCCTTCTTTTGTGCACTAGCATCCGATGCCTTTACCTAATAGCTTTTAGCAGAACATTTTGATTCAGTCTTACGACAGTCGTTAAGTCGTGCAGTGGCTGTAGGATCGCAGTTGGCGGCGGCGAGCAGTCGTTGCCCAGAGAGGCGTTGGTGCAGTTGGCTGCTGAAGCCTACAAGTTGGCGGAAAAAAGCCGCCTGTGACAACGAGACAAGAATCAATCATCCCGCGAGATGAACCAAGAAAGAAAGCCCAAGTTCAATCGTGAACTGTTTCTCCCCCGTCAACTAAATCCGTCCTTTTCAGGACGACCAAATTAGTTTGCCAACTGAAGAGTTCGTTTGGATGAATTTTTCTCTTGTGCTGTTTGAAATTTCAATTACAGCGCCCCGGCTGAACATTGCATTTAAACGCCACGTCCCGTAGTAAATGGCAATGCGCGTTGAACAACCAATGAACCAACAGATCCATAACTATCTTCTACGCATTAGAGATAGTGGCCCTCTCAACCATCGTAGAAAATACAACCGGGGCTGTATCATAATTAAGAGCCACCAAATGCTTTCTAAAGAGTGTACAACAGAATTTTTCTTGGCCCTTTCAGGACAGACTTAAATCAATTAGCGGATGGCCCTGACGTGTATGGGAAATAGATTGCTGCGTGGTCCTTCGTCACCTTTGCGAACAAAACCATTGGGCTGTACCTTGTAGTTTTTTAATATAAATTTAAAAAAAGTATGGTGCGTAAGATACAAGCGACCACCATCGCCCCGTATACCCTTACGTAATTAATGCATGGTCCCTTGACATCAAAACCCGATGAATCTCCGTTTGAGTGCTTCTTCATCAATCGGCAATCAAGGATCAACTATGGTTTTCTTGAACCAGTGCTGAGCATGCACCGTGTTTTTGATAGTTTTTACGACGTGTTTGACGTTTTGACGTGACGTGTAAAATATAAGAGTGTGCGTTTTTTTAAATGTCTCTGCTATATTTTTTAAAGAAGATGCTACTTTTTGACGTACGACTACGTCTGTGTTTTCAATACTGGGGTAAACGTTCGATTTGCGAAAAGTTGGAGCGTCACGAAAAGTGTTTTGGTTTTGAACGTTAATAACTAAGTCATTTCACGATCGATTTTCAAAATGTTTGCACTAATCGATTGCGACATGTTTTGGATTGGCAGCTGGTGTTGGAGGGTGAACTGGCAAGACACCATTAGCCAGGTAGCGGATGGCTCAGCAAGTTATTGTTAGCAAGCCATTGGCTAGGTATCCGTTGCTAGGTAGCCATTGGTTATGCAGTTGGTTTACCTAGCCAGTGGTGAATTGCCAGCTGGCGGTGCCAACTGCCCTGGTGGGTGCTGGAAGGGGAGGCTCCCATACAAATGAAACAGAAGTTTCTGCATAACTCAAGAACTTATCAAGTAAATGGAACCAAGTTTTCTGGAAGTAGGAAATGTATCTATGGTGGTTCGAGACCCCTCTCATTTCTAGAAAGGGGGGCTCGCATACAAATGAAACTGTAATTTCCGCATAACCCTAGAACTAATAAAGTAAATGGAACCAAATTTGGCTTGTGGGAATTTTTAAGGCAATACATGTTTCTATGGTGGTTTGAGACCCCTCCGCCCTCTGTTAGAAGGGGGCTC
Organism: Aedes koreicus; assembly: GCA_024533555.2. Lineage (NCBI taxonomy): Eukaryota > Metazoa > Arthropoda > Insecta > Diptera > Culicidae > Aedes > Aedes koreicus. The sequence goes on from JAHHFK020004547.1 coordinate 218,636, forward strand.
CCATACAAATGAAACACGAATTTCTGCATAACTCGAGAACTAATCAAGCAAATGCAACCAAAATTGGCATGTGGATGTTTTTAAAGGAAATAAATGTTTCTAAGGTGGCTTGAAACCCCTCCTTTTTTTTAAAGGGGGCTTCCATACAAATGAAATGATTTTTTTTGCATAACTAGACAATTAATCAAGCATATGAAACCAAGTTTGGCAGGGGGAGGTTTTTGAAGAAGAGGAATATGTCTATGGTGGATTGAGACCCCTCCGCCTTCTGGAAGGGGAGACACTCATAAAAATGGAATACAATTTTTAGCATAACTCGAGAACTAATGAAGCAAATGAAATAAAATTTGGCATGTTGAGGTTTTTGGAGGCATGAAATGTTTCTACGGAAGTTTAAGACCCCTCCTCTTTTTGAAGGAGGGAAGGGATATCTATATATATATATATATATATATATATATATATATATATATATATATATATATATATATATATATATATATATATATATATATATATATATATATATATATATATATATATATATATATATATATATATATATATATATATATATATATATATATATATATATATATATATATATATATATATATATATATATATATATATATATATATATATATATGTATAGAGATCCTGCTTCCTAAGACCTAATATGCCAAATGTGGTTTAATTTACGTGATTAGTTCTCGAGTTATGCAGAAATTTGCGTTTAATTTGTATGGGAGTCCCTTCCCCCCTTGAAAAAGAGGAGGGGTCTTAAACTTCCGTAGAAACATTTCATGCCTCCAAAAACCTCAACATGCCAAATTTTATTTCATTTGCTTCATGAGTTCTCGAGTTATGCTATATATATGTATATATATATATATATATATATATATATATATATATATATATATATATATATATATATATATATATATATATATATATATATATATATATATATATATATATATATATATATATATATATATATATATATATATATATATATATATATATATATATATATATATATATATATATATATATATATATATATATATATATATATATATATATAATATTTATATATAAAGAATTTCTGTCTGTCGTTCTGACCCTTATGAACTCGGAAAGAAACCGATTTGTATTTTGGGGCTGGGTAAGGTTCATATGATTGTTTGTGACCTATTCTCTCTCAGGAAGGGGAGCTCTCATCCAAATGAGACACAAATTTCTTCATAACTCGAGAACTAATCAAGCAAATGGAACCAAATTTGTCATGTGGGGGGTTTTGAAGGCAATGAATCTACCAAACATGAAAATTACCCAGGTTACTTAAACACAAAACGTGTTTTTTTTCGGGTAAGAAGCATGTTCTGATAGAATTTTGAACCCCTGCTTCAAGAAAAAAAAAACTCATTCCGAAAAACAACCATAAACGTCCCAGTTATATTAAATTTTCCTTCATTTAGTTGCAAGCGTAGCAGCGCTCGCACTGGGTTCAGCTAGTATTTATATATTCATATATGACGCAACGTTGAGTGTTAAAAATCCACAATTACTATGTACAAACAGACAGAACGGTATCCTTTCGGAGTAGAACCATCTGTGTTTTGTTTGCAGTAGTGACACGGTTCCCAAATTTTGACAGAAAGCCAATAACTATAAAATGATGTATTTCATACAAAAGGTCCTTTTAAGGGCTACTATTCTGATTGTTAAAGAGAGTTATACTGAATTATTATAAGAGATTTATCATTGTATGAGTATGACGCCTACCTAATTCGTAAATCCTGGCCGATCCTGCATTTTGATCGATTTCTGTTCCACATATACCAAATATTTCAAAAAATCGTGCTTCAGTTTTAAAAATTACTAAGGGTCATTTGTAGTTTGTTTATTCTTGCAATCGCAGCCCGCTGGGTGCAGGCATGTAAGGTTGCCGTATTACAGACATAGTCCTCTAATAAATAGTTGTTTAATGTTGGTAATGTTCGCTTCAAATTTCAACCAATGCTTAGAAGTGCTTCTGCGCGTTTAAGTGCGTTGGATAGAGTCCCTACCATTCGATAGGAATCTTAATATTTTAAGAAAGTGTTTGAAAGTGGTACTGAAATGTCGCAGCATATGGTAGCATATGCGTGAATACCTCAACCGTGCAAAGGAACAGTAATCAGAGCGTTCGCTGAAGCAGACATGAACCGCTGCTGTGACCTCCGTTTGCAATGCAAGAGATATTTTGTATTTTTCATGAATCACCGTCCATTGATCTTGGTTTTCAATGTGCAGAACTGTAATCAATTATTGAAATTATATTCCCTAACAGATCCTTCACTCTCTTCCATGCCATAATGATAGAGGCCAAACGTTCCTTTTCAAGGCCACAATTTTTGTTTTTTAAGGATAGATAACATAATTTTCTCACCTAATGACTTCCTTATTCTTGTCTAACGTTCCATTAGGACCACATCTGCGCTATTTTGACCTAGACTGAATTGAATTCCCAAACAGACCCTCAACCATCTACAACGCGATAAGGATTATGGTCTCCAGCTGGTCGATGATATCAACACAATCATCACTGCCAATACAACCATTTCCCTTTCATCATACCAACATTCAAACAAACGACCCTTTCAAGTGAAGAATGATTTTTGCTATTATGCAAATAATTGAATTTTCTAATACTTATTTATGCCGATCGAATTGTGTTATACATAACCTCACTGACTTTTGGCAAGCCTTTGACAGATAATCGCTTGTTCGTTTCTAACACAGGCTATTTAAAAATAATAACATTCATTTACATAGCTACATCGTCCTACGTCACCTTTGCGTACAACCCCATTGAGCTGTCTCTTGTAGTTGTTTTAAGGAGTTGTCCTTTTGTTCAGTTATAGTAATTGTCATTGGGGAGATATTTTTACCGGTTGACAAAGTAATAGAAAAATTAATAAATCTTCAAATATCCATTGTAATGATTTTTTTTAAAATCTTGATGGTATATACATAACTCAGTGATGACTTGCAGTTTGGAAATTAAGTCGGTATTGTATACGAAACCATTAAAATGTCTAAGGGTATCAGCTTATTACTATTGTTATACCTTCGGTAATGAGATATTGGGTATCTGAATGAAACATATTCACTAATTGATTAGAAATAACGATGCTGTTAAAAAAACAGAGGCTTCCTCCCCCCATTCGCCGTAAAAATAGGTTTATCTGGATATTGTGCTTATTAATCTATATAATGATTGTGATAATAATAATTGTTTGGCTGTGATTATATTGGTTGAAATCATGCAAAATGAATACTTACTCCAGCTGGAGGGCGTCCGGCCAAAAATTTCTCCTTCTGATGGGTTCCATAGGAACAGCCGGAAGCTCTCCTTGGCCGATATTTTATTCGGACTTCGGTAGTACTGCTGAAACTGGTCAAATGGTTCTTCTACTGGTTTCGGCATCTTGCAGGGTGCGTTCTTTCGGTTTTCTGCTACTGCTGCTTCTATTTACTTGTGGCTTTCAATTAATGGCGTTCTGCCTTGCGACGTGACTCTTCTCTAAATTGATCCGGGAAAACGAAAAAAAAATTCCACAGGGAGGGTTGTATTATTCACCCCATATTGTTTTGCTTTACTTTTGAGCTTTCGAAGCTGGATTGCACGTGTGTGTAGGATAGAAATGCTTGAATTCGATTGCATATAGTGATTGTAAGCCGGAGATAGGTTATAAGAATACTTTAAGAACGCATCATCAAAGTCAAACATATCAGACGAGTTTTATTCTCGGAAAGCCTTACAATTCAAGAACTTATTATGATCAAACTTTTAGTATGTAGTAAGGGAATTGATGTAATACGGCCACTTGAAATGAATTCTTCAACCTCTAAAATGGAACAACAGTTTGTCATATAGATATTTTTGCCCCCAAACAGTAGGCTAACTTTTGTGAAAAAATGTCAATGTTTATTTGAAACCCAATCTGTGATACATTTTTAACTACAAGGTAAAAGTAGGTAAGCTGCCGTCAAACTGACGTTTATATTTTTTGTTGAAAAAAAAAGCTGATTCATCGATATGCAAAACAAGCTTATCGTGGATACCCAACCAATTTGATGTAATATAAATAACATTGATCGTATACCACCCTGTCCCTTCCAGTATGATAATTTGGAAGCTAGAGCACGCACGCATCATGTGTGTAGAATTTCTATAAGGAGTACATTCGGTTCAGTTAGCAAGGACTGTTAGCAGGCGTCTTACTGTCTAGGCTTTGTTTACGACATCTCCGGCACTTGTATTTTTTTTTTTTTTAAGAATGGACCTTCGCTCTGCGTTAGAGGATAAACCTCATCTCTTAAATTGATACCACTTATGAAGACTATTGTCGCCGATCTTCGAAACAAGAACGATATTGAAATTTTATGCGTATGTGGTAACAGTATTTCCTCACAAGGCAGCAGAGAGAAATTCAATGAAGGTAATTGATGTTTTGTAACACACCAGAGAGACGTCAACCGTCTGACCATTATAAATTATCTCTGGGTGATGTAAATAGATACGTTTGAAAAATATCGTCTAGGATTTTTTATTTTAAGAGTTTCATTTAAAAAAATTCTGTACTTGCCAAAACGATAAGAATATGAAAATACTCATCTAGGAGGTAACAAAGTGATACTATGTCACGGTTATTGAGGCAAGCATTAGATTGATGCGGTTATTTTATCTTTTTTCCTCAAATAGATTAATGATTCAGTTGATTTTTCAGAACAGACCTCATTCGAACATTTAAATGAATTTGTTGCAAGCTACCGATGAAAGCTTCTTCTTCTTTAGCATTTCAAGCTTATTGCTTTCACAATTAGCTTATTGCTTGCTCTCAACTTAGTGTTCTAAATGCACTTCCACAGTTATTAATTGAGAGCTTTCGATGCCAAGTACCATTTTTGCATTAGTATGATTGTGTGGCAAGTACAATCATACGCTATGCCCAGGGAGTCGAGAAATTTTCCTTAACGAAAAATTCCTAGACCAGACCGGGAATCGAACCCAGCCACCTCCAGCATGGTGTTGCTTTGTAGCTGCGCCTTTACCGACTGAGCTAAGGGAGGACCACCGATGAAAGCTATCAAATCGAAAAAATATCGCAAAATAAATAAACTTGTTCATGAGTGTGAGTATTAAACTATTCATCCTTATTCCTGACTCAACCATTTTGAAGATCTTATCCAGTTCACGAGACTTTTGATACATAATCAAATATTCTTCAAGAATCACTTAATTTCATATGATCAGTAAAACTCTATTTTATTATATGACACCAACCGAGCTGCTCTTAAATATGTTAATGTTGGATTTTTCTTACTATTGTTATCAACAATTTGCAGATTTTAATAAAATTAATCGAATTTATTTGTCACGGTTTTTTTGTTCAATCATGAACTCAATTTAAGCCATAACAAAACCTAAGTATCTGTTTTACGGACTTAGGAAATTTTAACCAATTAAATTTTGTCGAGTTCTGTTGTAAAACATTCAAAAAAATGGAAATGTAGTGACTATGATTCTGATTTTTCAAAGCACAGTGGTCCAGATCCTGTAATAAAGAGGATAGAAATAGGCTGTAGGGTTAAAAACTTATGAGATAAAATTTTGACGTAGTCAACAAAAGTGCTTGAAATGAATGCATCCACAACTTTTCCCTCTAGCATTTTCTATTAAAAATATAGCCCTATTAAAGCGAGTCACTTTAATTCCACTTCCATGAGAAGCTGATCCATTTAATGTTGATAATTTGTTCTCAAAATACTTATATTCTATAACTTCGCGTTTATCCACAACCATTTTGGTCCCCCTACTCTCTGAATGTGGACCAATGTGGATCGTTAGAATTTTTATTGGGATTTAATTTATTTTACCATTATTTTAAATGGTAATTTTTGGTTTAAAACAAAACTGATTCTACAAACTGAAGGGTTTTCTCGAAAAACACGATTATTAACTACTTGCTTGCAAATTTAAAATTTGAACTCAAATGAAACACTTAACCAGAATTCAATATTAGTATGAATAAATTAAGTTATATTGTAAATTAAAAAATGTAAACTTAAGTTCAGAAATGAATTGAAGATGAAATTAATTTCTTTTCAAACCAAAGCACCAAAATATGTCTATGAAACTTGGATGGAAGAAGTTATGCGTGAAAAGGGCATTTTTTGTTGGCCTTTCTAACTCAAATCTTGAGATTGGCCATAACTTTCAATACACAAGACCTACGGCTATGCTTATTTCAGCAAAGTTTGGAAAAAAAATCCAACAAGAAACAACTCTGTACAACATTGCGCTGTATCAAAATAAGTCCGAGATATTTCAAATTTTGCCAAGTATGTTATTTCTTCATTTCAAACGGAAATTGCGTTTTTCGCTCAGTAAATGTAATTTTATTTTAAAAACTCTTACGGCATTGTGTTTATCAGACAATTTTACATAAGAAGCACTTAAAACTTAGAAATGATCTCAAATCACACTGAAAAAACGCTGGCGATGCAAAATGCTGTATTTTAAAGCGAAAAATCAATTAACTTCAGTTTGTTTTAAAAAAAAACCTTATTTATATCTACCTTATCTCAGCCACTTAATGATTTAAAACAATCTGCAGATTTTCGACGAAAATATTCCAAAGAATTCTTTTGGCAACAGTGTTATCAAGTATGCTATTCCTGTAATTTTTATATTGTGTTCAAAATTTAAATTTGATTATATTTTGTTCAAAATTTGCATTTTGATTTTAAAATTTCTAAAGCAATTATGTTTTCTACATAATTTTACAAAAATAACTACCTTAAACCGTGAATTACTTTTGTTGATTTTTAGTTGTAAAGACATCTATAAACTAATAAAGTAACAGCATTTCCTTATACATCTATTAAATAATAGAATAGCTCATTAGTCAAATCTACAGTGACGGACAATACAATAAGACCAACGCCTGATTTTCATACAAAATGGTCATGAAAGGATACAAAATGGTCAAGGAAAGGCTTGCTTTTAATTTTCTCGAGAACCAATTGAGCTGAAATTTCGGCTGTAGTCCAAAAGTAGCCTGAATTCTCATCTGCATTAAATCCATCATTTTTCATTAACCACTTTAAAAGTTACAGACACCGCATACGACAAAACAATAACCACTTTTTGATTATCATATAGGATGCTCGAATTTGAGCATCTGAATTTTGATAATAGATGCACGGGTCATTTTAATATCAGTATACTATAGATTGTAATTCACACTCATCAACATGGCCTAAACTATGGATATCAAAAGGAGGTCTTATTGTTTTGTCGTAGGTGGTGTCTGTAGGTTCTGAAGTGGTGAATGAAAAATTATGAATTTACGAAGGATGAAAATTCAGGTTATTTCTAGGCTATTGCCAAAATTTCAGTTCAATTACTTCACGGGAAAGTGAAAGACAATTGAAGGCTTGTCCATTTTGTATGAAAATCGAGCTTTGGTCTTAATGTATTTTCCGTCACTGTTATTATTTTACGAATGTTGATAGGTAAATCTTTATAAAACATAAATTTATTACTGAGGGAATGAATCCACAAAATAATTGCATAAAAAGCTCACAATTTTCCCCAAAACCAAACTCAGAACTTCAGACATTAAAAAAAATGCAATTTGTGATTATATTATTATTTTTTTAGCAGGTCGTAAAGGCGCCATCGTAACAAGTTGTTTCGTATATAATTAACTTGAAACTTAGAAGGAAATGATCTTAAACAATCTCTAATTTTAATAATTTGTTTAACATTAATGGTAGTTTTTATTGAAAGTTACGACACAATTAATACTCTATACATGCCAACACAATGAAGGTGAACAATTGGTTCCCAACACGACATGTTTTGGTGATTCGTTTTGACATACGTTCGAATTTTAAACCTAATACCCCTATTGCATATTTTTCATACTGGCCCAGTGTGCAATGTTAACTGGAGGAAATTTTTGAAATCGATTATTTTAATTAATGTAAGGCTTCCATCACTTAGAATCTGAATGCACTGTTCATTTTAAAGCAGCGTTTCTAGTTGTCAGTTCTGGAATGTTTTGGCAGCAGTTCGTTTTGGAATTTCTTGGAACTTTTTTCTATAGGGCGAATCTTACATTTAGAGATTCTCTCCTGTCTCGTTCTCTTTCATTTATTTCAGCGCCATTCTAAAACTTTCGAGGGATTCTTTAGTACAGATAGAAACACGACAGTGCTGGCTAGCATACTCTATAAATAGTAGAATGAAAAACGTAAAGGTGATTGGAATATTAATTATATAATGAATATATTGGAATAATGAAAGAGAAAGTAATCAACGAGGGTCTCTCAATGTTAGATTCGCCGTTATGAAAACAGTCCCTAGATTTCTTCTCTTTTCATCACGTTAGGTGGAGTTTCAAAAACGTTCTGCTTGATGAAAGTGGAAAGAAGAAAATTGATTGTGGGCACCTACGTCAAAAATCCGACGTGGTCAGGTTCAAAAATGCTAAAGGTTCAAAAACATGTTTGAAGAAAAAAAAAACTACCGCTCAACGGTTATATTCCTTAGCAAAAATTCTTTAAAGCCACGGATCGAAAAGATGTCCCTCGAAAGTTAAAATTCGTTTTGCTGATAAATTTGCTAAAACATTTCTAAAACAGCACGGAATTTGTAGCTGTGAACCAAAAACTAATGTTTTCTTCAAATAGCGTCGAAATTATACATAAAAGTCCCGAGTAGATGCAAAGAACACAACAAGAACCAACTATGGGCAAACTACGCTAGAATAGCAAACCTTGATATTTTTAGTTACTTTGTCAAAATGCAACTCATTATTCGAAAAAAAAAGGGATTTCATATCAAAACTTGATATTTTCTATGATATATTAAGTTTGAATTCCAATGTGTCATATTTAGTTTTTTGTTATATATTTATTTCCACTCTGAGAATAGAATTCGACTTTGTTGTAGAAATGTTTTTGTTTAAAGCATCCAAAAATGATTTTTATCTAAGTTTGATATTATAATACCATGATTTGTTTTTTTTTTGTTTTCTTACGGATGTTATCTTTGTTCTTCTTTCTATTATGACATTCAAAATAACAACAAATTGTTATTGAGGCGTGCGTCTGTAGATTTTCAATAACAAAACTTGCTATTGGATTGCTATTCCTACCCGTTTGGGGAGAGTCTACAGAAACTTATTCTGTCATTAATAACATTCTCGGAGTCAATAAACATATGAAGTTTTGACCAGATTCTGAAAGCTTTCTATATAATTGAAAGATACTTTAGTGCAAGATTGTCACATATACTTTATTGTACATATTTTTTGAGTTATTTATGATCAATAATCGGTACACACACATTTACATGTATTTTTCATAAACAAATTCAAATGATTTTCTTGGCTTAGTGCGAATTTGATTTTTTTGTTGCTGTCGTAATTTAAATTCAGTGTATGTTACTTTCAGGGTAGCGACTTCTTATGTTTTATTTTACTGACAATCGTTTTCTGATAGCTGATTCTAGAAACTGAATTTTAAATGTAATGTATGATGAACTTAAGCGAGCGATGGCGCTTGAGCCAAGCTATTTAGCAAGAAAAACAAGGAAATGCCAATGCAAAACCCGAGCGTCTGTTCGAGAACATGGGTCAGGAGCGGCTCAAAACAGCAACTATTTCCATGTCAGGGGACCTATCCCCTATGTGTCAGCGTGGGACTCTAAATTCTTTGGCCCTCCGGAAAGATAGGGGGTTGGCGTCAGGCCTTGCAAGACAGCCGGAAAACAAGCAAGCACAGGAATGTCAACAGCAGTATACGGACCGGAACAATCGGCTAAACCCACTATGACGAAACAGGACTAGCGATTGGAATCTCGGTACGAACTGCAGATTCCTCAATTTCATCGGAAGCATCCGCATACTGTCCGATGTATTGATGTAGCATCGCAAGTTTGGTATAGTGTTTTGGTATCGCGCTGCAGGGGGTGTGTTGGGAAGGATCTTTGGTGCATACGTTTAGAGGTAATCATACTATCTACTGGAGTGGTGGCACGACACATAAGCTGGGAACAGTTTTCATAGTCATAGACGAAATACAGAAGTGCGTGATCGGGTGGTGGCCGATCAACGAAAGAACGTGCAGGCTCAGGGGTCGGTTCTTCAACTTCAGTATGATCAACGTGTATAGCCCGCACTTCGATAGCACTGATATGATAGGGATGCTTTTTCGAACGGGAATACGACCGCTGCCCAAGTCATCACATCGAGATCATCCTGGAAGGCTCATGTCAGCCAGCAGGAGGCGTTTAGACTGACTATCGGTAAGTTCACCGCTCACCAACAGATAAACAACAACGGCCTTAGACTTATCAAATTCACCGCCTTCAAGAATATGGCCATTCATAGCACCTACTTCCAGCACTGCCTCCAGCATAAGCACACCTGAAGATCACCACAGTAGACAGAATCGCAAATCGACCACGTTTTGATTGATGAACGGCACTTCCGACATAATTAACATCAGAACCTATCGTGGCGCTAACATCGACTCGCACCACTACCTGATGGTAAAACTACGACGTTAACTATCCGTCGTTAACAACGTACGGTACCGTTGCCCGCCACGGTACAATTTCGAACGATAAGGGTGTGCCCGACGAAGTCCTTCTCAGGGGTTGCTGTAATAATATCAAAACAGCCACCAACGACGCAGTTTAGAACGTCGTCGGGTATGTGGAACAGCGCCCATAGAAAGATTGATTTGACGGGGAGTGTATGGAGGATTTGGAAGAGAAGGACGAAGCGTGGACAGTAATGCTGCAGTACGAAACACGGCAGAACGTGAACCGTTATAGATGAAAGTGGCCACAGCAAAACTGCCTATTCCTGGAGAAAAAACGCCACCTGGAAGAAGCGGAGTGTGAGGAAATAGAGCAGCTGCACCACACTCAAGAAACGAGCCACGAGCCAAAATGTGTAGTGAGAAATATGGGAGCATTCTGACGGATGGACGTGAGATGATTGAAAGGTTGAAGCAGCACTACGACAAACACTTGAATAGTGCAGAGAACACAAGCGCAGATAACCGAGATAGCGGATGGCATGACAACGTCAGCAGGGCAGACGATGGAAACGAACCCACGCTGGCAAAAATAAAGGATACTATCCAACTTCTCAAAAATATCAAGGCGGCTGCCAAGGATAGTATCAGTTCTGAACTCATCAAGGAGGGTCTGGAGAAGCTTTCCATCTGCGTGAGTCGGCTGATAGTTTGAATCTGGAAGACCGAACAGTTACCTGACGAGAGAAAGCAAGAGGTTATATGCCCTAGCTACAAGAAGGGCGACAAGTTGGAGTGTGAGAAGTTTCGAGGGATCACAATCCTCAATGCCGCCTACAAAGTCATATTCCGTCTTCTACCACCAACAGTAACTGAGTTCGTGGGAAGATATCAAGCCGGTGTCACTGGCATGTGCTCGACAACGGATTAGCTCTTCATTGTATGGCAAAACCTCCAAAAAATCCGTGAATACCAGGTCTCGACGCATCACCTGTTCTTCGATTTAAAGGTGGCGTACAATAGTATCGACAGCACAGAGCTATCCAGAATTATGGACATGAACGGCTTCCCGGGAAGTTCACAATACTTATAATAACTGAAAAACAACGTGAAGATTTCGGGAGAACATTATAGCACGTTTGAATCACGTCGGAGATTGCGACAAGGTAAAGGACTTTCATGCCTGTTGTTTAACATTGCACTGGAATTTGTCATGCGAAGAGCCGGGCTCAACAGCCGAGGTTTGATTTTCACATGCTCCAGTTAATTTGCTTGTTTTGCGGATGATATGAATGTTAACGGTAGAAACTTTTGTACAGCGGCAGAACTGTACACCTGCTTGAAACGCAAAGCAATAAAAGTCCGACTGGTGGGGAATGTGTCAAAAATAAAATACAAGCTAGTAGGAGGAACACACAGGACTGCCACAGGGACCGCCTAGGAAGCAGCGTTACGATAGACGGGGATACCTTCATGGTCATGGAGGAATTTGTATACCTTGGATCCTAGTTTACGGCAGACAACGACAACAGCCGTGGAATACGAAGACGCATGATCAATTAAAGTTGTGCCTACTATGGGGTCCAGAAGAACCTGTGGTCAAAAAAGATTCACCCCCGCACTGAATGAACTTGTACAACACGCTGATAAGATTGGTGGTTATCTACGGGCATAAGACATGGACAATGCTCGAGGAGGACCTGCTAGCACCTGGTGTTTTCGAACGACGCGTGCTTAAGTCCACGTTTGTCGATGTGCAGGAGAACGGTGTGTGGCGGCGAAAGAAGGAATCACTAAGCTCTACGGCGAACCTAGCATCCAGAAAGTGCTGAAACCAGGAAGGATACGTTGAGCAGGGCATGTTGCGAAAACCCTGCAAAGATGGTGCTCATCTCAATTTCAGCGGCAAAAGAAGACGTGAAGCGCAGAAAGAGGTTAGAGGAAAGCAGCCATAGACATTGTTGATATAAATGATGAACCTGTAGCACTTGATTATTCCTACAACTTTTCTTACAACTTTTTTCTAACACACGGCGTGAGAACGTTTATTCAACAGATGAGGGAATGATGTTCGCGGCGAATATTTACGTGTACTTTCCGCGAATATCACTACGATCGGCTAGTTAGAGTTAGAGCCATGCTATGTGTGAGACAAATTTGTAGCATTAATCAAGCCCGACACAATCATCATACATCATATTTTGCAAATCAGGTTGTTCTACTAATACAACACATGGCCATTGTTGCACAATTGGTCAGAAATTACACGAACTTTGTGAAACTGCTCGCGTGATTTGCGCCCGATCTAGCTTCAGTCATTGCCTGGATATGATCCATGTACAGTTTGTATGTCATTTGTTAGCACTATGAGCTGTAAAAAAGCGTAGTTGAATCTTCAATAAGGTGGTGACGTCAAATGAAGATAATAAATTGAATTTTACCGTGCAGAAGAAACCAATTAGAAAACGAAGGGCTACGTCAAAAATGGTTTCACATGCATTTAACATTTTACTGTCCCGGTAAAATAAATTTTCTTTGTGGAGATTCTTCAAGCCAAATACATGTTTATTTTTTTCAATAACTTGCACTTCGTTTTTACACGTACTGTTGTCTAAATATTTTATACCGTTAGAGGAATTCTCCGTAAGGAAAATCCAAAGTGAATTTGTTGTCAATAGATTAAACATAGAAAATAGCGGTAGGTGTGAAACTATAACTTGGAAACCACATTTCTTTTTCGAACAGGAATCATCTGTACGGCTGTTTACATTTTTATAGTAGTTGTCCAAGCTGATCAAGCGATAAGGAATTGACAATGCCAAACGATGTTGAATGTGATTATACTGATGCCCGATGTTCTAGATTAATTCAAATTACAGTTCAACCGCGAATGACATTTAGTGAACAGATCAATGCAGCAAGATAGTTTAATTTTACGTTTTTAGAGTATTCTTAAAATAGATGATGAATGAGCTGTGTTGGTCGTAGGTATATTACCCGACTGTTGCAATTTTATTTTAATGATCAAATTATTTCCTTCCATTTGCTACAATATTATAAACATTTACAAGTCAAATCAGGTGACTGCTTTATTTTTTTTGTTGCTATTAAATTCAAAGACTTTAAATGAACGTTATCGATTCCTACACCGACGTTGCGGTATGCATTTATTTTTACGATGATTCGAAAGCACGATCGTTGCTATTTTTATAAATCTCATTGTGTAAAGATAATTGATTTCTCAAATCTCATCGTGGTACATTACATTTTAACATGGCTACTACACTAGAAGAAGCGAAATTTTATTAAAACTAATGTTCACTGTAGCCAATTGCGCTTATTTCCTCTAAATTCAGCAAAGAGACAATAATGTTCCCCGCTTTTCGTTCCATTCTGTAATATGTATTACGTTCTGGCTGTCCTCATACTTAGAAACCTTCATGTATACACTTATCACTTGTTTAATAACACGTTTGAACGTTTAATCATCACCGTTGTACAATCGCTATTCTCGCATTTCCCTTAGGAATAAACGCTTATTTGCACATTTTCATCTCTCTGACACAAACACACCAATCCAGCTGCAGCCTAAAATCCTGAAGGAACAATGCCAGTATCCTTTTATTACCAGCTAATCAACCTGCGCACGCGTCACACTCACACCGTAAGAACGAACCGAGCTTAAGACGTTTCACTCCGCGCACGGCTAGCAACAGACTAAGACAGATCGGATCGCGAGTCTTTGCAACTTTCGGGGTAGATGAGTACTAACTAGTGAATGAATGACTACCAGCCAGCCAACCTAACCTAACGAACGAATAGTCCACTGAGTGCGATAGTGAGATTACCGAATGGTTTACTTTTTTTTCCCTGTGTGTCGCCTTGCCATTATGCACAGTCCAGAGGGTAATCTTCTAATTTAGAAAATCTAGAGTATGATGAGCTTAAACGGACGCAATTTACAACAATACATCCCACTGCCACTGACATAACTGTGGACTGGCACGCTGGATCAGGCTGTCGAGCAAGATACAGCGTCTTACGCATAAATGAATACGCCCTTTCCTGTTGATTTCTTTTTCGATGATCATTTCAATTGCACTGAATCATAAGCGTACGCATATCAAAGTCAACCTTATTTTTGATTATTGGGAATGCTAATGGTGATTGTGTTCTTAGAACATGACAGTTTGTGTAACTTTCTGTGCCTTTTGTATCGTTGAATTTTCATATACAGCATTCTCCCCAATAGCGCGCTTAGCAGGAAGCACGGTAGGGTAATGGAAACCCATAGCATATGGCATTTGGCCGAATTAGTTCCAACGTAGAACACTTCGTGATTTTGTACAGTTGGTAGATAGCAGTACAGAATTATCTCATACGCGGTGCTAGTGTGCATATGAAATTCCTGAATCAGCGGGATCTCGAGATCCTGGCCATTTAGAAAGTTCGCGTTTTCGACAAAGATGCTCGAGTTAATTTTGCCTTTCGGATAAGTTTTCATCAGAAGGATTTGGTCGGCAATTAACAGGGTCCAGCAATTGAACTGCTGCAAAGCATTTAGAGCTATATCAATATTGCACATATAATTGAATCGGGCCTCCCCTTGTCGCTTTGTTTACAATACACTCCCGTTCCATTCTACTCAGTGACTGAGTAGAATTGTATTCCTTTCTCTTTTTCTCACACGGAAAATGCTAAAAAATTGAGTTGATCCACTTTTTTCGAAAATTGAGTAACAATTCCGTGTGACAAAAAGAGAAAGGAATACAATTCTACTGAGTCCCTGAGTAGTGTGGAACAGGAGTGTAAGTTTTAACTGTAAAGGTCGGTATCGTGTTCGACAGAAATTTCTTTTTTTTATCCCAAAACCCATGTTAAATTCCGTTTACTGAAACGGAAAAGTAAAGAATCGTAAAGAAATTTCTGCAGCAGTATCCACCTGAAAAGAACAAAAAATAAAATTAGAATTTGGAAGGTCCTGAAGGTGGATTCAACAACTGAGAGTGGATCCGACTGGAGGCCGCAGTCCGTAGTGACAAGACGGACACTGCGTCGGTATTTCGATGGCACTTGATGATTTCGAACGTTGTTTCAGGATGAGTTGTTGAAATCCGAACTTTCGTGAGTTAGCACCAGTTCCGTATCAAAATACAGGCTGAGCAGCCCTGCCTCCGAGTTCGAACACAGAGCCGGGGCGACTAGGACTGGTCCATAGGACCGGCTTGAATGCGTCCCGGGATAACCTCAATGTTGAATGGAGTTATTGATCGGTGGAATGCTGATTGAACGTTCTTGGTTGACATCACGGCTGGTCCGAGCGAGAAGCAGCAGAACCATTATTTTAGTTATGATCGAACGCACGAACAGTAACACCTTCTGGCCGGTTCGAGGGATCACCAACAACCTTGGATAGAGCTATGTTAACGATGACTTTGAATGAGATGAACGAGAAGTCCTCCAAACTCTTCCCACGAGGAACTCGTTTAACGACCTTCACCAACGAAGAAGCAACATTAGCAATGCTGGTTAACATTATGTTTTTTTTCTGATCTAGGGTGAACGGGGAGAAATAGAAAGCTACGGCAACGTTAGTGGTCAAATCAAATTTAGCGACGCTCAACCGTGCCACTAATACTAGGCCTTAAGCTGCTACTGCCAGGGATGTTTTAGTTTGCATTATCAGATGGTGAGAGCAACTTATACAGCTGGGTTGAGAAGCAATTGCAGTATACGGCTGGATACTAACAGTTCTGCCCTGACTGACCGGTAGAAGATCGCTGTCACGTGAAACATTCGGTTGATGAATGAACGCAGCTGGTGTACACGGTGTTCAATAAGATCTGATACACTTTCGAAACAAGTAAACAAAATGAGAATATTTTTTTTTTCTGGGTTCAGCAATGTATATAAAGAACGTTTACAATATTTCTCTTGGCATGACCCCTCCTTTGTTCTTCTTCATGAGCTTCAAACGTTTCACGCACGGCTGCATGGGTAGTACGTCCCGATTTTGAAAATTACTGTCTTGAACTCGTCCAAGGTACTGATCTTGTATTCGTTCAGCTTCGACACCATAAAGAATCAAACAAAAAAGTCGAGAAGATTCAAATCCGGGGAGCTGTACACTTAGAAATTATGAATTATACAAGAGACGTAACTCATCTTTGTAAAAAGTCGGGGAACGTAAAGAAAGATTTCGTTCAAAATTATGTCTCCGGAAACTGAATCATACGCAAGTTGACAAAAGATGTGTTTGATTGAATTTATTTTCTCATCTCTTTCAACTCATTCTTGTGTGCTAAAGGACGCTTGCATGGGTCGGTCTCAAAGGACAGAAATTTACATCACATTTTGGTAGTGTGTGGGAGGCCACAAAGTTTTAGCCAGAAAGTCGGTTAAATTGTTGCGACATCAGGGTAGGACCACATTTGCCGTGTGGGCTGGTGCACTGTCCTGCTGGTACACGTAGTGATCATCTCCGTAAAGGTTTCTGAGACTTCGGGCAACAACCTTCTCCAAAACCTTAGTTTTGTAGTACGCTGCGTTGATTTTGACGTTTTTTTTAAATAAACATCAAGGGGAGCTTTCCCCGTTTGCATACTGCCCCCCAAATTATCACCAACGCTACACTTCGGAACCGAGGGATGTTTATAATGGATTCAGGAATGTTTTCCCTCGTTAGCGCCCACACCCGGTAATTTTTCACATTGTGCGGCTGCTGCAGCACGAACAGTTTCTCGTCCGAAAAATCGAATTCCTGAACAGCGTGTCGAGAGAGGATCATCGCTTTTTGGTGGTAGCCTCCGAAATGCCATAGACCTTACGATTTTTGTAAGGCTTATAACCAAGGTCCTTGCTGAATCAGGTGTGAGCGATCCCGATGGAGACGTTGAGATCAGCAGCCGTTTTCCGGATTGAGCGGTTTTTTTTGCGCCGAATCCGCTCCCTCCCCACCTAGATGGCCCCACGCGCCCTCGTCGATCGCGGCTGACCGAATCTCGCACGGTCATCGGTCAAGGACGTCTTTTGTTACCACCTGATGGTCGTGTAGACAAGGTTCCGTTTGAGCTCATGTGATTTCAGCATCCAGAGTATTTCGCCGGGTCGCTCACCGCTAAAAAAAAACTCTCATTTACGATGTCCCGATACTCTTTCATCGTACGTAACAAATGAACAACAACTGACAGAATATCAACAACACGCACATCCGTTAGTGTATATATGAAGCTAAAGCTGAAATCAATACCAATACAGAATATATGCATGGCGCATACCTACACAATGATGAAAACTTGTATTCGAACTTATTGAACACCGTGTAATGGTCTCTTGGGTAGTAGTACCCGCGATTTGAAATTGGTTCACTACTAGCTGTAGAAATAGAGACAAGAATAAATTAATTGTTTAAGAGACAAATAATAATAAAAATAATAATAATAATAATATATGTACCGCTAGATCGCAATGCCAGGGCGATTGGCACGGACATCCGTTAGGATCTCGCGATCCCAGTACAGCTTTACGCAACTATTTTCCAGAACCGGGTCTGGCAGGTACTTGTAGTAGGGCACGTAATGGTTTACCAAATTGTGCTTCAGTGCAAGTTGTTGGTGCACAATCTTGGCGACATCGTTGTGACGACCGAGATACGCTACTTCTGCCAATGCTTGGCAGCCAGCAACGTGCGCAGCCATGCGTTGCACTTTCTTCTACTTCTTCGTGCAATATGTACCTGCGATAGTTTTCGTCGCAATGACCCGGTCTTGGATGGCTACCATGAAGCCTTCAGTCTCTGAGAAGAGATCACCTCGCACCAGCCACGTATTCGACGCTACTTTGTCGACAAGCACTTGTTCCAACTGATGGGAATGCGTCCCATGCAGCTCCTTCAGCTTCCACGATGCAACTGTATCGTCGATAGCTTTTAGGTCGCAGCCCAGCTGATAGTCCTCCTGCGCCAGATGGAGGGCACTGAACCCATGGTCTGCTTCACAAACATCACGGTAGACTTCGTGACGGGTCTGGCTTTCAATGAAGTACATCCGGAACTGCTGAATCTGGGAAACGCATAGCGCTTGAATATCGGTAACGCCTCTTCCTCCTTCAGTTCATGGTAGGGTGACTCTCTCGACGGCCGACTTTGGGTGATGCATGCGATGCTTAGTGAACGCCACTCGTACTGCTCGTTCTATCGCCTCCAAGTCAGTTTTGGTCCACTTTATCACTCCAAAGCTGTAAGTCAACAGGGGCACGGCAAACGTGTTAATCGCCTTTATCTTGTTGCCGGCCGACAGGTATGACCTCAGAACACGGTTAACTCGATACAGGAACTTTTCCTGCAACTTCTTCTTGATCGTTGTATGGCGAATCCCGTTCAATTGCAGGAATCCAAGGTACTTGTAAGACTCGCCTTCAACCATATTACAAATCTCCTCCTGTTTGTTGATGCGAAAACTACCGGTATCCGACACTTTACCCCGAAGAAGATTGACTTTTCGACATTTATCGATTCCAAATTCCATCCAAATATCGTTACTGAACGGCAAAGGGTAAATGCACCCTTCTTTTTGGCGAAATGCTCCTTAAACTTTGGAAAAATGCTCCTTAGATGCGTTTGCCCGGTATAATGCAATCGGAGGTATTAACCTTCTGGTTAGCGCTTGCCGGGTGTTTTGACGGGTCTTAAGTTTCTTCAAGATTGTATAGCGCAATCTTTAAGGTGTTTTGACGGATTTAAATTTCATTTTGACGAGTTCTAATTTCATTTTGAAGAGTCTTAATTGCATGTGTGGAACCCGTTCAGAAATGCACTAAAGTACAACACTGAACTGTATGAATGAAGCCGATGGCATAAAGCCACATAGCCATCAACGACCGGTAATGCTTGACTAGAAAAACAGTACAAAAAGCGGATGAAAACTGCGACAAACGAAACGGTCAACAATAATACAGGCCGTGTTGCCAAAATAACCAAATGGATGAAGTATTTGTTTATTTGTTTATTTGTTGTTATAAATTTCATCTGACATATGTTTGTCTTCATGAATAAATCAGTTAACGCTAGCATGAAAATAGTCTTCTTATAAAAGTAGTCAATGGCATATTAAAATCGAACAAGGAATAAACACTATTAAACGCATCGGCAGCAGCACGCAGGGGTTTGTTCATACCATAAAGATGATTACGAGGCGCAAGGTGCAAAACGTTTCGTTGTCGTATCGCTCGTTCAGGGGCATAGAAGCATAGAGTCAATTTCACCGGTGATCACCTTAGCCACAAAAACAGCTTGAACTCTACGCCTCCTTCGTTCTAACGTATCGATTCCAAGCAACCGACACCGATCTTCATAAGCAGGAAGGTTTACTGCGTCCCGCCATGGTAGGTGGCGTAGTGCATATCGAACAAACCTACGCTGAACAGACTCCAGCCTCGCAATCCAGCAACGTTGATAAGGGACTCCAGATAACGACACTATTTTCTAGTATTGAGCGCAGTGGCATCGAGTGGCTGAATAGGATCTAATGCGTGTATTGAAAAAAAGCGACTGAATGTTCCGATTTTTCATGCGATTACCCTGCCACCTGGTGATCGGTTCACTGTCCGCATAACGAAAAACAATTTGCTATACCTGTAGTCAAAACTATATATGTAAGAATGTAAGAATGCAGAATGTAAAATAAATTATCACATTTTACGTCATTGTTCTCAAATAGTTCAATCTCTTTGTCACCATATAACCTTTAGATTAATACATATTGTAAATTAATGCCGTATTGTCCTTGAAAGGTTTTTTACTGTCTGCACTCGGTCTGGATTATATACCAACTTTTTGGCATAGAGCACAGCAAAAATTTGGTTCGTGAAAATTTCCATTTTGTTATGGTTGCTGAACTTAACCGCCTATTCAGCATATTATTATGTGGCATTTTACCATGTGATATATTGTTTAAACTTAATAAGAGATTATTAGTTTATAGTCAACTATAACGATAAATGTCGTAACAATAAGGGAAGCGGTCGTCAACAATAAGGGAAATGGTTCAGGAATAGTTAGTGATTATGCGGGTGGTCAGTAGTCGATATATACTGTGAAAATTTGACAGCTTCATCAGTTTGTATACGGCAGCTATAACGAGAACAGTGAAACAACTTCAATCTTTGGTTTGTTTGTAAAGGGCGATACGGTCAAAATTTGGTCAATATCAACTTGACGTATTTCTTTCAATTTTGCATTTAAAAAACCTGAACACCCCTCATTTTGAAGGTGTGTGTGTGTAGAATGTTGCTCCTATTTTGATTTTAGAATTCACTCTTCAGTTGTCAAAATGCCGTCCAAGCAAGAAGAGCAGCGTATCAAAATTTTGCTCGCGCATCGCGAAAATCCGAGCTACTCGCACGCAAAGTTGGCAAAATCGCTAAAAGTTGCCAAATCAACCGTTACAAATGTAATTAAAGTGTTTGGGGAACGTTTGTCGACAGCCAGGAAGTCTGGATCGGGGGGAAATCGAAAACCGGAAGCCGCTGAGACGACAAAGAGAGTTCCCGGTAGTTTCAAGCGAAACCCTAACCTATCTCTCCGAGATGCCGCAAATAAGCTGGGTGTATCGTCTACAACCGTGCATCGAGCCAAAAAACGAGCCGGACTATCGACTTACAAGAAGTAGTGACTCCAAAAAGCAATAAAATGTCAAAAATGTACCGTTATATATCTAGGCTATGATCCGTAAAATTGTACCGATTACCCATAAACATATTGCAAATTATCCATAAAAGGTTCAATAACTTTCCTTAAACTTGTAAAATTGATCCTTAGAATGTAACGTTTGTGAACTAAAATATATGCACATGATCAATAAATTATTGAAAATATTCCATAAATAAATCGCCAATGATTCATAATATGTTTGAAAATGAACCATAAACTTCTAAATATGGTCCATTGCAAATCAATTTTGTGCATTTATAATAATATAAATGATGCATTAATTATGCTGGAATAATTCCCATTTTGGGTTTAATTTTTTTTTAAATTTAACTACGGAAAAATCGATCCCTGACTGTGCTACTACTCAAATTTATTAAAATGTCCGTTCCTTTATATATGAGGCTTAAATATTGCTGTAAAAGAAGGATCACTTTGGAGAAGATTTTTAATTATTAGAAAGCTGACTTACTTTTGCGATCTCACGTTCTTTTACGACCGCAACTGTGAAATTTGTTTCCCAATAAATTTGGTAAAGATCACTTGTGCACGTAAAGAACTACGGCAGCACTATTTTTGCACCTTTAAAACTGAAGAAATGATCCATCTAAAATTGAAAATCGTTCAATAAAAGACGCAATCTTGACCCATAAGACTCTGGTGAAAACCCACAAAAATATAAAATAGAAATGATCCGTAAAATTCATCAATTTGATCCATAAAATCCATAAATCCTTAAAATATCAAAAACTTACCGTTTTATATCAAGGGAAGAATATATAAAAAAATTCGGATTTCCCATTAACACATTGCAAATGATACTTAAAAGGTTCAATATTTTTCCTTAAACTTGCAAAATTGATCCACAGAATGTAACATATGTGCGTATCATCTATTAATTATTGTAAATGTTCCATAAATAAATTGCCAGGGACCCCTGATAGTTTGTATAACAAATCATAGTCTTCAAAAAATGATTCATAACAAACAAACTTTGTGAACTTAACATTATTTGATCTCCCCGCAACTGCGACATATGTTTGTCAAGAAATTTGGTAAGGAGCTCTCCTGCACATAAAGAACTTCAGGTCAAATTTATGACTTGATTAAACTGTTGTTTCAGAAAATTTGATTTAAATTATGCCGGGCAGACGTTTGCTGTCCAACTCGCTATCGCTCGTCGGACCAGACTAAAAAAACATCCTCTGTTTGCATTATACGGGGCAAATGCTTGAATCAGCCGTTTGCCTGGAATCTAATCTACGCTATATTAACACTTCGGATGTCGGAAACATCGAACGTTTAGTTCTTCAATCCTCAACACGGTTACGCAAAAACTCCGCAATCCTTCTTTTGCAGTAATACTATATCCGGATACCTGAAAGAACGGACATGTAACTAAATCTGAGTAGTAATGCAGTTGGAGATCAATTTTACAATCTTTAAGGATCAAAATTAAAAAAAAAGTGCCCCAACCTGGAAAATTGCAGGCATAATTTATGGATCATACCATATGGTTTAGCGAACAAAACTGATTTACTATTTATCATTATTATAAGCTTATGGTTCATTATTCATCATTCTATGGATCATTGGCAATTTATTTATGGAAAATATCAAATAGTTTATGGAACATGCGAATATATTTTATTGCACAAAGGTTACATTCTATGGATCAATTTTACAAGTTTAAGGAAAGTTAATGAACCTTTTATGGATAATTTGCAATATGTTTATGGGTAATCCGTACACTTTTAACGACCATGCCCTAGATATAAAACGGT
Organism: Aedes koreicus; assembly: GCA_024533555.2. NCBI lineage: Eukaryota > Metazoa > Arthropoda > Insecta > Diptera > Culicidae > Aedes > Aedes koreicus. Next base: position 241,739 of record JAHHFK020004547.1, read on the forward strand.
ACATTTTTGATATTTTATTGCTAAATTTGTTATAAAGTATGAATCACATTGCTGTATATTATGGATGATTTCAATTTTTTTATGGATATTCACCAGAGTCTTATGGGTCAAAAATGCGTTTTTCGTGGCACGATTTTCAATTTTTTATGGATCGTTTATAACTTTTTATATGCAAAAGTACGTTTGCCATTGACAATCGTTTACACATTGTGGAGCGAAAATTTCAAAATTTTCACCATTGTACCATGCCCTATTACGCTCAAGAAAATTTAATTGCACATTGTTTCTTAGTTGTGTTCACAAGGAATTAACGCAAGCTTTGAACACATGCTTATGTAACTTTTGAATCGTTAATCGATTCTCTTCATCGACCTTATTTTCGTTTACCACGGTAAAACAATTGAATTTTCGGCTCTGTTTACTATTCTATGGAAAATGCCTTTGCATCATTCTGTTTTGCGAACAGAAACAAAGACTAGCTTTTCGAAATTATTTCCTGTTCTAAGAAAGGAATTCAATTCAACTACCCAGACATAGAAAGTTGTTCATGATCTGAGACTTTTCCATATTCTGGGTTCGTACGTGATTTAAAAAAAAAATCAAATGTATTAGGGTGTTCTCTTAAATATGTTACCCACTGCAGTTAGGAAGGTCGAGTTTTCGGTAGAGACGGTAGTTGGAGAAGAGTAGGAAGAACTGACATTGCCAGAGCATACGAAGGAACCTCTAAAATTTAGGGCTCCTTCATTAGATATATTTGATTCAACTTTGCATTTAAAGAAATAAATGCATTTTGTTTTAACATTGATGCTTCATTTATTGCATACCAATGGAAGCAAATGTTACTCAATTAATCATTATGTTTTGAACCTCCCTACAATTCTACGTATGCAATTAATATATTGTATTTGATTGCTTCCAAATTACCGAAGACTAATGGCGGGAAAAAAGTATATTCTGTCGTCTGATAAATGTGCTGCACTACCGGCTGATGAAGCTTCATCCATCTTTACCGGCTTGATCTGATACAGAGTGGAACTAGAGAAAATGTATTCTATCATTACCGCCCTCAAGTATCAACAAAGTGATTATGAATTCAAATTTTAATAGCTACACTTGAACAGCAAGGATTTTCTCTGCTCTTAAATTGAACCGTGAACAGCGTTTCACAAGCTGGAGTGAGATAGTTTACGCTAGTAGATCTAGATAGATTTAGCAGCGAATGTGCGATATCACCGCAACACAGGATGTTCTCGTATATTGACAATGAGTTTATGTATATCGCCGCACATAATATTATTTCTTGTTCAATAGATTATATCCGTTCCGCCTACGAAGAAACACAGAAGTAACTCTGTTGAGCAGCGTACACTTGCCACTGACTCAATTTTGTCTGCAAGTCGAGAATTGTGTCACTACGTGATTATGAGAGCTCTGTTCGGTTCACGGAATAAGAAGGCGGGCGAGAAATGTGCGTTTTGTTGAGCATTTGTGTTTGACTGTTGAATTCAAATTTTAATGTTCTTATGGTAGGTTGATGCTTCTAAACGGTAAATTTCCACTTTACGATTGCAACTAGCTATTCTGCTTTCGGTAAACTGATTGTATGGCATAATAAATTACGATTTTATCAATGGCATACTGAATAATTATTTTTAAATCGTTTTTCGAAATTTAGCAATATTGCGAATAATCTTACGTGGAATACTTATGGGATGAAATTCAATGCTGCAAAGTACTTAAACTAATACATTGCTATAATCTTTTCTACCGCAGCATGAAATTATCTTCCTGTCCATCTTGATCTTCGACAGTACGCTTCAGGATAAAATTCTACCAGTGTACTCAACTGTCTTACTCAGTCAAACATAACAATCATAAAGTATCTTCAAAATAACAAATTAAGCAATTTGACTTTGTTTTTTCTTATCTCTGCCAAGTGTTTATTTTCTTGAAATTGATTTTTTAAATTCTTGAAATTGAAATTGTTTTCAACGTGATGGAAGTACATTTATTCTCAATCTAACCTGATTTCAGCTTAGTGGACTTATTGAGGAATGAACAAAAGCGAGGAATTCTCCAAGATATAATATGATAAATGGCGATAATTTGTAGACGGACTTTGAGACATCATTGAATACTCCTTGAAACTGCCAAAAATAAGTACATAATCCTTCATCAAACATTGAAATAGAAAGGCACGCATCTTGTTCTATGAATTTTGTGCTGCTCCGTCAAATTATCGATCGTTGCCGGTCACTCAGACTATTTCTTTCAAATATTTCTGGGCTGATTCGATTAATTGTGCTCCTGGAGCTTTCAAAGGATACAATTTAATTCAACACTGATCCTGTCATCAGACACCTGTCAGTTTATTTCTGTTAACATTTTGTTAATGAGTTTGTGTTTGACAGCCATTTTTTTTTCAATGGTAAAGAAGTGAAACCAAGAATTTGCGATTCTGTTAATATCATTACATATTTCATATTCTGTTCATTTATTTTGCTGCCACGTCGTAGGACGTTGATATCAAAACCCAAACATCAGGTGTGATACTGGCGGGATATGCCACAATCCACTTTTATATTTCTTACTTTCAATCGAAGGTAATCGACTAAAAGTGAATTTATTTTTTATTTTTGGGGCAACTTACGTTGTTATTTATTCATTTATTTTATGGAAAGAATAACCGAAATATCTGGTATGCTTATAGTGTAATAACTGAATGTAATTGCACCATTATCCAAAAGGGTGACTGTCTTGGTCATTGTAAATATCAGATTTTTCTAAATGAATCACACAGAATACTGTTATTTGAGACTAAAGATAACAAGAATGTTTATTAGAAATAGGACGCGGAAGAGCCGATTAGGAAACACCAATTGAAGCAGTAGAATACATCTTTCCATGTAGTTTATATTAGTATCAGTGTTCACGTCAGTTATATCGTTTATCATAGGATCATTGTTTTATATTATTCTCCTTATTCCGTTTTTTCTCGTATCAGGTTTATTTACGTTTTATGCCAAGTAAAAACACGGAAAATCAACCAGGCCGCGCCCTTGTTTGTTGTTTGAGAATTGGTGAACTGCAAAGCTTTGAGACTGAGTAAGAAAATGCATGTTCGGACATTAGTTCGGATTTGAAATATTGTTCAATTTGGGATACGAATGGGCACTGGAAAGCCTAACCAAATATTTAATCCAGTACATTTTTTACTGGATTAGTGGTTGGTTAGTGCTTATTAAGTTGGTCAGGTAAGAGTGATTCGAAATTCTTAGTCAGAGAAACAAAAATACTAATACTTTGTTTTTCTTCTCCTTTTCTAAATTATTAACTTTTATGGCTGATAGTGGCTCTTAAATTCAAGGATCTGTCCAAGGGAAAGAAACCTGCTCATCCCTGCCCTGCATGTGGTTTTGACAGTAAGTCTTTGGGAAAGACAAAAGTAATCAACAATTATTAACAATTATCAGGCACCCCAGCATAGTGGTCACGCCAAAGTCACGAATTCGGATCTCACCCCCGGGCAAGTTACGAAAATACCGAAAGAGGTATTTGACTGACAACGATGGCAGATGAACTGCCCTATGCTGAAAATTTCGATAATCAAGAAAAAACAAGACAAAAAAGTTGAAAACTGAAGTAACGCAATGTTGTTGGCGCTATAACCATAAGCCATGGGGGCTATTTCTATAGTTAATGAATAACCCGTAACCGTTTGAAGAGAAATGTAGCATCACTTCACCTTTTTAGACTAGACGCTCCCAACGACCATATAAAATATTTTTTTTTGTTGTGTACACCAAACAGGGCATTAACTATTTTTTCCAAACAGGGCATTAATTATTCTTCCTTTTAAATTTGATATCTAATGAAAGTCTTGCGTGGGTTCGCAACCAAATCCTCCCTATTTCCAACGGTTGCATGGACGTGGCCAAGTAAGCGATCGAGGAGTGTCTTTGATAAGATTATTGCGTGGATAATCGTATCAGTGTAAAATCGTACTGGTTCCATTTCGTGATGCCGAAAAACCATGGTGGGTCAATGACACCACCTACCGTACTATAGAAAACTCGACTGTAACTTCCTGAACACTGCTTACCAGTTCTTCTTTAAGTCCGACGTGATTGTTGCGTTGTAGCCACTATCTCTTCAAACGCTTGGCTTGGATGCAGCTCCACCTAACAGCAAGATCAAATTAAGCCACAGATCTGAATTCACAATATCGCTGTATGAAGGGCCAAAAACGGAGGGACTCGTAAGCAGAGACACTTCTAACGATACGATCCATCAAATCGAATAACCCAATTCGCTATGCTCATCAAGCTTTCTACAGGATGGCTTGTTAAGAAGGGCGCGTCACTCTCACTGAAACTCTTGGAGTAGAATTCACAGCATCACATTCGAATCGGTAGGATAAAGATAATGATACTTTTCATTCCCTCCTCCCACTGAGGCAGTCAATCAAACCATCGTCCGGTTTCAGTTCGAATGATACCCTGATTCTCCTTCCCAACCCAGTATTTATTTTTATATAATGTAAATAATATGTAATAATATGCAATTTTTAGTATGCAAATCATAATATGCAATTTTTGTAGTATGTAAGTGATAATATGAAATTTTTGTAGTAGGTATGTTAAAATTCAATGTCCGACTGATAAAAAGAAAAAAAATTAAGATTTAAGAAAATATGATGGACGAAGCAACGGTTGAAGCTCCATGTGATGCGGAAAATACTGTATATTTAGCATAGAATGAGAAATAATAGAGGATATATTTGAAATGAAAAATGTTAAAATTAAAATTTGACCTTCAAAAATATAAATAAATAATATACGTTACCTATAAAATAAAAATGAACTGAACAATAATAACATATGCATTGATTACAAGGGCAATCATTGACAATTATAAAAAATATTGTAGTAATAACAAACATGAACTCAGTAACAATCAGCAACTTTGAACACATCACATAGCGTGGATTAAAGGGCGTACCGTTAAAAATCCGCACACACAAAATGCTCCCTTAAAAGTAAAAAGAGACAACTAAGTTAATTTTGGCAGCATTCATTAAATTTATTTATTTAACCTTGGCCTTAACCCCAGCGTAAGTTTTCGCTCGACCTAAGAATCGACAGTTTTTTTTTGCATATTAACCCATGTTTTCTTTATTTCTTCTCCATTCTTCACCACTTTAGGTCGTTTTAGAAGGTGCTCCTTCATAATGGCTCAGTATTTTTCTATTGGGCGCAGTTCCGGAGTGTTTCGGCACGAAATCGACATCATTCGCTCTATACCACTCTATCACATTCTTCGTGTAGTGGCATGATGCCAAATCGAGCCAGAAGATCGTTGAACCGTCGATAACCTTCAGGAGAGAGAGAGGCCGCTTTTGGAGATACTCTTCCAATTACACCTGTCCATTCATGGAGCTTGCGGTAAAGGCGTACTCCGCTTTCCGCAAGTACAAATCCCTTGCCAAATTAAGAACTTCTTGGCAACTTTGACATCTTCTGTGCCCGGAGGTTCTAGGGAACATCGCACTTATCCTTGGCAGTCACATATAGATTTCTTGGAATCTGGTTGAAGTCCGCCTTCACATATGTCTCGTCATCCATATCGCAGCAGTGTGGTTTCGTTAACTTCTGATCGTACAACTTCTGGTCGTAAAACTTCCGGGCACGGCTTTTTGCGACCGTATTCTGTTTCTCGTCACGGGTTGTGGACTTCTGCACCTTAAACGTACGTAGTCCAGTTCGAGTTTTGATATTCTGCACGAAAGTCTTGTTCACATGCAACTTTTTAGCCACATCTCGAACTGAGGCGTTCGGTTTCCGTTTAAAGGCCCCAACCTCGCGTTTGTGATCGTTGTCGTTGACTTGACGGCTTTTTTTTCGGATTTTCGCTTCCAATCAACAGTCAGACGTTCTTCAAACCGTTTTATGATACCACCAATCGTGGAATTCGCGATTCACAACTTTTTTCCGATGGCACGATGCGACAGATCCTTATTCTCAAAGTACTCGTGCAAAAGTGTGTGTGAATTTTAAACGATACACCCTTTAGGCAGGCCTAAACTTACATAGGTGCATAAATGTTAAGCTGGAAATTTCATATAAAGTATATATAAAATATTGTGAAGCAATCTTATATTATAAAATGAAAATAACAATTCTATTTGTAATTACATGCAAACTGTGGTTCTGCTATAATCGTAGACGGTCCTGCGTATTTATTATGAACCTGAAAGTTTAGATTATGCATCATAGCCACGAGAAAAAATAATCAAATTTACTATGCAATACTTGGGATATTCCATGGATGATCTGAAATTATATACCGTACAAGGAATAGTATATCTAAAACTTCGATGTTCTGCTCCGCTTCCGTGCATCGCAATAATCTCATTGGTACTACAGGGACTCCAATTAATGAAATGAATTTAAATGCAATAATTTAAAAAAGTGAGTATTTAAATACAGTGCCAAACAAAATGCTGTGATATTACCACAATGGAGCTGACTCTAAGCTTCGGGTCTGGACAAAGCATCCTTATTGAGCCCATGCGGCCCTTCAAGCGAGCGTTCAGCGCTAGGGAATAGCCCTGTTGCGTTCAATTGCCCACATATGTCAAATTTGTTCTTCTCTTAGGTTTTTGAAAATAAGTAAAAAAAATGGTACATCGTTCGAGTATTCAAATCACAACAAATCAAATTTGTTGTTTTAAAAGTTAACATAATTTTCGGGTAGACAACATAGTGAAAAACCACCCAAGGGTCATGCGTGTGTACTTTTGTACTCCGGCGTAGAGAAAAACTGTAAAAAGGACGTATTTTGATAAGAAACGAAAATTCATCAAATTTCAGATTTCTTCAAATTTTCTACACAGAAATACAGTTCTTTGTATATTTGTATTCGGGTGAAACACTTCCCGTAGGACATCGCTGGGTGAAGGACATGTAAAAAATCCATTATCACTAGATTCTATAAGCTTTTTAATGCTTAAATAATACAGAATAATCTTCTCTGCCCATTCTAAACAAACGACTTTAGTTCCCAACAGACACACAGAAATTTTTTTTTTTAACAGACGTGTAAAATTTCCTCTCGTTCACTTGCAAGCCAAAGCAAGCGTAGACAACGTAATTTTTTGCAGTCTTTCATACAGCATACAACATTGTTTGCAATCTTCCATACAACATGCCTGATTCCAGCGATATGTGGCATAAATTAACATGGAAGATCATTTTTTTTTTTTTAACCTAGCATTCCCTTTATACTATAATTGTTATGTTTTTATTCATCGTACGTGGAGTAACGATTATGATGAAGAAGGAGATGTTCGCTCATCACCATAAGGCTTCAAGAGTGGACAGTAATGTTTGCTAGAATGAAAGATATGATGAGAAAGAGTTGATAGTTCCGTTAGTGTACAGCAGGTTGTGAAAATTGAATAAAAGTATTGAAAATCGAGCGAAGGGCTTGAATATAGTAGTACTGGAACCATGGACGCCTTCTTTGCTTCACGTCTCATAATGAGGGAACCCATTAATACATACCAGTATCACGATACTTTACAGTCTTTCTTTCCGGTTTTTTTTTGGTGAGAAGGGCGAGAGGAAAATTGAGTAAAAACCAGATGGTTTGTATAAAAATAAAACCCAAAAAGGAGAGAGTTTCTCTCCCATGTAGGTAACAAAACAGAGTGTGTACAAACAACCGCTAGAACCATCACAAGCCATTGTAGTACATGAGCACGATCAGGCACGCATTTTTTGCCTGTCAAGGTGGCGGATTTGTTCGTGCCTTGACCTACCTCGCATTGGGGATGTGAGGCAAAGGATGCGTCCTTGGTTCAAGTACTAGTACTATTCACGCCCTTTGCTCAATTTCCAATACTTCTATTCAATTTTCATTCTAGCAAACATTACTGTCCACTCTTGAGGCCTCATGGTGATGAGCGAACATCTCCTTCTACATCATTCCCTTCATGTGCATTAGATAATGCAGAAAATTAAATGTTTTTATTTTCTGAGATTTTCAAAAATTAGTCTACGTGACTTATGAACAGGCCCTTATCAACAACTAATACACTACACCACTTCACGAACACATCGAATTTGTCTAAGCAAATTGATGTGATGCATTTTTGCCCACAGTTAATGTTGCATTTATTCTTCAAGTCAAAATATATTTTAGGCCTTAGTCTGTCAAATTCTATGAGCCAAAATATTTTACTAACAGCACGTCGTGTTAGGGTTTTCCACCTTGCCATTTTTTTTAGTTATAAATGTCAATTGAAATATCTGAAGCTGATATATTTTCAAATTCATATTTGCTGTAGAAGCTGAGAATTATATTTTTTTGTCATGGTGAGCAGCGTGCCCAATTATATCCATGTTGACATTCACGTGCTGGGTGGCTTAAACCTAAAATCTATGTAATGAGGAAAAGCTCGCCGGAATAAAAAAATAAATAATCTAATCCATGATGGACATTATAAAATAGAACAAGTTCTTATGCGAATGATTTATTTTGTTGTATATGTATTATATTGGAGGAGATTTCAGCTTTGCCTCAAATAAAATAACAATACAATCGTTGGGAACGCTTAGCTCTATGGTAAATGTATCGATTTTAATAACTCTATGGTAAATATATCGATTTTACAACGTTGGTCGTGTAATATTTTTATTGAGAAAATGAGATGAATTCAATTAAATATTTACATAATAAGGTCCATTTTAACTTTGGCATTATGAGAAAATGTTGATTAGTTTTGTTTTATAGTTTAGAAGTCACGTTTTTGTTTAACTATCTAGTGTTCTTATTTATTTGTAATGTTAATATTTCGCAGTATCTGTTGATGCTCGTATGCGTGCCACATACATTTTCGTGTCCGTGTTCTACCAACATTACATCGTGTTCCTAATGGTAATGTAATTGGCTTTTTCAATATTTTTTTCAACAAAGCAACTATTGTTCCTTTTTTGAAACCAAAGTTTCCATTTCGAGTTCCACTCCATAGCTCGAATAAAATGCAATTTGGTTTGTTTAAATATCTTGTTCCGTTTTTTTACCATCCATCTGAAAATTGTAACTTTGTTTTAATGCACACATTACATAACAGCTCCCTAGCCTGTTGTAAAATTCCCATTGAACATGGGTTCTATGTTATCAAACCATAAACTGAATTGTATTTTTTGGAAAATTAACATTCCGTCCTTTGATTATCTCTTATAGTATTGAAACATTAAGGCTTATCGTATGTCTTGTGTATTTTTTTATTCGGGTCATCTGCTGTAACTCACCTAGTATTAAAATTTGAATATCCTAATGTTGCATATTGCATCAATTCTGATAAAAATAATTCTGATAATATAAAGTCTAACAAAATTTCAGGACGACTGTAAGCGTCAAAAAAAAAAAGAAACATGAAATTTTTGAAGCGGACGCCAAAAACCGCTACAATTGGGATCCAGTTGAAACAGTTGCCCAATATAAACCCTTATTGGTTTATGTCATTCCGCTAGTCGGTAAGTGGAAAAGCGCAATTTCTAAGCTTTGCACTCTGGTGTTCATCTCGTTTTCTGCTAGATAGCGCTAGTGTACATAACGAATACGATTGTTGTATTCCACTCATGTTTGGTTTCCATATACACAAATAGGGAAAACTACGGTCACCATAGGTGAATGCAAGTGATGTTACACACTTAAATTCAATTTTGCTGTTCGGTAAAAAAATGACGAAACATTTCGGTAAACATAACATCTTACCGATTTTTCGGTAAACATAAACAATGTTACAGTAATTTTGTAACACTTTACCGAACGATCTGTAATGTTGAATTTTATTTACCGTATACGGTAGAAAAAAATACAATCCATACGGTAAAAACAAACAATCACTGAATACGGTAAGCACTTTACCGAACAAAACGTAAAACGAACTCTGAATCACCGTAGCCCGGTAAAGTAAACTGTCAGCCATTTTCTATGAAGTCTCGTGGTTCCGGTGATCAGTTGTCCAGAACGTGGTTTGGATATTGATTAATTTTAATTATTCCATGTATGTATGTAGAAAATAAACCAGCGTTAATTAGAGCTTCCATCCGGCTAGCTATAAATATTTCAAATGTGCTGATTACAAGCTAAACAATCAATAGGTTCGATGTAAAAAGGGATTTTTATTCAAAATGAAAAAACATGCAAAATATATTTGCTGCAATGTATCCATCTACAGGTAGAAGACAACTTCACTGACCAGCATCCGATGCACCCGACACTCATCGTTCGTAGTATTTCGTTGACTGTGCCATATGCTGGAAAGACCTCACAGTCCCGGTTGGAATAACAACAAATATAGTTTTGTTTAATATATTTATACACCAATAATATCCGATATTTTGATGTTTAACGATAAAAAAAAAAAAAAAAAAAAAAAACTGAAACGGTTCGGTACCAGACTACACAAATTACCGAGCTGTACGGTAATTTTTGACAGATCATCAAATCTTCCATTACCGAACTGTACGGTAGTTTTTGACAGTTCATCAAAAAAAAATTAGTACCGAACGTTCGGTAATTGATTTAATTACCGAACAGATTACCGAACGTTCAGCTGTTGAAAGTTCGGTAAAAAATTACTGAATACTGTAAAATTTTCTTAGTGTGTAGGTATCGAGAATTTTGGAATTTACATTCCAATTGGTTTCTTTTTAATTTCCCATGCATTTCAACGTCGGTTACCTCCTTCATGTATTTACCGTCGGTTGTGGATCTTGAATGGAAATTAATGGCACTCGGATTTGATGTTTAGTGGTAGAGGGTAGTGTGGGGCTAGTTTTTCGGATGGATGAGTTGGTTAGTTTCGATATCTTGAAATCTACGGGTTAAAAATCCATTGTTTACGTTTGTCAGTTAGGCCCTAATGAAAAATCTTTGTCGAAATCTGTTCTAACGCATAACGAAGATTCATTAAATAGTTTGAAGTTTAGTTTATGGAAACATGTGTCATACTGTTGTGTTTTATTTTGAATGCATTTTCACATAAGAGATTTTAATTAAAAAAAAAAGATGTTTTTTTCTATCTATTCGATGGTGGGCGTTCTTACTAGCACAAACATATTTTTTTTAGATCTCAACTATTTTTTTTCTCGATTTTTAATCCAAAAAAATCTGATAAATTTCATTTTTACGAACTGGCATAAAGTTCACAAAGTGACATTTGTGCAAAGTGACAGCAAGCGGGCCTGTCGGAATAAGCAACGCTCTTTTGACGTTTTTGATGTTTGACATCAATGCTAGACATAATCGTCAAAAGGTCGAAAATAACAATTGTAAACAATGACTTCAAATGTTAATTTCCTGGAAATCCCAGGTTGCTAACATCTATATACACAACCGACGGGAAGGTAATAACTCCCTGTATCTGTTTTGGTGCTATTTTGTTTGTGGGAGCAAGCATATCCCAGAAAACTACGCTAGATGTCATTGTTTACAAATGTTACTTTCGACCTTTTGACTATTTTGTTGGTTCGTTAGTTTACTTTTTCTTAGCTGCCGTGATAGTTCTAACCGCACCTGGCTCAAAGATCAAATTCATTCCGCTCAACTATTTGGAGATCAGTTCACAGTTTTTCGGAATGATCGTAATAGCATAAATAGCAAAAAATCTCGTGGTGGTGGCGTCTTGATAAAAGTTTTCAAAAGACTTCACAGTTGCCTGGATCCCATTCCTAATTAACCCTTCGCTCGAACAGTTATGGGTCCAGATAACAACTCCACACAGGAAGTTAAGTATCGGCGCCATGTACTTACCTCCCGATAGGAAATCTGATTTAAGCAGCATTGAGAACCATATCAGTTCGATTGGCGCTGTGTTATCCCGTTTAGATCACAACGACTACGCCTTACTATTTGGCGATTACAACCAGTCTGAGTTGGTTTGGAATGTTCCCATGATTGGTCATCCCACATTTGACGTTCTTCGTTCGCATATGCCACCCGTCTGCTGTGCTTTGGTGGATGCATTTAGCGTTCATAATTTAGCGCAAATAAATTCAACGTTAAATCGTAACTCGAGACTGCTTGATCTTGTGTTGGCAAATGAAGCTGCCGTAATGGAATGTGCTGTTGTCGAAGCCTCCGAACCGTTAATTAACCTCAACGCCGATCATCCTGCGCTGGAGATTACTATTAATCTATCTATTACCATCGATAACATCGTTGATCCACATGGCCTGAATTTCCGTAGAACTGATTTCGCTGCTATGAGCCAATCTATGTCCCAAGTCAATTGGCAGTTCCTTGACTCGTGTTCTACTATCGATGAAGCGGTAGATTTTTTTGAAGAGGTTGTGTCTCGGGCTATATCAGATTTTGTTCCGCTGAGGAGACCTGCTCGTAAACCTCCTTTGTCTAATGCTCATTTACGGTACCTAAAACGTGTGAGATCGAAGGCTCTTCGCAAGTACTGCAAAACCCGAAATCAATTCGACAAAGCGAATTTTCTCGACAGCTAGTACCCATTACCGAATGTACAATCGTCTTCTCTACAAGAATTATTCAAAACGAATCCAATCTAACCTTCGGCGTAACCCAAAGTTGTTCTGGTCATTTGTGAACACAAAAAGGAATGTTAATGGGCTACCGGTTGAAATTCATCTAGGCGACAGAATTGTCAGCACACCAGTGGACATATGTGATCTCCTTTCTGAGCACTTCAAAAGTGTACTCAATAACACCATGCCAGCATTGGAGCAAGTCAGCGAAGCACTCAGAGATACTCACAGAGACGCTGCAGTGTTTACGATTCCTCTTTTGAAGATTTTCAATATCTCCTTACGCCAGGGAAAATATCCAACACGTTGGAAATCTTCGTTCATGTTCCCGATTTTCAAAAAAGGAGATAAACAAAATGCCAAAAATTATCGAGGAATCACATCGCTCTGTGCCTGCTCAAAAGTCTTCGAGATCATCGTCAACGACTTATTGTTTGCTAGCTGCAGACACTACATCTCTCCTGAACAACATGGATTTTACCCCAGAAGATCGATTTCAACCAACCTTGCACCTTTCGTTTCCTCGTGTCTCCGGAATATGGAAACTGGATCTCAAGTCGACGTTGTTTACACGGATCTCAAGGCTGCTTTTGACCGGGTCGACCATACTATACTTTTGGCAAAGTTAGACAAACTTGGTGTGTCAAGTAACTTAGTTCGTTGGTTTCAATCTTACCCAACGGACAGGATACTATGTGTGAAGATCGGCTCAGCTCAATCAAGCTACTTTACTAATATGTCGGGCGTACCTCAAGGCAGCAACTTGGGACCACTGCTGTTCTCAATTTTCATCAACGAGGTTGGACTGATACTTCCACCTAACTGCAGGTCGTTCTATGCAGACGATGTGAACATTTATGTGGTTGTGCGATGCTTCACTGATTGCTTACGACTACAGCACTTGATCAGTAGCTTTGAAGAGTGGTGTTCCAGGAATTTCCTCACTCTGAGTGTTAACAAATGCTTCATTATCACATTCCATCGAAAATTGAACCCAATTGCATTTGATTACATGATAAACAATCAACCTCTGCAGAAAGTTGATACTGTTCGTGACTTTGAAATCACCCTTGACTCCGGTTTGATATTTAGACAACACTACAGACAGCTCGGTTTCATGTTTAAGATCTCCGACGAGTTTCGTGATCCCACCTGTCTGAAAGCATTGTACTGCTCTCTCGTGCGTTCTATTCTGGAATTTGGAGCCGTTGTGTGGTGCCCGTATCAAGGAATCTGGATTGCGAGGATTGATGCAGTCCAAAGGAAATTTGTTCGTTATGCTCTCCGTTATCTGCCGTGGAATGATCCTGTTAACCTTCCAGCATACCAGGATCGTTGCTCACTGTTGGGAATTGAAACATTGGAGCATAAGCGTACAGTCATGCAAGCAGTTTTCGCAGCAAAAGTGCTACTAGGTGAAACTGACTCTCCCGGAATTCTGGCCGAACTCTTTATCTACGCTCCCGAACGAGTTCTGAGAACAATAAATTTTCTACAGCTCGGAGCTCGTGCTGCAAACTACGGCCAACACGATCCAATTCGATTCATGTCATCGCGCTTCAATGAACTCTACGCTCTGTTTGACTTCAACTGTTCCGCTGAGACCTTCCGTCACCGGATTCAGCGTAGTTGGATGGAGAGCCGCTAGTTCAGAAATGGTGGCATTTACTACGTACTGGCATTAATGGCGAAGATACTAGACGACTGATTCCATCACGATAGATTATTTAAGTATTACTGACAAGTTTTGGGTGTGTACTAGAATTAATTTTGTTTTGCTTGCTTTGTATTCCTTCTATTCAGGTTGATTTCTGTAGAGTACGATTTAGAAATAGGAGGTTTTTACGCCACATGGCTTTTCCCCATTACATTCCAATAAGATGTTAAGTCAGTTGGAATTATATCAATAAATAAATAAATAAATAAATAAATAATAGAGGTAAGTTAAGGAGACACAAACCATAAGCTATAAACCACCAAACTCAAAATGTATGTTTGTTAAAATCTAATCACTTATTATTTGAACAACCATAAAAAAAATCTATTGAAATTGTGTGAGCACGGTGAGTAAAAAACGCTGTTTCTGCGGTGTTGTTTTGCCAATATATGGGAGAGAGGGTCACGGAGGGAAAGTACTTCTTTAAAACAAAAAGGAAACAAACTCGGTGGTTATCCTAAACAAAAATCTAACATGACTGTGGAGTGAATATTTCGACACATTACAGTACCCGTTAGATTTTGGCATGGTTCCAAAGTTTAATACTGTTCGATTTTGAAACATGGAGAAAATCGAAGGTTTTTAAAATGTTTGTTTTTAATTCCAGAACAAGCCTGGAAACATTTAATCTTGTTGCCAAAATCGGACGGGTGTAAAAAACTTTGTATTGTCACAAAGTGAGGGCTCGATTCCCACTCCAACCGGAGGAACTTTAAAATGTCCCTACTCTACTGGTCTACCGGGCGTTGTGTTGTCCGTTGTATAATGTTAAGTGTTCAGTCTGTGCAACCAGTAGTTGAAGACGGTGATATTCTCTCTCTCTCTCTCTCTCTCTCTCTCTCTCTCTCTCTCGTAAAAAAAAAACTAAGTTTGCCCCCTCTCATAATTTAATTAAAATTTTCTGAAATCATGGTATGATCAAATTTTAAATTTGACCTGTAGATCTTGGAGGAGAGCTCTTTTTCAAATCTCTTGGTTAACATGTGTCGCAGCTGGCGTCCAAAAGGAACGTGAGATAATCAAAAATAATAAGTTCTCTGGAAAATTGCAACATTTTCTTAGATAAACGCGATCCTTCTTTTACAGCTATATTTTTACCGCATGTTAAAATGTTATGCAAAGAATGTTAAAATACAGTACATTTACAACGACAGCTTGCGCATGTTCCTTAGATTTTAGGTAGGACTAATTGCGAAGTGATAAGATAAGTGCATATAGCAACATCTTTCCTGTTCATCACAATATTTGATCTTAGTTATTATAAGTAGAATAGCACAGAGTAATAGTTATTGATTTTTGTTCTAAAAACTGACCACCTCCCGCTTTACCCTATAATTTTCGGAAACTCTTGCTTGTTTGCAATAGAAGTTTTCTGCTCTGATGCATCGGCTGATAAACAATTTAAACGTTGAGCTGAAACAGAATAGGTAATGGAAGAGTATTCTGCCTGCAGTCACACACGTTTAAAACATGTTTGACTTATCACTGCTTCTTCTAAAAGATTTTCTCGAATGCATGAGAAAAATTAAAATTAGTTATAAAATAATATTATAAATCGAATTGAGCTATCAGTTTCAATTGCTCCTGCTGCTATGGCACTTTATAATGTCTGAATATTGGCAAACTTTAGGAAAATTAAAAACCGCTGATGATGCATGGTTAAAATGAAAGTCAATTGGATCCAAAACTCTAAGTCATAGCGTTTTTTCGTAAATGGCAACCATACCATAGTGATAAAGGGCTTTTTTTGCTATTTTTTTTAACAACGGTCATACTTTTCAATGTAGGTCGCCTCCTACAAGGGACAGCAGAAACCACTGCCATCGTTTATTTTTCACATTCTAAAAAAACTTACTGGCGATAATCAGGGAAGAAAAAAGTACGGGTCGAAGGAGGATATGGTTAAGCATCAAGTAGAATTTAATTAAATACATACAGTGACGGACTATACAATAAGACCAAAGCCTGATTTTCATACAAAATGGTCATGTTAGGGGGCTTGCCTTTCATTTTCTCGAGAACCAATTGAGCTGAAATTTCGGCTGTGGTCCAGAAGTAGCCTAAATTCTAATCTGCTTTAAATCCATCCTTTTTCATTCACCACTTTAAAAGTTAGAGACCGCATACGACAAAACGATAAGACCTCTTTTTGATTTCCATAAAGGATGCTAAATTTAAGGATCTGAATTTTGATTATTGATGCACGGGTCATTTTAATATCAGTATACTATAGATTGTAATTCACACTCATCAACATGGCCTAAACTATGGATATCAAAAGGAGGTCTTATTGTTTTATCGTAGTGGTGTCTGTAGTTTCTGAAGTGGTGAATGAAAAATTATGAATTTATGAAAGATGAAAATTCAGGTTATTTCTAGGCTATTGCCGAAATTTCAGTTCAATTACTTCACGGGAGCTTTGGTCTTATTGTATTGTCCGTCACTGTATATACAAAATAGCTGCTCAAAATTATCTTAACATTAATTTTTGGAGTGGTGCATAGCTTTATTGATTTTCAGAAAATTTCATAATCATTTCAAAATTTATCAAAACTACGTTGAACTGTTGAGATTAGCGGTTAAAAATTCAAAATCGACGATAATTTTTGGACACTCAAAAAAAAAATCGTACAATTTATCAGAAAACATCAGCTGTCAAAGATTATGTTGAAGTGAAAAGGAGACTTTTCGGGATCAATAAAAATACAATTCGTCATTTTAAATAAAAAATATTTTATTCAGTTTCCATTTCGATTCAATAATTATTATGAGTTTTTTTTTCTTGTTTAACTAATAACTCTCCTATTATTTATATTAATAATTGTAGTTTTAATGATAATAATAGTACAGTGAAATGTATAATAATCATAAATAGTTGCTTTTTGTATCCGTTCATTCTGCTATTCAAGTGCATGACACTTCATAATATCAAACGCAAACAAGGGAAAATGGCCAAATTTTTAACACGTTCAACGTTCAATGAACTAGTTTCGCTTATGATCGGATATAATGAGATTGGTAATTAAAATGGTAGCATGTGTTGTTTAGTTGAAATAATACGTTTTTGATTGATTAGTTTTTGACGATATTAAACGCATTGCTTCATAAAAAGATGGAATCACACTGCGAACATAAATTCTCGATAGGTAATTCTTGCATTGCGCCTGGCTTCTAGCGTTGCAGGGTCAGGTTTGAATGATCAACTGGGATGAAATATCACAATATCGTCATAAATGCACTCTCAATTTCATCTTACTTCATTAAATCTTTTGCCTCGCAGTCAAAACGGTTTTAACGGTTGATTATTTTTGTGTGAGTTTTCAAAAGCTTTTAGGTTTGCTTGTCAAAGGCCTTATTCCCGGATAAATTTCTCCTAACAGGCATTGCTCTATTTGGGTAGTCAGGCTAGTGGGACCGGTAGGTATTTTGCTTAGTGTCTCTATCTTTAATTTATAAGATAAGCAATCCAAGCTACAAGATTATACCATTACAAGTCATTTGTTTTCTTCTAACAGCTTATCAGTCGAAGTGAAAGTATACAAACAAGATGAACTAAATCGTGCTATCAACGTAATTCAGCTAGTATGTTCAGTGTGTTTTCGAGTGATTTTCTTACTATCCTAAAAGTGTTTGTTCTACCTTACCTTATGGTTTCTGCATGTTTAATAATTCAATTTACAATTCTTCCTTTCATTTGTATCGAATTACTGGTTTTATTTATCTTTGTTTAGTTTTCATGATGCTTAGATTAAAGTTATTTATTCGTCTCTAATGCTCTCACAATTTAATAAATTTATTTTCTAACTAACATGGTATTTGTTCTCTTCGGTAAAAAAATGGGGTAATTTTCTCGTGCCTGTTTGGGTATTTTTAGGTTAAATGTATTAGAAATGGCTTCCAATTTCTAGTTCAAATCAGGCTTTGCGTACATTTTGTGAGAAATCCAAATAAATAACAAATGATAATGATTTTGAAATCAATGAAAAGAAATGAACCACTGCTGTTGTGCCCAGAAAAAGCGCAAACAAATATTTTTGATGTCAAATATTTTAGGCCTTGTTAGAACACCCAATCATCCTGAATAGCGAATTTTTGGATTTAAGTTATACTCAACATTACCGGACCTAGTTAAACTTCTAAAAAACAATAAAAACAAAGCAAACAAAAAACACTTAATCAACTCTGGAAGTGCAGCTGGAACACTCATTTGAGTTGAGAAGCCCTTTAAAAGTTCCGAAGAAAAATTTAATCTATGAAAAGTGGACATTATGCATGCCGTTTGGCCACTCAATAGTAAGTTCAGTAAAATTTAATTGATTTTTTGTTTACTTTTTGTATGATAATAGGGGGCTAGCATTTGGTTATGATAGTTGAATAATTTTT
This sequence comes from Aedes koreicus, assembly GCA_024533555.2. Classification (NCBI taxonomy): domain Eukaryota; kingdom Metazoa; phylum Arthropoda; class Insecta; order Diptera; family Culicidae; genus Aedes; species Aedes koreicus. Next base: position 260,411 of record JAHHFK020004547.1, read on the forward strand.
AACTCAATTATTAAAAATACCACGACCTACCTATGTGTAGCCAACAGCAACCAATCCATATATTTAGAAAGGCTGTGATTTTGGTATTTATTAACAGATAAAAAAAAGTTTTTTGGAAAGAATTTTTCACCCTAATTTACCCGTCGAGAACAAACTTCCATATCTAGCTTACCTCCTCAACAAACAATTCGTTTCTTTTAGCAATCTGTACACAGCGTTCAAACAATGGCATTCACAGCAAACTAAGCGTGGATCGGACGTTTTGCTTTCTCCAAATATTCTGGTGACATTTTTTTCCTTTGTTGTTTGTTTTTTATCTTGACCAAAATAAATTATAAACTGAACATGAATCTTCTTGTTTGCTTTGTAATGACATTGCAAATTAATTTATAGTATTTTTTTTACTTTCTTATTATAGGGTAATTGAAGATGATCACAATTTTGGTAAAGTTTGGATTAAATCTAGATGTTGAACCGATGCGATCAACTGATCATTCTCCAAGGGGTTGTTGCTATCACCTTTCTTGTTTCGTAGGATAAGGACTAATGTATGGATATTTGTAACTCGAATTGTTTTTTAATGTGTTATTTCATCGGCTTAGGCATTGGTTTGGTTTGCTTGTGTTCAAGATTCGCATTTTTTAAAATGTATGATTTTGTCGGTGATTCCGTTTCCAATATACTAAGACGTAATTCAAACAGGGGTTTTGGTTTAAAACGTACGAGAAGGATGAGTGATAAAAATCTAGATTTTATAGGATGAGTATCGTAAAAGAACTTAGGAGTATAGATTTGTTTTGTATGTTTGGTTTGAACAGCGCGGTCATTCAAATAAATTTAACTGGTTTCTTTTTCACTACCTTGCTTCTCGGAGGAACAATTCGTAGCAGGAAAGATCAAAACTATTATTCTGTTGTCTTCATATTTTCGTTAGAAACATGTGTTGTATTTGGCAATTTTTCGATTTCATTTATTAATTTACCAAGTTCCAAAATACTGCTTTTCGAACAAAACGCTCAAACATTCGACGCTTCGATTTTCTATCGATAATTATCTTGATTATCCTAATATCTTCAGTTGCGAATTTTTAATTCTTGATCCTTTTAAAGTTAATTATTTACATCTGTTGCTTTTCATTTCAATGTTTATAAATAAAGGTTTTTCGTTTAAAGCACAGTAAATGACATATTCCAATATACTCAGTTTCATTCATTGGCCATTCCCTCAGTTATCTTCATCGATTCGATTAAGTTTATGTTATACATGTCAATATATAATACACATTCGTCTTCTGTTTTAGTTGTTGTCTTATATCTGTTAGAGCAGCTCTGAACAAAGTCATTTTGTTTTTGGTAGGATTTTGTTTTCTTTTATTTTAGGTAGGTAGTATCAGTGTGCTGAAGGAGCCAACCAATTGCAGCTGGTGGCGCTTCTGTTATTCTGCATTTCTATATTTTGGTTCCCCGTATCGATTTCACTGTATCTAACCGATTCTACAGTTACTGATGTGGATGTCTCTGCGCAGAATACTTTAGTTATAAATGTTAAACCTACAAGTTTTGCAACATTGTTGCTGGTAACGGTGCAATCTACATAGGCCCATAGTTTTTACATTTTTACAGTATCGCGATAAGTCTTTGCATTCCGATGCTGAAAAAAATATGCAATGATAATTAAATTAATTTATTATTAGAGCACTCACTACTTACGGTTAGAAATACAAGGTGGTCCTTTACAAACTTTCATTACGGCAGGCCGAGGCTGATCCCTACATGCGTTGCCAGCTGGTTTTTTGGTACCGTACCAGACACATTGCAGTATCCTGTATTTAATGCCCTGGCCACCGCAAGCAGAGTTGCACTGAAACCATTCAAACATGGAATTTATATGTTAAAAAAAAAGTTGCAATTCACTTCCTACCTCTGACCAGGGCTCTACCCGCCAGACGCCTTTACACATTTCGTTGTAACATTCCTGTTTGGTAACAGGCTTCTCCAGATCCTCGCACTTGTCGCTATTGCTCACGTTGCTGAACTTGCAGAATACATCCCGTTTTTGCAGAGCCGTGTGCCAAGCGAAACATTTGGACTGTAGGCAGAGAGACCATTCACTGGTGACCCACCGGGGACACTCGACATTGCCACATTTTTCTACTGTTTCCGGGATTATTAGACCAGCATCTTCGCACAGACTGTTGTCCACAGTATAGGATGAATTGATCAACTGTACCATGCAATGAACAGAGCGGAGCTGAAACAGGTGGATATTTAGTTAAAGTCGTAAAATGGTGATAGTTTATCCGATAGTTAGTCAGACTGCATGCGAATACTGGGGTCATATTATGGAACTATGCTTAGACGTCCATTTTTACATGAAATGTTTTGGCCCATGATTTCTTATAAAAGCTGACGAGATTCATCGTTTCAATGCCATGGCACGTAGCCATCTTGTGGTATTATGGATTGCGAGAAAAGCAATCGTTGTGAACGCTAACGAACACCTTTTTTTTTTTTTAAACACAAACTGATTTTTAGTGATTCAGTAGCATGATTTCTGAAAATTTTCCATCTGTAATCCGAAGTGAGTTTAGGCTACTTTTTCACTTCATCTGTAAATTTGTAACCTCTCAAGCAGCAAATTTCAGAAATTATAAGCAAACTTTCACATCTTTAATAATAACCGAGACCTTTTCGTGGTGCGTTACGGGGTATCAAATCTACCACCGAACCCTAGTACGAATTAATTCAAACAAGGGAACATATTTGTTTTTGTAGTCAGGAACGTATATTAGTCCTTATTAAATTTATGTCTTGTGAAAAGCGACAATACTCGGATTGACCCCCCGAGGATGAGCTTGGAATAAAAAATACATGATTAGTCTTCATTTATGCGAATTTTCATTTTCTATTTGATGTTCTATAGTTTGCAGTGGTTAGGACTTGGATACTGATGCATGGTCAGTATCGGAGTCATTGTTTGTTTTGTTTGCAATGAATCCGGTTTTGACTGATAAAGGGGCGTGTCTTTGAAGAGTGCTGTCACTCACAAGGGGTTTAAATAGCGGAAACTTTCAAAAAAAAAAAAAAAAAACTCGATTCATAGCCAACAAAACAAACAAAGACAACTGTAACAACACTGAATACTTCATCATCACATTCTCAATAGTGATGAAATAACTCGACATGCACTAAACAAAGGATACGGGATATACTACAATAGATCAAATTACTGGTCGCAATGGTTTATGTCCCGAACAGAGGGGAAAAAAAACCCGAGAAATATAACTTTTTCTCGAACATGACCCATAAGCTTCTGCACAGTTCCACTTTCCACCATCCGCAGGTTTTACGAATTTCCGTAGCTTTGCTTTGGTTAAAGCCCAGAAAGTCTCAATTGGCCGTGTCTCCGGGAAATGTGGCGGATTCGTGTCTTTCAGCACGAAACAGACATTTTGGCTTTTGTACCATCCTAGGGTGTCTTTGGTGTAATGAAATGATGCCAAAATTGCACGTCGGTTTATTGCACGCATGACGTTAGACGTGGAGGTCCCTATCTTCTTCCCCACATCTCGAACGGAAGCCGATGGTTTCTGCTTATAGGCATTCCTGATCTTCTTGTCAATAGCAGGACTCACAGGACCGGATTTCCGACCACTCCTCGGTGCATCCTCAAAAGTACATTGTTTTCCATATTTTCAAACTGCAGTTTGTACCGCTCCGATGCTCACACCCGCTTCCTTGCCCAATTTTCTTAAAGAGAGTACCATTTGTGCACAATACTGTTTCTCTGCTCCGGAGTATGAACACGAATTTTGAAAGTCAACCAGAAACTAAGTTTTTTTTAAGCTAAGACGAACAGAAATGTGTAAACAAAATGACGCAGCCAAAAAAAATCATTCAATTCAAAATGACCGTTAACATTAGGTGAGCTTATAATTTCTGGAACAGTCTAATATATTCTTCTATAACATAAACATATGTGAAAATGAAAATATATTGGGTGAGCATCAGGGTATAATTCAAGCTGAAATTTGACGACGGAGTAATGTGACAACTGGATTCTAGGAGGGAATGAACAGTATTATTTTCTTAATCTTGCCGATTTGGTTGTGGTGCTGCACAGAAAAAAAATCTAAATTTTCATTGTGATGTAAATATCAGAGCATGTAATATTGTCCACACGAAGTAGCAACTTGCATGAAATTGTTGTAATGAAGACGAGCTTTTGTATACCAAATTTTCCGAAATGAATGGAATGTCCCAGAATTTTACACGATTTATAGTGTTAACTTGTACGTATTGTGACGCTCCATTTATGTGCATGATATTGAACAGAAATTCACACTACTTTTTCTAGCTGTGTGTGTATTCTTATCCAACAATTTCAATGTGATTGATGTGCCCGCCATAATATAATGTAGAAAACTTAATGAGTATTGCGAATTAGATCATCACTTTTTTGGATCGTATCGTTAGAAAGGGATCCATTCCTCCGACTTTGGCCCTTAATAGAGCGTTATTGTGAATTCAGACACCCTTAGAAGGGATCGTGACAACCTTCCATACATACATTTTTTACATACTTGTTCCGTTTAAGTATTTGTTGAGGTATTAGCTCTATAGTTATACAATAATTCGCAGAGTCAAGTCTCTCAACTTGCTCATTACCTAACCATAGGGTATAATCAACATTTCGAATTTAGTTGTTGATACGTTGACAGTCAAACCATTGTCCATTGACAACCTTAATCTTAATATTATCTGCGTTATGAATAGTGGCAGTTTCAACAAATTTTGTATGCAAAAGCTAGACTTTCATAGAAACTTTTCTTGCAAGTTGATGTTTCTTGTGGGACGAAATACAATTTAACACGGGTCAGTAAAAGGTGTCCCACATCAAATTGCATCACAGAAAAAACTCTGTATCACCCATTCGGTATTTTTTCTTGAAAATTTGGGTAGAAGTAGTTAAGAGTGTTTTTTGTTGTCTTATTTTTATCGCTGTCAGTTTTTCGAAAATTGGAAAAATGGCGTCACCCGAAAAGCAACATCGCGAATTGATTTTGCGCAAGCACCTGGAAAATCCTCAACTCTCTCATCGGGACATCGGAAAAAAACTTGGAACCGTGCAGTCAACGATGGGTCGTGTGATTAAACGGAAGGAGAAATGCGGTCAGAATGATTGTTCTATTAGTGATCAGGATCACAAGCGCGTCGTGAAAGCGTTTAAGCGGAATCCAAATGTTTCGGTCAGGGATATGGCCAAAATGTTGAATCTGACCAAGTCTTTCGTTCAGAGAGCCAAGGACCGGAAGAGACTGCATACGTACAAAGTGCAGAAGGCTCCAAATCGTGACGAACGGCAAACCACAGAGAACAGACGTTCATCTTCGGTCTGCTACTTGTGTAAAACTTTAAACGGACATTTCAAATGTATGTCGTTATGCTCCTGGTAGGCGGCGCTGCAGTTGTGTGATAACTGTCAAGTCAATGTTTATCAATAAAATGCCTAGCACATAATCTGAAAAATTTTGTTTGTTTTTCTCTACACTTGCTTCTTATACCGGCTGCCCATATCAACTTTTACACACGTTTTTCAAGAAAAGGTATATGGACATCAATGTCTGTTCTCTGTGGGCAAACTACAGTGGGAAAGTCACGGGCCCGGAAACTGTACACCCAGATGCTGACGAATCATTTGGTACAGGATCAAGTCTCCCACGGGGGGTGGTGCTATGTCGATGAGCTTGGACATCAAGAAGCAAAGTTGCCAAATGGCACCAAATGTAACTACGTACTCTTATTTTTACCAGGTCCCTCAATCGTAGTTTTGGATGGATTAGGATTTTTGTTTGTATTATATTATTAGAATATTAAACAACACATAACTAAATGTATTATTCAATAAATTTAAAATTTCAATCTCAATTTCAGTGAGGGAGATAAGGCGCTATAACCAGCGGCTGGATAGTCAGGAAGAAAATGAATATATTTTTTGGCTCAGGAAGTACTAGCACATCGGTCCCAAGCTTAATGATTCGTCCCTAATAATGTAACTCACACCAACACCCCTTAAAAAAATTCTGTCAAAATAACATACACTCCCGTTTCATTTTACTCAATTTTTCGAAGTGGATCTCTGATTTTTATGAGTAGATCCACTTTTTCGAAATTGTGAACATTTCCGTGAGAGAAAAAGAGATAGTATACAATTGTGAGTCAAAAAAGTGGATCTACTCAGAGGTGTTTAGCAAGGTGCAGACTGCAAGGTATACATCGGACCTAGGGGTTCTACAACAGTGAACCAATTTCAAATCGCTAGTTACATATTGATTGTTGCTATAACCTTGGCAAATTTTTGCCAGACTTTTGGTTAGATAAAAGGAGCGTGAGGAGCATAAACTTATCTGCAGTAGATATGCTCCCACCCTAAAATAAAAATTTTCATATTATTACAATTGTATATGGAAGTGTTGGGGGGTCGCTCGCCCTTGATTCGAAGTAGTAGAGCGATTTCAGACACGCTTTCTGGAATCAGTCTATTTCTTGGAGTCTCTGTGGCACATGCTACGCAGTTGGCCTGAAGGATGACAAAAAAATGATGCATTCAAGAAGTCGTCATTATTTACTATCATACACACAAATACACACCATATATCGTTTTACTTTGTAATCGTTCGTGATAATTACATCAGCATTAGGCTTTTTGACGTTTAATCACATTTCCCTCTAAAGCACATGCAAAGGAATGATGGTTTGTTTTTCTCCAAATGATTTTCCTTCTTACGTGCACTCCTTTGATCTAAATGGCGCTGTAGTGTGCGTGCGTTAAACGTCACTAAGCCAAATACCGTTTTGAATGCCTTTCGACGAATACTCGCGCGCGATAGCAAAAAATCGTACATTGTCGTCGTGTTTTGTTGTTTTATTCATGTGAGTGGCTTTGTAAGAGAACCGTGGAATTTCTCTTCTTCCCCACTACTACGCACTTTTTCTCGACCACTGCGCCATCTGGAAGATTTTTCTGGCAGCAATTGCTTGCAAGTTCACGCATTCTTTCACCACGCTACGATTGTTGATTGCATACCCAAAGGCTATTTGACTTCTTTCACCACGATAACGCTCTGCGATAATTTCAATCATTTTACTAGCCACAAAATGAAAAGTACGTGCAAATCCTGTGAAAGCGAGGTTTCAGATGAAACTCACTTGCCAAGACTTTTGCAATGCAGAATATCATCCTCGATGTGGCGGCATTTCTACATCTGTTTTGGATGAAATCAGCAAATACCATCAGTTATGTAACCGTCGAGCAGGTACAAACTTTAGCAACGCATCGCCTTGGCACCGACGACGTGGAGGTTTTACGACTAGCAGCCAACGGAAAAAACGTCAGCTCTATGTCTTTCATCTCCTTCAAAATTGGACTGAGTGCAGATTTGAAGGAAAAAGCTCTCTCATCATCAACGTGGCTGAAAGGCATCTTTTTCCGGGAATTTAAGGATTGCCTCTCAGCCGCAAATTTTCGGAAACCTTCCCACACGCCGACTCTTGCATCACTTGGAAACCGTACGTCCCGAAATGTTCAGTCGGCGTCGTGGGATGGCGCCATGGAGGAGGAATAACTATACCGTGACGCGCAGACCTCTTCTCAGTTCGACACAGTTCCGCCTTTTGCTGTCGTCGTTCATCGAAGTCGTTGCGGTCCGGATGTCGCTTCTGACGGAGAGGTTCTCCAAGTTGCGAATTTAGTACCCGCCATTTGTATATTGTGCTATATACCTGTCATCTCACCCATGATCGTCATCAACATACATCGACCATCACTTCAACCGGTCTGAGACGCACGTCTCAAAGCAGTATGGATGCATTGGACCCACCTAGCTGAGCTGTGCCCACTGTCGGTTTTAACGATGTTCTAATTGCTAGTTCCAGCCGTCAAAGTCATCCCGGCCCTGGGTCTAGTGATGGGGACAGGGCTCTCCAAGCTGACATCTATGGCCAGTATCCTTCATCTAATGACGTTGCTCAGGCTGATGCTGCTTTCAGATCGCTGCCTGCCGAATCCTCTGCCCCCTCATTGAAAGTTGTGTGTTCTATATCCCCCACCGATTGTGTTAGCGACAGCAGCCTTATCGAAAAGCACGCTCTTTCTTTGGACTGGATTGTGTCACAAATGGGACCCAGCGACAACATCGTCATCGTGGGAGATTTTAACCTCAGCACGATTTCATGGCATATCGATACTAACGGCTTCCGCTATCCAGACAATTCCTGTTCGTCATTCAGACCGGCTTCTCTCTCCTTGATTGTTGCTTATTTTTCCACCAGACTTCGGCAAGTTAATGGTTTTTTGAACACGAATAGCGGTTGCCGGATCTATGTTTCATGAGCGAAGAATTGGGTCAAAGATGTTCCGTTCTTCAAGCTCCGACACCGCTTGTCAAAAGTTGCAGAAATCATTCCCCTCTGCTACTGAAACTGGAGTTTAATCCTAAGTACAGCTTCCATGACAACATCGAAAACGTTTATTATGACGTCACCCATGCTGACTTCTAGGAAATGAACAACTTTCTCGCCGGCGTGAATTGGAACACAACCCTTGCAAACGGGGATGCGAATTTCGCTGCTTCGACTATGTGTGGTATTTCGCTGAAAGCTGATCAATTCGTGCCTAAGAAACTCAACCGTAAGCCTCCCAAACCTGCTTGGTCTAATTACAACCTCAAACATTTGAAACGAGTTAAAAAGGCTGCTCTGAGGAAACACAGCAAATATCGCACCGATTCTACGAGGACAAACTACGCACGCACCAATGACGACTACAAACACCTCAATAACAGCTTGTACAACTCTCATAAGTCTCAATTGCAGAGTCGTCTCAAAACGAAACCGAAGAGCTTTTGGCGGTTCGTGAATGAACAACGGTTTACCCTCCACTATGACTGACGGCATTATGAAGCTGACTCTGTCGCGGATATCGCCAACTTGTTTCGTACGCAGTTCAGCAGTGTTTTTTGCGACGAAATTCTGGATGCCGAGGGCCTCGAAGCGGCTACTAGCAATGTGTCCTCGCTTGTCTGTATTTGGCGCTGCACTCCATTTGAGCAGGGAAGCAGATGAAAAGCGCAACTGGATGCGGTCTTGATGGTATTCCTTCAATTGTTCTGAAGCGTTGCCTTAACACACTCGCTGTGTCCATAACTTCGGTCTTCAATTAACTTCCGGTGTGTTTCCTGAATGCTGGAAAGAGTCGTTTGTTTTCCCAATACACAAAAAGGGATGCAAACGATCCGTCGACAACTATCGTGGGATTGCTGCACTAAGTGCTGTATCCAAGCTATTCGAACTAATTGTTCTCCAAAGGCTGGTCCATGACTATTCACAGACTATTTCTCCTGAACAACACGGTTTTATGCCCAAGCGCTCGACGGCGACCAACCTCACCGTATTTACATCATGCAAGTAGACGCCATGTACACAGATCTCTCTGCAGACATCGGTAAAATGAACCATCAGATTGCAATTTCCAAATACGAGAAAATGGGGGTTCACGATCAATTGTTTAACTGGCTCCGCTCATACCTGACTGGTAGAACTATGTCTGTGAAGATTTCAGATTATGCCTTGTCCAAGCGTTTGCAAGGTAGCCACCGTGGTCCATTCCTTTTCCTGTTATATATGAAGGACGCGAACTTGGTCCTCAGATGCCTGAAATTATCCTACGCGGGCGACCTAAAGCTGTACTACACACTTAGAAATTATGAATTTTACACGAGACGTAACCCGAGCAAAGGATTATACCAAAGTGATAACAAGTTCTAATATCTGATTATCACTCTTTGATCACTAAATATGTTATCATCCAGGCTGAATAAACAGCCAAAATAACAAAAGGGATAACAAACTAATATTCGTTGGATATCACAACATTAACTCGTTTTATTATCATTGAGTTCATTTTGATAACAAATTTTGTGATATGAACAAATTACTTGAGATAATTTCAAATTATGTTATCAACATGATATCAAATTCATACACAAATAACTGAAGTACTGCTTCTGGTGAAAAGCTCAATTTCATATCCATGACATGCTGGTGATATTCAGCATTCATCAGCATGCTGGTAGTATTCAGTAACATTCGTCAAAAATCGTCTTTATAAATTGATAACAGATGATAACAAAATAATTCAATATTGATAACTAATTTTGTTATACCATAACAGGTGAGTTCAAAATGATATCTGAGATAACAAAACTTGTTACTTATTTGATATCAGTTTGTTATTTTAATTTGCTAGGGAATTCATGTTTGTAAAAAGTCTGGGAACGTAAACAAAAATTTCGTTTAAAATTATGTCTCTTGAAACTGACACATACGAATTCAACAAAAGATGTGTTTGATTGAATTTATTTTCTCATCTCTTTCAACTCATTCTTGTGTGCTAAAGGACGCTTGCATGTGTCGGTCTCAGGGGACAGAAATTTACATGACATTTTGGTAGTGTGTACGTCATAAAATGTCCAGAAGACGCCGATTTTCTTCAGCAGGAACTACAAGTGTTCGACGACTGGTGCCGGATCAACAGAATGTCATTAAATGTATCCAAATGCTCGATTATCTCCTTTGGCCGAAAACGTGCGATGTATCTCCACGACTATATCCTTCGAGGAACACGCTTGGAGCGTGAAACAACAGTCAAGGATCTGGGAGTAATGCTTGACTCTAAACTGTCATTCGAGAACCATGTTGCCTATATTGTTTCTAAAGCCTCATCGCAGTTAGGATTCATCTTCCGCTTCGCAAAAAACTTCAAAGACGTTTATTGACTGAAGGCACTATACTGCTTTTTGGTTCGTCCTTTTTTTTTGGAGTACTGTGCTGTCGTTTGGTCCCCTTTCTACCAAAATGCAGTCCAGAGAATCGAAGCCGTTTAGCGAAGGTTTATACGCTTTGCTTTGCGACATCTTCGTTGGCAAGACCCTCGCAAATTAGCCAAGTTATGAAAGTCGGTGTAAGCTCATCAGCCTGAAATTGTTGGAAGTGAGGCGTATGGTGGCCAAAGCGTGTTTCGGTTGTGATCTCCTTTAGGGAAACATCGACTATTCCACTTTACTTGCTCTCTTGAACATCAACACTCGATGACGAGACCTACGTTTACTATCTTTCTTTATAAACCGGCACACAAGGACCAACAACAGCATGTGTCACGTTTTCAACAGCTGCTACAACGTGTTTAGTTTTAATATATTCCGTGATGTTAATAAGCATTGTTTCCGATGATGTATTTGTTAGTTATTATATGTAATTCAGTGTCATTGTCATTGGGATAAACATTTTTATCTGTTGACGAATCAATAAATAAATAAAAAAAAAATAAAAAAATGGAGCGTCACAAAACATACAAGCATACATTCTGAAAGGTGTAAAGTTTCGAGTCATTTTACTCATTGTTTTGAATATTGTATGCAAAAGCTGGTATTTTCTAGCAAAATTCCATTCAAGTTGCGGCTTCGTGTGGAGTGAAATACAATTTTACAGTTAATGCCTTTTCTATAATACATCACAATGAAAGTTTAGATTTTTTCTGTATATGAAAGTGACCTGTGTGCAAGATTTTTTTCAAATTAGAACGCGTTACCAAAATGTTGTTTATGAATCAATGACTCAAATTTTTCTGTTGGTAAAAGAAGTCGTGAATTTACATCGTATTTTTCTTCATAAAATTAGCACTATCGGATGTAGAACATCTGTAAAACAGCAGTACAGAGATACCAGCCATTGGCTTTACCCGGGAGGTTGATGGATTTGGTTTTGACAAACTAAGCAACCGGATCTTCTGCAAAATTATCTTTTTTTTTTAGTATTTTTGTAGTTTATTATAAAGCGTTTTAATTCTATGATGTTGACACAAGAAAAGAACGTTCTAAAACTAGTTCAAGACAGATAATTTTATTTTTAAATGGTGTTTATCAGTCTGATTATTTAGGGTAATCAATTTCTGAGGTAAAACAGTGATATCCATGTTAAAATAGTATGCATCATTTAAAAATAAACATAACAATCGGGAAAACCCAATCGCTCTATATGCCACTTGACTTACCCGATAACCACTGCCATTAGCACCACAGGTTTGCGAGCATTCCGACCAAGGTGTGGCCATCCATTCAAACTCGATACTCTCCAAAGCTGCCGCTGTTCGTTCGTCATGGATATTCGGGTCATCATTCTCGCTGGTATTAGATTTCGCCCTGTCCCTGTGTTTGAGCAGCTCGTAGATGTTGACTGGCCGGGCCGGTTCGTCCTTTTCGGCCCGTTCCGAGTCAATGTGGCTGTACTCGTGGTCCATGAGCAGCCGATGACCTTTCGAGTTGCTGAATGTCTGAAATGGCCAAAGAAACTGCGATCCGAAACATTGAATCAGCAGGGAAGTGGCAGAAAAAAAAGAGCTTGGTTCTATGAACAGGAAAACAGCAGTGTGGAGGTACATCTGTGATTGAATTCAGAGGATACTTAAAATGGGATTGATTTGACACGGGGGCACACACATACAGTCTCAGTTAGTAGGGGGTGGAATGTAAAAACAACAACGTTACAGAGAAACAAAACTGTGCTTCATACGAGTAGTTGAATTCGGTGAAGAGGATGCCAAAATTTTGATTCGTTATGCATATAGAGTTTTGAAATATTTGATAACATGATCTACAATTTTGTGCTCACTGTGCTGTCCATGTGTGCGTTCTTTTCCTTTTTATACAGCGTACGATTTTTTTTACTTGAAGCCATGAAATTGAATGCATATTTATTATTTGGACGGAAAACAGAAATGAAAAGAAATCGAATATACACATCAGATTACTCAATCGCATTTGATGCATTTCCACATATTTGAATCGCATCGACGTGCGGTGGATCAATTTCAAGTGCCAATTATTTTCTTTCCACTTTTCCGGGTTTGGGAGGGTGCTTCATGTGCCAAAATCAACAGCTACCACCATATCAAACAACAATCAAATATGTATATCAAGAGTGAGAGGAAAACAAAACTGTGATTGCAACATGGTCACCAACAGTGGGTAATTGAGTGGGTGGCGGTTTACGCTCGATGGTTTGGTGAGAATGAGATGTTTTAGGTGGTTGGACGTGGCCGGATATGGTCAGTGGGTTTGTTAAAATCATTAGCGATGGAATGGTCGAACATAACAAGGTGGATCGACAAATGGCCAGGAATTTGTTGTTTTGGGATGAGAGTTAAACTAAGGTTAGTAAAAGAAAATTACCTATTTGTGTCCATGTGTGGTAAAATCGGTGGTGGTGGTATTGGTTATGGTAGAAGTGGTAGTTGGGGTGACGGAGAGTACAATGTAAAAAGATGGGATAAAGAAAATTCAAGGTATAATATCGTGTTTGTGTTTTTTACATGTCCGGTTAACATCAAACAGGTAGAAGCGAACAAAGTAAGGTATGGGAATTTAAAAATTAATGATTAAGGAGGTGTTTTTTTTACCAGAATGCATAATTAATATTATTTATAAATAATAACTTTACCATGCTCTAAGTATGATTCATTATTTCAATTTACAACTTATTTGAATATATGTACTGGGGGGTTGTTATGCTTAACATGCTTTTCATTGGTCGATAAGTTTATTACAAAACCAGGGTATAGTATCAAATTCAATCAGTTTTTTCAATTCAGTTTTTTTACAGCAAATATTTAGCAGCTAATCCTTTGGGAACACATTAAATAAAATTATGTCATTGATTTTCATGCACATAAGTGGAGCATGGAAAAAGATTTAAAATTTCAGTCTAAATAGAGCAACACGAATTGGAAACTACCTGTATGTTATGATGATGGTCCCGCCACTTACCCCTACAAAGGTTTGAGGTAGACGATTTATCTATTAGATAATTTATTTAAAAGCAATTCAACCAGTTATGTAAAAAAAAAACGAACTGATTTCATCTACAGATGCAAACTTCTTCAAAAACTGTTCATTTTCTTTACAGCGATATTATTGTGAAAAGTTATTGATGTCAACCACAAATGTTCACCAGTATTCCCAGCGATCAGGAAATCCTATTACAATTCAAATCACAGAATCCGTATAAGGACATTATAAAAGAAAGCCAATATCGATCTGCCGAAGAGCAGAGTCAATAAGGCCGGTTAGTTTTGGGAAAACCCGGGAAGAAAAATAAAAAAAAAGGGGGGAAATTTTTGGGGAAATTTGGTGGGTTTTTTTTGGAGGTGTAGGAACCGAGACCGAGATAAACAAAAACAACGATGAATATGAGAAGAAAAAAAAAAAATTTTGACATTGACAACAGCTTGGCAATCATGAGATGTGAATCGATATTTATAGAAACCTACAAAGTGAACCTGAATAAGATGTACTGTTATTTCAACTAATTCAAGTTTAAATTAGTTATAATAAAATGGGTAAAATGGTATGATAAATAACGTTAATTTTATTCATTCCTTGGATTTGCTCATTTATAATGTTACAAGTTATCGATTTATTGAATAAAACGTAAATTATAAAGATAAGAATACACGTAATTCTCAAATTGAAATAAATATTATTTTCAGTGGGTTTTGTGAACGCATACCCCTGATCCTAACAACAGCAATAATATTTTGATTGAAAACGCTAACTCTAACCGGAAACAAAGATAATAAAAAAAAAAAGAAGATGTGTATGTGTAGGTGAGAGAAAACTGGTTTGGTGAACGTTGGAAGAAAAATTTATGATTCCATTCTGTGAACGATTGTTGGAAAGTAAAGTCGTCGAAATTGAACTCAACAAAATTCAAGGAATACGACATGGCGCAGTCGGCAGGTAAGTTTGAATAGCTGGATGATTCTACTATTCATAACAAAAGGGAATAAAAATCAGCACATCTGCTATGAAATTTTGGTCAAAATTTCGAAAATTTTGAAAAAATTTCACATTTTGAGGTGAAAAAAAAAATGGCGCGGAGCGAGTAGGTCTCTGTATGGAAAAGAAAATGACTCAGAGCGAGAAGATCTCTGAATGAAATTATGGAATTAAAAAAACAAAAGTGTAGAGCGAGAAGATCTCTTCATTATTTCAATTAAGTTTATGTTGATACCAGCTTAATGTAGAGCGAGTAGGTCTCTGCATAGAAAAGAAAATGGCACAGAGCGAGTAGATCTCTTCATGAATATTTGTAATTTGCAAAAAAACAAGAGCGAGTAAGTTTTTTCACTACATCAGTTAATTGCTATGAAATCGCGCAAAAAAAAAAAAATATATATATGGCGAAGATCGTTCCTATTCAAAAAAAAAAAAAAAAAATAAAATAAAATGGCGCAGAGCGAGAAGATCATTGCATTAAAGAAAAAAAAAAACAAGTGTAGAGCGAGAGATCTTCACTATTTTAATTACCAGCTTGATGTAGAACCAGTAGAGATTTTTTTCATTTTTTTTGGTATATCGAAAGTGTCAAGTAGAGCGAATATAAAAGTAACGCAAAACAAATACTCTGTTTTGAATCGGATTGATTTATTTTTTTTGTCAATGACAAATGAAAACGAAAGATAAAATTGTTTTCTTTGTTTATTTATAGACAATACTTTACGAACGGAAAAGAAAAAAGCTTCGTCCAAGCAACAAAAGACAGATCAAATCGAGAAAATGGACAAAAGCAGACCGAAGAAGAGTAAAGTTAAGCATTTGGTCCGAGAGCTCGAGGAAGAAAAAGCAAAAAGTGCTCGTTTGGAGAAAGAATTACAACGGAGTATCAAAATCAACGAAGAGTTTCAAGCTGGTACTTTTTCTGCGCAGGACGGGAACGCTCAACACATTCCTATTCTCGAGTTTAACGCAGAACCCGGGTTATGCAGCACTCGGAATATGGTCTCAACCCACAGTTTTGAAGAGTCCAGATTATTATCATCAATGAATCAACTTTCCGTGGCATCGATCAACGTTGCTGAATGTAAGGCATCAGATGATGGTGAAATTCACCGTCAAACGTTCGAGCTATGGAAAGACTTGCTAATAGATTCCTTGAAGCTAGCAGGAATTGAGGACGAGCACATAAAATTTACAGTTTTCAAGGTAAAATCTGGTCCTCGTCTTCTCGAGATATTCAGGAATACCAAGCACCAAGCAGATGCACCTGATGTTGACACAGCACCATTTTCAAATGCAATGCACCGTCTTAAGACATATTTCGGCTCCGGATCGGATGTGATGTTGATGAGGCGCAGACTGGCACTTATGACGCAAAAATCTACTGAATCTGATCTCACTTTTATTACTCGAGTTGGATCCATCGCCCATCTATGCGAATTCGATGAGGGAAAAGAATTTGAGGAAATTGTGGCCACTGTTGCGGAACACGCCAGAAATCGAGAAGTGCGCACTACCGCCCTCAAAATGCTAAGTAGAAAGTGCAACTTCACAGATCTAGTAGATAAGGTGCGTGAGATTGAAGCTATCAGGCTCAATGAGGAGTTCGTTATGAGAAAACACGGAAACTCGGATCAAGCATTGGTTGCACCGGTAACATCCTTCTCTGACTGGGATCAGAACCGCCAACGAAGATTTACGGAAAATTCTTATCGGGGAGGTGGATACCAACGAAATTACCCAGGTCGCAGAGGTGCTTGGCGTGGTCCTAGAGGCAGGCAACCATACAGAGGTGGAGGCGTTTATTCAAACACCATGCGTGGTGACAAATGTTGGCGATGTGGTGGCATTTTTCATTCGGCTGACGATTGCGGTGTTAAAGATAAGATTTGCAATAAATGCGGACGCGTTGGCCACATCCAGAGAGCTTGCCGTTCTCAAGATAATTATAAACGACCAGCGAAGGAATCTTTGGATGCACCACCAAGCAAAATTGCAGCTCTTGAAAAATCAGTTGAAGATACAAAGCAGGAGGAAACGGTAAGTGTCAATGCCGACGAGTGATGGTTTTTTTTTTCTTTTTTTTTTCAACATTAAAACAACAAAGAATGGTTTCATTTATTCATGTCAAACATTTCAATTTGCTGAAAACTAAATAATTACAATAATATCAGATAAAGATATAATAAAGATCATATGCAATGATAAAAAAAATGACATTTTGATAATGAAGTCAAATGCTATACTCAATAATAATAATTATAATAATGATAGTAATTGGAATATAACGAATTAATACAGGAAGTAAACAATAATACACAACTCGTCGCATTGTGTAGTCAGTCATCTGTGAGGGCAAGTTACTCGAAAAATCTCAACCCGGATACCAAAACTGTTAATGTGACAGTCACAGATAGAGAACAAGATGATGCTATTTTAAGCGTTGAGCAGTTGGTTGGCTCATTGAATGATGCTAAAAGCTTAAATAAAGTAAGTATTAGACAAATATTGAATGAGAGTAAAGAGTATTATTTAACTTTTGTATATTAGATACAATGTTCACCGTCGACCACCATCGGCACGATTCAGAATATGGCAGCTGAGACTTACGATGACGGGGTTATTGTGGCTGTAGTGGCAGGGTTAAAATGTCATTTTTTGATTGATTCTGGAGCCCAGGTAAATACTTTCACGGAGGATATGTTTCAACAAATTATCACTGACGATAAATATCGCAGTAGTTTGATTAACGTCAAGTACGAAACAGATCGACCACTTAAAGCATATGCCTCAAAAGGAGAAATTGAAGTCACCGCTACATTCCATGCGTACCTGTTCATTACAGACGACAGGCCAATACTGTTGGAGAAATTTTATGTTATTAAGGAACTTCGAGCGCTTCTGAGTAGAGCAACGGCATCGAGGTACAGCGTTTTGATGCTTGGTCTAAGAGTGCCAGTGCATCGTCACGCTGTAAACATGCTTCAATCCTTGCAACCAGGAGAAATTGCGTTAGTTACTACAAGTGAAAGTTTTCCGAAATTCAATATTCCGCCTGTGAAAATCTTTTATGATAAGTCGAAACCACCTTGTAGGAACGTTTTCGTCAACGTTCCATTGGCTGTGAAACCTATAGTAGAAAAACGACTTAAAGGATTGCTTTCTGCGGATATCATAGAGCCTGTGGTAGATGGAATGGATTCTTCTTTCTGTTCATCCATGCTAGTGGTGCCAAAGGGGAAGGACGATATACGTTTGGTGATTGATTTGAGAGGGCCAAATCGTTATATTCATCGGACACCCTTCTCAATGCCAACGTTGGAAAAGATACTAGCAGAACTGGAAGGTGCTACATGGTTCTCAACTATCGACCTTTCAAACGCGTTTTTCCATATTGAGTTGGATGAGGAATCGAGGCACCTCACAAACTTCTTTACGGAGTTTGGAATGTTTCGCTGCGTGAGACTACCATTCGGACTATGCAACGCTCCGGATTTATTCCAAGAAGTTTCTGGAACGAAAAGTACTAGGAGGATGCAAAGGTTGTAAGAACTACTTGGATGACATCCTTGTGTTTGGTAAAACTAAGTCGGAACATGATGAAAATCTAGCAGTGGTGCGCGCTAAACTAGCTAATCACAATGTGAAGATAAATGAAAGCAAATGTTTGTTTGGCAGTCAAAAGGTAAAATTTCTTGGATTTACGTTAACTCCTCTGGGCTGGCAGATCTCGGAAGAGAAAGTAGCAGCAATCAAGGAATTCAGAAGACCGGGCAGTTGTTCAGAAGTCAAGAGTTTTCTGGGGCTAATCACCTTTGTCGACAAGTTCATTCTGCACCGAGCAACGAAGACTGAACACTTGCGTACTCTTGCTACCTTAGACAGTTTTTACTGGACTGACCACGAAGAAGCGGAATTTACTTACCTAAAAAAAGAGGCTCTTGATGTAATACAACGTTTAGGATACTTCAGTCCAACTGAGCGGGTTGAGTTGTTCGTGGATGCGTCACCGGTAGGACTTGGAGCTGTTCTCGCCCAATTTGACGATGCAGAAAATCCACGAATTATAGCATGTGCATCGAAAGCTCTCACTGATTCTGAAAAGCGATACCCTCAGACCCAGAAGGAAGCTCTAGCAGTCGTTTGGGGAGTTGAAAGGTTCAACTACTATTTGCTGGCAAGATCATTTGTAGTTCGCACTGATTCTGAGGCAAATCAGTACATCTTTAATCCCCAGCATCGGCTAGGGAAGAGAGCTGTTTCGCAAGCAGAAGGGTGGGCTTTAAGGTTGCAACCCTATGATTTTTCCATGGAACGTGTACCAGGTGATGAAAATATTGCAGATGTACTATCACGTCTGATTCCTGAATCCCAGAAGACTGAACCATTTGACAAAGACGAGGAAAAACATTTTTTGTATTCATTGGATGCTGGTTGCATGGAACTTACCTGGAATGCAATTGAAACAATGTCAGAAGAAGACAACGAGCTCCAACTAGTTCGTGAAGCTTTGGTTTGCAACAAATGGCCGAATGAACTACGGCCTTACGAGGCACAAAAGAAAAACTTACACTGCTTTGGATTCATACTTTTCAAGAATGAGCGGGCTATTTTACCCAAGTCTCTTCGTCATAAAGCTCTAATATCAGCTCATGGTGGTCACATAGGTGAGATGGCCATGAAACGGATAATGCGACAGTTCTTCTGGTGGCCGAAAATGTCTTCTGAAGTATCGAAATTTGTTAAAGATTGCGAAACATGTACACTGTTGTCTAAGCGTAACCCACCCTTGCCCTTAGTATCCAGAGAACTGCCGGATGGGCCGTGGGAAATGCTTCAAATAGATTTTTTGGCGATTCTTAACATCGGCACAGGTAAGTTTCTCATAATTATTGTTTA
Organism: Aedes koreicus; assembly: GCA_024533555.2. Taxonomy (NCBI): domain Eukaryota; kingdom Metazoa; phylum Arthropoda; class Insecta; order Diptera; family Culicidae; genus Aedes; species Aedes koreicus. The sequence continues at coordinate 280,200 of JAHHFK020004547.1, forward strand.
TTATTATGAGTTTCTTAAATTTTTAATTAACTTTGATACAGGCGAGTTTCTTGTAATTATCGACACATACTCACGATACTTATCAGTCGTTGAGATGAAATCTATGGATGCGGCAAGTACTAATGCTGCTCTATGTGCGGTGTTTAAGACGTGGGGTTTGCCTATAACTATACAAAGCGACAATGGTCCACCTTTTCAGAGCTCAGCATTCAATAACTTCTGGGAAGAAAAAGGGGTTATTACACGTAAATCTATACCTCTAAGTCCACAATCCAATGGAGCTGTCGAAAGACAGAACCAGGGAATTATCAAGGCAGTGTCGGCTGCTGGATTGGAGGGTGGAAATTGGAGATCTGCTTTAAATCAATATGTCCACAGACACAATACGCTTGTACCTCATTCTCGATTGGGAGTAACCCCATTCGAGTTGATGGTCGGTTGGAAATATCGTGGAACATTTCCAAGCCTTTGGGGAAAGTCTGGCAGTAATAACCTTGATATCACAGACGTTCGCGAACGTGACGCAGAGACGAAATTATCCAGCAAAAAGTATGCTGACAATGTACGAGGTGCAAAGAATTCAAACATCTCCGTTGGCGACGTAGTTTTACTTGCACAGCAGAAGCGATGCAAAACTGATCCTACCTTTTCTTCGGAACGATACCAAGTCATAACAAGAGTGGGTGCCAAAGTCATCGTCATGAGTAAAACGGGTGTCCAGTACGCGAGAAACATCCAGGACATAAAAAGAGCTCCAGAGCTTGAACCAAACATCGTGCGGGCAGATGAGCCATTTCTTCAACAACCAAGCGAAATTCCGAAAACGGACCTTAATGGTTCGTTTTTCTCTCCTGGTGATGAGGTGCCGTTATCACTGCCAGAATGCCCAGTTTCGACAGATATCCTTCCGGCATCTAACGTCGGATCACGATCGCTTCGTCGCCGAGATTTGATGAAACGGCCTTCCAGATTTGATGATGATTTCGTGTACTTTGTGTTTCAATAGACATCTTCGAATGAAATGACTCGCCAAGGCAAACGAGATTGTTTCGGAATTGCTATAGAAACAAATAAAGGAAAATAAGCATAAGAGTATAAGAAGCATTTTTTGTCCCCTTTCTTGATGGTATGATTGATAGTGTGGTGATTGATGTTGCTTATTATGTGGTGGCGTCTGAAAAGTTTATGTGGAGCGTAACATCAGGAACTTTTTTGTTCTCCATAACATCGGGGCAATCTCATTTCCTCGCCTTTTCGCTTTCAACCTGTAATGATTTTGTAACAATTAGAAAGGGGATGTGTGAAAAAAAATTGTGACCTAAAATATGGGGTACCTGCAGGTTTGAGTTGCGATAATAAATTACAGTACAATAAATTACCTGAAAAAGTTTTCTGTTGAGAGTAGAGCAGCAGAAGGATGTAGGAACCGAGACCGAGATAAACAAAAACCACGATGAATATGAGAAGAAAAAAAAAATTGACATTGAGAACAGCTTGACAGCAATCATGAGATGTGAATCGATATTTATAGAAACCTACAAAGTGAACCTGAATAAGATGTACTGTTATTTCAACTAATTCAAGTTTAAATTAGTTATAATAAAATGGGTAAAATGGTATGATAAATAACGTTAATTTTATTCATTCCTTGGATTTGCTCATTTATAATGTTACAAGTTATCGATTTATTGAATAAAACGTAAATTATAAAGATAAGAATACACGTAATTCTCAAATTGAAATAAATATTATTTTCAGTGGGTTTTGTGAACGCATACCCCTGATCCTAACAACAGCAATCATATTTTGATTGAAAACGCTAACTCTAACCGGAAACAAAGAATAAAAAAAAAAGAAGATGTGTATGTGTAGGTGAGAGAAAACTGGTTTGGTGAACGTTGGAACAAAATTTATGATTTCATTCTGTGAACGATTGTTGGAAAGTAAAGTCGTCGAAATTGAACTCAACAAAATTCAAGGAATACGACACAATGAAGCCAAATCCATTACCAAGTGTGGTGATTGAGTTGTAGAAGCAAGGAAACGCTCCTGTATTTATCGCTAGGACATTAAAAATATCCATTTAGGATAAAAACACTAATTTGTTTTCCACTGTTGGATCATTTTATCAGTGATCGTAGAAAATTAAAACAGCTTTATATTTGCGTAACGCGTTTCGGCCTACTTTTCTTCATCCATCATTCAGACGCAGAATGCTGGTTGCTACCTCACTACTTGTTACGTCAAACTATACTGATAGCATTCTGCGTCTGATGATGGCTGAATAAAAGTAGGCCGAAACGCGTTACGCAAATATAAAGCTGTTTTAATTTTCTACGTCACCGATAAAAACCAACAAAAACAAATAGTACACGTTCACGGTGATTAAATCCAGTTACCAATAAAAACAGTTTGAGATGCTATAAAACAATACAACGAACTTGCAGAGGTAGATAAAGAGCTGCAAGGACCTCTCAGAACCAAGTTATACTTTGTCAATGGGTTTCACAGCCATACGAGGACATAATCGTGCCCAAAAAGGAGTGCGTCGATCATTTACAAACATGGGCAGCCGACTTCGTCAGCTAGTAAAGTAGACCGAAGGACTCAGTGGCAAGGGAAAACTGACCTTAAAATTAATAGATGAGCTTACCATCTTTTTTTTTTTTTTTTCTTTAATTCGTTTATTATCGAGATTTTCAGCCCTGGGCTGGGTCATCTCCCGTCGTAGTCCCTCAAATACCTTTTTGGTATTTTCGTAACTTGTCCGGGGGTGAGATTCGAAATCGTAACTTTGGCGTGAGAGGTATGGATGCTAACCACTACGCCGGGGTCACACTCTGCTTACCAGCGGATTCCTGGTGCACATGGCAGAAGGCAAAATTCAACGGCGAGTTCAGCAACTACAAACATGAATGAAAATGAAAATTTACACAGCAATATTTCCTGTCGATCAAGATCTGAGTCACGGTTAACTGCTTGAACGTTGTCTCGGTGGATATACGCAAATCGCCAATGAAAACAAGAACACTAGAACTAGAACTGTGCGCTGTTTCCAAAAACTATTCACAACGGCAAGGAAGTTGTTGGAATTGCTTCAAATTTGGCGGCCTGCAATTTCAACGAGGGACTGAACGGGATTCTCAAAGTTATGAGAGTGCTGCAGCTGGTCATCAGGACGACCTGCCATTCATTTTGGGTGAAGGTGCAAAACAGTGAGCGCGTCGATCGCGCTAAAGCGCGGTTGTCGGAAGGCGCGAAGGAGATCAGGAGGAGCATATTGGCGGCCAGAAAGTGGCAATAACTCAAGGACCGAAAGTTCGAAAGAATTTTTCATGGTCCCGACACAGCAGACTGAAGGTGTGTAGCCGACTATGATGAAAAACTGGACTCAAAACTTCAAAAACGAACATCTCCAAACCATGTTTTCAAAGATGGCGGGCATCATAACTCGAAAACGGTTCGTTGGATTTGAACGCGGTTTAAATTTTTGCAATCTACAGAATTCTGTCATCGTACGTAGTCCTTTTTTCTTTATCTTAAAGAATGGCCCTGCCCTGGTGCCATCTTTTATGTCAATTTTTGCGTTCGAAAACCTGATTTTTTTTAAAACGTGAATTCTTATTATTTCAACATTATCACAAAATCCTACGTACAATGACAGGAAATTAATTTTGTTCTAGCGCCAACTGTGCGGCCTCTACTATGTCCACCGATCAGAAGGTTGCCGTCTAAAAAAATATTTTTTGCAGCCGGAAAACGGCAGAATAAACATATGTTTTCCAATTCGGTCATGCATTTATAGTTATCTTTAAAAAATTAAAATCATCTTTTATTTAGGCCACAAGAGAATACCACCCTCTAATAAATAGAGTCACGCTTCGAATCGAAAGCTGTGAATTCATCTTTATTATTCACGATACTTCTCACAAGTCATCATGGCCTAAGGAAATCTAAACATAAAAACCACGAGAAGTGTTGGAAGGCTTTGCTCGTAAGACGTACATATAAACTTTCATTGATGATTAAAAAAGCGTGAAACACACAGAAAAAGATGTTGTAAAATGAAAAATGAAGACGTATCGCCAGTTTTAAGTATTAACTTGAGACCCAACAAAATACTCGCAGGTGCCAACAGAGCAGGGCAAATTTTCTAGCATCAAGAAACTCAAGACAAAACCGTGTGGCATAAGGCGAACGTCGACAAGATGTTTTGATGTGTCATCTGCTTGTCACACTGGTTTTCGGTGGGTAACATGTTTATCATAGACCCTATACACACACGAAATCACCTCAAGTGGTTGCGGGACAGCCGAAAAATCAGGGTGGATGTATGGTACCACCCACCGAACTAATTGACCTGACTGTACTTGAAATTTTCATTTCTCACATTCATACCCATAAAGTCAACACATGTGTGTGTCTTTACAATCAATCTCCCACTGACCGGCAGTGCTTTTATGGAAGAAACTTGTCTGCATTTCTTCAGTAATGTGTATGTGATCACTATGTGCAAACATTTTTAGCCCTGGAGATTGAAGGTGACAGCTCTATTGAAAATCCAACGATCCATTTCAAGAATGCCTGATCATACACGTACATTCTGAGGTCATCTTCATATACAACAAGCCCCGCATGAAAATATTCACACATCAAATGGATATGAGAAGAGTTTTCACACTTCCAGAATCAAAAATGGAAATTCTTGATCCTGGCGTGTATATAGTTAAGGTATATTTTTGATAATGTAAAACGACCTCACCAATGTTCCTTATCTGATGCTGGAAATTTCGTCCGGATGCGGGAGCGGGTCACAAAAAACACAAAAAGTGGGAAAAAACAATCCATCTCAAGAAACACGACAAAAGCACACTAAAGGGTGATACGGTCAAAATTTGGTCAAGGGAAAACGCGTGTAAATCGGTGAAATCGTTTATTTAAAAAATCAAATTAAATTTCTTTTTCAAGTTCAATTAGTATAAAATTCAGGAAAAATATTCAGTTAGGCTTCCGCTTTTCCAAATCCGAATTGCCGGGCCTTACGCTTGACCCCTGCCATCAGATTTTGTACAGCCACCTTGTCCACCTTCTTCGCCGCAGAAAGCCAGTTTGCCTTGAACTGCTGCTCGTCCTTAGCAGTTTTTTTGGTCTTCTTTAGGTTCCGCTTGACAATAGCCCAGTATTTCTCAATTGGGCGGAGCTCTGGCGTGTTGGGAGGGTTCTTGTCCTTGGGAACCACCTGCACGTTGTTGGCGGCGTACCACTCCATGGCCTTTTTACCGTAATGGCAAGATGCCAAATCCGGCCAAAACAGTACGGAACAACCGTGTTTCTTCAGGAAAGGCAGCAGACGTTTATTCAAACACTCTTTCACGTAAATTTCTTGGTTGACAGTCCCGGAAGCTATGAAAATGCTGCTTTTCAAGCCACAGGTACAGATGGCTTGCCAAACCAGATATTTCTTTTCGAACTTTGACAGTTTCGTGTGCTTGAAAATATCTGATACCTTTCCTCTTCCTTTTGCCGTATAAAACTCCTGTCCCGGAAGCTGCTTGTAGTCGGCTTTGACGTAGGTTTCGTCGTCCATTACCACGCAGTCAAACTTCGTCAGCATCGTCGTGTACAGCCTCCGGGATCGCGCTTTGGCCGTCGTATTTTGTTTATCATCGCGATTTGGAGTCACTACCTTCTTGTGAGTCGATAGTCCGGCTCGTTTTTTGGCTCGATGCACGGTTGTAGACGATACACCCAGCTTATTTGCGGCATCTCGGAGAGATAGGTTAGGGTTTCGCTTGAAACTACCGGCAACTCTCTTTGTCGTCTCAGCGGCTTCCGGTTTTCGATTTCCCTCCGATCCAGACTTCCTGGCTGTCGACAAACGTTCCCCAAACACTTTAATTACATTAGTAACGGTTGATTTGGCAACTTTTAGCGATTTTGCCAACTTTGCGTGCGAGTAGCTCGGATTTTCGCGATGCGCGAGCAAAATTTTGATGCGCTGCTCTTCTTGCTTGGACGGTATTTTGACAACTGAAGAGTGAATTCCAAAATCAAAATAGGAGCAACATTCTACACACACACACCTTCAAAATGAGGGGTGTTCAGGTTTTTTAAATGCAAAATTGAAAGAAATACGTCAAGTTGATATTGACCAAATTTTGACCGTATCGCCCTTTAACGCCCCATAACGTCAACAAATCTCTCAAAAATACCTGTTTAAAATTCAAACAATCCACTCGAACGTTAATTAATAACATGCTTAGGTATGTTGCGATAGTTTTCCATAGCCCGCTGCAAAAATAACAATAATATAAATGATGTAGAAGGAGGAGGCCTGTCCAAGTGGCGGATTCGTTCGTGCCTTGACCTACCCCGCATTGGGGATGTAAGGCAAAAAGAATACGTCTTTGGTTCGAGTACCGCTATATCCAAGCCTTTCGCTCAATTTTCAATACTTCTGTTCAATTTTCAACCTACCGTACACTGACGGAACACATTCTCTTCAAATCTTTCATTCTCGCAAACAGTAATCACTCTTGGGGCCTTATGGTGATGAGCGCACATCTCCTTGTACATCATAATCGTTACTCCACGTACGGAGAATACAAACATAACAATTATAGTATGAATAATAACACTGGTAAACGCTTTATAAAGAAGGAATGAAAATACGTACTCAAATAAGCATCGGTGAACCTACGTCTTTGAATTCGGCATGGAAATATTCATGGGCGTATGAAATTACGCAGAGTATAGTGGATAACAGTTTTTCCGAACAATGGTTAAGATTCATAGTCTAAATTCCTTAAAAATAATAAAAATAATTGTTGAAAACCATTACAATCAATGTGAAATTATTGCAGATGAACCATCGAATTTCAAAATTGTTGTTTTTCGTAGTTCTGAACAATGAAATTTTTGTATTATTTAAGCTGTTTTCGCGAGTAAGCTTACCCAAAACTAAAAATTAATTTGGATATACGTGACAATAGTCAAACATATCGATTGCCATTAATGTAAACCAACGCTCATACGCAAAGAGCATAATAGCAGTCAACTAAAGGTGAAATTTGACGCGAAAAAAAAATCGACAATTTGTTTCAAACAGTACGATTTATATACACGAAACGAAACCAATCCCGAAAAAGTAGCATGAGTAGCATTTTTTTTACCCAGCAACCATAAACAAACATAGCTTTTAACGTAACACGGCAAGTAGAACCAGGACATGGCTCAAAAACACGCGGCCACAATAGTCAAGTAGGGAACTAACTTCGCTGGAAATTTGGCGCTCACTTAACCGCGTGACAACAACGCTGTACGGTCTCTCGCTGATTGCCATTTGTTTTGCTGTGTTGTGGATTTAATTTGTACACTAACAACCGTGACCAAACGAGCAACCACCACAATTCACAGGAAGGATATATCAGTAAACATTGGTCGCGCAAAAAAGGCGCACTACATGGAAATGCAAATCATGGATGTTGGAAGTGTGGAAAATGATTGTTTTTTTTTGTGGTGTTGTTGAATGTGATTGTTGTTTTATGATATTTTGAAGAAATCCAATGAATAAATTCATCATACATGCAGGATTGACCGCTTTTATTTCAAAAGGTTTATTAGTTACCCGACAAACAAAATCTGTGTTGGTTGGTGGAAATTTTCATCAATGCTTTATACAGCGGCATATTGAAGGGTTCAATATCCTTTTTCATACATGAAAACTCATTCAACCAAAATTTTTGGCAGTTGGCAGTAGATCAGAGTCAATTTGAGTTCAAAAATATCATTTTAATATGCTATCAGGGATCCCTTCTGTGCCCATGATTGGATTATGCTCACACTAATGCTATTTTGTTCCGTTTGACAGAGCACGTTATCAATAATGGTGTGTATGTGTAGATTAAAATAGATCAAACAAAAAAATAATCAGATACTTTTGCAGTGAAATTAAAAGGACGATACTTCATTTAATATTTAAAGCTACATCAGTTCATGATTACGTATCGCACATTCACTGTTTTGCCAAGCATATACTTTTTCACTCTACTACAGCTGGTGCAAAATTTATCAGCGATCATACTGCCAAAGAGCATTTAAGGTGCGTTGTAATGATTTAATGTGCGGCAAAATATGTATCGACACCTATTTCTGATTTCTCACTTTCAATGTTATGTCAGTGTTTAATTATCAACGCCAATCAATCAAATTAGTTTAATCATCAATGTTTGTACACAACTGATATTGACAACATTTCGGATTCAACTGAGACTAAGTTAAGACTAGGCCTATGAAGACGACCACTTTTTCACGTTAGCAAGCTCAGCTGCCAAAATAATATACATCTCGACAACTAATTCTAAACGACGTATCTGATATTGTTAACAACGAGGTAAACAAAAAAATTAACGTAAAATTTTCAAAACTCTTCACACTACCACGCAAATTAGCACCACAATCACAGAGAATTGGAAAAAAGGGTTTTTGTGTCTTCTTTGACATAAGTAGGTCTCATCGTCCATCAAAATATATGCATCCAGTCGCTGCAAAACTCGCGAATAAAATTTAAAGGTCCTCGTGTCTGCGCGTTTCTTCTGTTCTGCACTTTGTTTGCCGATTATCTGCGTCTTGTAGGTCTTCAGGTTGTTTCGTTTCTTGATTCGTTGAATCATTTCGACGCTGGTTCCCGTATTATTGGCCAAATCAAGTATTGGCATTGATTTATTCTTCCGAATTAGAGCTACAACTTTCTGATACAGTTTTGGGAAATCCGGCTTTCAGCCTCTTCCTGACAGTTCATCCAAAGGAAGAGTGTTCCCCAAGCTTGGTTGGCGCTTCGCCAATTGCCACATAGTTACTCCCTTTTCAAGTAGCCATGTGTACAAAACCTTTAATTTAAATTTAAACCGTGCAAACAAGTAAACAAACAAAACCATCACAAATCCACGCGTAAAACGCAAATTTACGTGGATAGCTTATTTTCGATACATTCCTCATCTTGAGAATGAATGCAATTTCTTTACGCCGCCAGTAGGTAATATCATGCGACACTCAATGGAGTTGTGTTATATTCTAAATGAGCTTTCCATTCCGGAAATAGGGTAGCGGAATGTAATGTAAGCCTAGATCCTTCATTCGGCCTATGTTACAAATATGTTATTAATTCAACCATAATCAACAAAATCATGTTGCTATCGGGATTACCAATTAATTCCAAAGCAATTGAGACATTATTAATCAATTTATAGTTATTCACATCCGTGAAAGGTTCGATTTCCTTAACTTTTTAGACACCATGACTTCACTGGTTAACCGAGTTATGCTGCCTAGATGTACCAAAAATAGTCACATGTTATTAACTAACTGCTAACATAATAAAATAACAATAATTTAACAAGAAAACCTTAGACCTAATGTTAGGGACATATTATTTTCTATGTACCCAACTATGGCCTGTTGGATTACTAACGTAGTAAAAATGTTGTTATTGGTAAAATTTTCAATGGTAATGTATGAGTTTGCGTTTGTATATTTTTCAAATGGCTGAACCAAAGGAACAAAATCTGTGTAGAGTAAATTATAATGTTTTCATTATCGAATGACCGGGCAATCATATGTGAAAATCACTGAAATGTTTCAAAGTAATTTTAGTTAGGTTTGTTTGTGAAATTATGTGTTGGGTATAGTTAATATAGCTGGCAATGCCTTTAATCCGAAAATCATGGAAAAAACTGTTTGAAGACAGCATTTTCGCTCACAGCTACCATACTTCATGAGTTATGATAAAAGATGTAATCGATCGTTGCATATTAGGCTGAGTTAAGGGACTCATACCCTATATGACACAGAGTTTTTTTTTCATAATAACTGTTCCGCCTTTGTGCTAGCGCAGCAATTAATCAACATGTGTAGTTTTCAAAAAAATAATCCAACGACCATCTTTAAGTAGGTGTAACGTGCTGCTAGTCGCCTAGTTCATTGCTGCTGCTACTTTACACGAGACTTGAAATACAATCAAAACTGATCTGTATTTACTCAGATCCATACTTTTGTTGAATAATATGATTCTGAGTAAAACTTCTGAATTTGATATTTCTACAAACAAAAAAGGAAATAATTATCAAAAAAAAAAAAAAAAAACGTGGACATGATAGTCAAGCCAAAAAACAAAGGTTTGGAAACACTGATCTAGTTATTATAAATTTCTTGAAAGTCAAGGCAGTAATGCAGTAATGACAGTAATGTTTATATTATAAACAATAAGATATTTTTACAGAAATCTGTAAAATTTAACCAAACTCTCAACATTTAACAGTCGGTAATCCAATTTAACGGATCTCGGTAAAATTTTACAAATTCCGGTAAAATTTTTACAAATAACTGTAAAATTTCACCGAAATCCGTTAAATCGGATTACCGAACGTTCAGCTGTTGAGAATTAGATAAATTTTACAAATTTCTGTAATACAATCTAAGTGTATAAGGCTATTTTATGCAGTATCTCTAGTGAATATTTTTTGAATTATCCGTGGGCCTCCAGTTGTGCTAATTCATTTCACAAACTTTTGTTTTAATCCTAGAGTACCCAAACAATATGGCTAGCTATAAGTTTTTGAATCTGATCTCAAAGTGTGCCTAGGATGGTGTGAATCCCAAGTTCTTTGCATGATGATTCACAGTAATTTCAGATTCGAAATAAAAAATAATCAACCATGATATCAACGTTCAAGTATGCTCGAAACGTTTTGCATTATTTATATCAAATAAAGTACTTATATACAAACCAATGAATAAGATAGTCACCGGAATAACCATAGGTAGCTAGCTGAATCGTATTGCTTAGTTTGAAAATTAACACAAATTGCATAATTCTCTTATCAATTGGGCTTTGAGCGGTTCAAGTGAGTGTTAGCCTAGAATGATGTTTTCACATTCAAAAGCAAGTTTATTTAAAAAAATAGCATTGATGAAAAAGCTGTTATAATGATTTATCAAGCACTGTTTCTGTTAGTAGTCAGAGAGTTTTTGAATTGGTAAATGTTTGCTTTCAAGATCATTGAATGATGAATATTAACGTTTCATGTTGGAATATTGGTAATATTTGTAATGGTTTAGAGTAACTAAAATTTTTCTTTTATAATAAACAACTAGTGGATAAGCATTTTTTGTTAATGGTTTGATGTACAGGGTGCGGCAGAAAATAATGCGAAAATGTTCAAACTTGAGTATTGGGTTAATTCGTGGAGCTAGTGACTAACTTCTGTCGAAAGTGTATTTGTTTATGTTTACTTTCATGTGCTGCATCCAAACATTCTATTTGTTTTATTGCAAATTCGTCGAAATGTTCGCCAAAGAAGTGATCATCAGTTTGTTGCCCGCCCAGAAGAAGCCGAAAGAGATTGCCAAGGTGGTAGGGTGCAATTTGGCAACAGTTTACCGCATAAAAAAGTCCCTGCAGGATGGTCCTAAGCAGCGAAAGCCTGGAAGCGGACGTCCGCGCTTTGCACGCACGTCGAACGTGATCAAATCGGTCCGTGCAAAAATTGCTCGCAACCCGGTGCGTTGCATAAGAAAACTTGCAAAGGAAACCAATATGTCGGAGAAATCCATGCGGAGAATCATCAAAGAAGACCTGCATGCATCTTCCAGAGCCAGAATGAAACGCCACTTGATTACGGACCGGGTCCAGGAACTACGAGTGACTCGTTCCAATAGATTGCTTTCCTTGTTGAAGAAGGAACAAATGGTAATCCTGTTCTCCGACGAACAGCTTTTCAGCATCGATGCTGTGGCCAACAGCCGCACGGACCGGTTCATTTCACCGCAGAAAATGGAGAACGTTCCGGAAAAAGTGAAATTCAAATTTCAAACCAAACATCCGGCTGGTGTCATGATGTTTGGCTTGGTGGCGTCCAGCTGTTTGAAAACGCCGCCTGTCATTGATGCTGGAGTTAAAATCAGTACCGAAGTGTATATTGGTATTTTAAAGGACCAAGTGCTTCCCTGGGTGAAGGCCAACTTCTCCGAGGACCAAAACGTTGTCCTACAGCAGGATGAAGCGCCGTGTCACACGTCCAATCGAACCCAACAATGGTTGAACGATAGCATGAAGTTTTGGCCGAAGGATTTGTGGCCCCCTAGCAGTCCAGATCTTAATCCGTTGGATTATTCGATTTGGGCATATGTTGAAACACGAGCCAGCAAAACATCACACCCTAGAGTGAAAACCCTGAAGTCAACCATAACACGCACATGGCAGTCAATGTCGGAGGACTACGTCCGAAAGGCATGCTCTGGCTTCCGGCGTCGGCTCGAGGATGCTATTAATAAAAATGGAGGACACATTGAACTGCACTCGAAAATGTTGATATTATTGCTTGAATTAGTTGAAAATGGGATTTGAAAGAAATAGAACAAATTTTCGCATTATTTTCTGCCGCACCCTGTAAGTCAAGTTTCTCAGAATATAGTTCACATGCAAAAAGTTAAGTTGAAAATAAACCTGATGAAATAGAAATATATCATGCTTATGATAGAAAAGAATTTCTAAGAGTCCCATGAACGGATCATGCAGTATAAGTACATGCAGTTGCAAAACAATTCAACGCTACGCAATAGAGGTAGATTTGCTCAGAAATACGCAGCATATACGAAAGATGTACAATGAGAGTCTTGCCATTGTCGACAAGCTTGGATAGGATGGCGACTTGGAGCAAAAAGTCGTTGACAGTCTGGTGCAACTGCCTATCTCACCTGAAGGCTGGCCAGCAGATGCTGGAAGTGTGGCATCGGCATCGTTCGGGTGCCGGAACTGGCCGCTACTGCAGCATCAGATGCGACCGTACTGTCCAGAGCGGTCATTTGGGAATGGGATCTCAATAGTTCCTAGCAGTCCGATATTATTTTTATTTAGATAGGTGCAGCCAATTTGACGGGGGTTGAATGGAAGGTTTTAGTAGCCATTACGAAGCCGAATTTGATTGGTTTTTATTTAACGATGTAGAGCATAATAGAAGAAAGATTTAATTTCGATAGAAATTGTGAAGAAAGGAAAAGGTTAATTACAATTAGCATGGTTATTAGTGTAAGCTTCATTCTACGTTAAACCTGCGGTAATTCGCTTGCTTACACATTTACTTACCTCGTCTTCCATCACACTACTTTCTGCATTTTGAACAATATCAGGAGGTTGTCGTTGCCTGTTTTTCCCTCGATTCCTATCACGATTCCGTCTACCACTGTGAATTATAAGCAACAGGTAAGTATTATGTTTAAGACGAGTCTATCCAAGGCTTACCCTTTCTCGTCACTTCTATTTTGAGACGCAACAAATGTATGATCCCTGAGAGCATTCAACCCCACACCTTCTCGATGTCTTTCTTTGTCTTCATCCTGGTTCATCACTCCACCGGGTTTTGGTTTAACCGATAATCTTAGATCTGCATGGCTTAGACCAGCGTGACAAGTATACACTCCCGCTTCGCGGAATGTAACATCCAAAATACGCAGGGCTCCCTTCTTGGAAATTTTTATTTTCTTTGACTTTATTAGGGGAGTCTGGTCTTTGCTCCATCGAATTTTGGTACGGTTGAAACGTTTTACTGGACATTTGATTTTGATTTGCGTTCCAAAAAATACGGTAGCTGCCCCACCGATCTTTAACGTGATCTTGTTTTTCTTGGGATCATGCTGAATGAAAGTTGAGTTGGTGCCAGCGATTGGAGGTCGTTGATCCTCCGGAGCACATGCTTTTGTGTTGCATGGCTTTTTATCAGGAGGTTTACTACTAGGACACATTGATGCGGGTCGTTCCACTTTATGTTCTTGAGCCATAATCTGCTTGCACTCGACTCGTCGTTCTTTGATTCCTCCTCCACATGGCCTGAAAGATAGCAGCTCTGTTAATAACAAATTTAATGATAAAGCATAAAGCAATCATACTTTGAACACTTGCTCCATTCAGAAACCTCCCACCGTACAGGACAATCAATGATATTGCAATACTGTCGGTCCGGTTGTGGCTTAGTGGTGCACATACTATTCGGCACGATCATAGTATTCTCGCCTCCACGAGTAACTTCGTGAATGCAGGTCACCTCCCGAGTTTGAATCCCGAACCCGCAGGATTTCGAACATGGAGTGAACTCAGAGTAGTTCCACCGTGGTGGACATGGTATATCGTTGCACGTTCGTATCCGAGCTTCCGGTTTGGTTTCCGGAGAACATAGAAACGGTGACACAATCTTTCCAGTGTCATCCCGAATGCAGTTGATGATTAGCTCTTCAACGCCCCCAAGACAAGAGGCACTACAACTCGTGTAGCCTTCCTCACGCCATGAGTATGTTTTACCCGGCACAGCAGCTTGAACTTTTATTCCATCCAAATTTTGACGATTGCCATCCCTAGAATATAATCAATCTTTTAGACACATATGTTTCAATCGACTTCCCTAACGGCTTACTTCAAATAAGATTCCTCAAAGTTGTGCGAGTACGAGCAAGGTTCCATGACACATCGCTCCACCTCGTCTAGTGGTTTGTACGAGTGACACAGGGAATCATTTAGAGTTGCAACTCGCTTGGAGAATTCCAAAAAAATCTTGCACCGGAACGGTTTCCGCCGGATACCCTCACCGCAAGTGACGCTGCACGGAGACCATTCCGTGTCCTGGATGAATCTGTGCGAAGCAAATGAGAAAAAAGACATAACACCAATTATAATTCGAGATACAAGCTAAACCTCAAAGGAATTGATCATAAATCAGAATCGATTCAATTATTATCATCACGGCGCTGCTCTGTTGGCACCAATGATTATCATGTTGACGAGCGATAGTTCCCTGAGGGGCTGCGTATTGGGGCATAACTGGGCCACGAACGGCTGAAGGTCACTTTGAACAGATTGTTCGACAGGAAAGTGCTAATTAGAGCTGATTGAGTTATTAAACCACACAAATGGCGGATGCAAATATAGCAATGGTTGAGTACATGATGTGGAAAACCTATTAAAGCGTGATTGATTGATGTGGGTTGGATATAAATGAAACAGATGATTAATGGTTATTATGATCTTAAATGCGTGAAATGTATTATACTATGTTTCGAGTAGGGGACAGAGCCCTAAAGTAGGTCAATTTATACAAATATTGAGCTGATTATGTTCAAAAATTTCTGGTCGTCAATTATTGTTATACCAATTCGTCAGTTGGACATTGGTTACTAAGTGGTCTTAACGTTTGGTAATATATGAGGCATTTTATATTAGATTTTTAAACGGTTGAGCACTTTTGCATACCATAACAATTATTTTATTATTATTTCAATTTGCATATGAGTCCACATTCATACCACCTTCACTAAACTTTCTTTTAGAGTCTTTTATCATACCATAAAATGTTGAATTATCGAAATAGACAAAATGCAAAGGTTTTCAGTTAAAAAATTCAAATACTTCTTAAATATTATATTTTGCAGTTAACTACTGCAGTTCACTCACAAAACTTCTTTTATTTGACATGAACAGTTAAACATGAGTAAGTTTGTTTCAATTTCATGTAAATAATTGTTTATTTACCTTTTACTCGGTGCAAAACAGAATTATTCAACTTATCAAATTGTTACTGTATATGACAATCAAGGACTTGTAAATCATAAGTGTGGTTGATTCAATAGTTCAATAGTATTATTGAAAATACAAATATTAATACAAGTGTTTGAATGATGTTGTTTAAGAAGAAATAATATCTCATCACCATGAGGCTCCAGGAGTGGACAATAATTTTTGCTAGAACAAAGTTGTAAAGAGAGAGTTTTGATAGTTCCGTTAGAAAATGGCAGGCTGTGAAAATTGAAGTAGTTTTAAATTGAGCGTAGGGCATTTGTAAAGTAATATTTCGAAGCAAGCACACAATCTATTTGCACACATCCCCAATGCGGGATAGGTCAAGACACTAGCGAATACCTCATCTTGACTGGCAAAAGAATGTGCGTTCGATCGTGCTCATATACTGATGGGTGTTAAATTGCATCACTTTAAACTCGTCCTCAAAATCAAGTCTCTCAACCGATTGTCATGAAATATTCAGGGAATAAAATACAATGCATAATCTTGGTTTAAGTATTTTTATTTTACTGTATTTCTTTACCAAATCCAAAAGCCCGAACTTTCTTCTTAATACCACGCATAAGATTTTGTACAACGCTTGAACCGACATTTTTTTCCGCTTTCAACCATGACTTCAACATTTTCTGTTATGTAGTGACAACTTTAGGATGCTTACGAAGATCGTGCTTCATTATAGCTCAATATTTTTCAATTAGCCGCAACTCTGGAGAGTGTTGGGGATAGGATCTTTCGGCACGAAATTGACACCATTCATCTTGTACCACTCCAGAACATCCTTGGAGTAGTGAAAAGAGGCTAGGTCCGGCCAAAAAAATTGTAGGAACGTTGTGTGTTTTGAGAAAACGAAAGCAGTCGTCTTTTCAGGCATTCATTCATGTATACTTGACCATTTACAGTTAAAGTTGTCGCGAAAGGCTTGCTCTGTTTACCACACGATGAAATCCCCTGCCAAATCATGAATTTCTTTGAGCACTTTGACACTTGCTATTTCCCGAGAGACTCTGGAACATCGAACTTGTCTTTCGCAGTCACATACTGGTTGCCGGGAATTTGTTTAAAGTCCGCTTTTACGTGTGTTTCATCGGCCATGATGCAGCAGTGTGGTTTCGTCAACATTTGTGTGTACAGCTTACGCGCACGTGTTTTGCTGCCCTATTCTGTTTTTCATTGCGGTTTGGCTCGTTTCTTGGCTTTCTGCACGAAACTTTTGGTCAAGTACAGCTTTTTCGCGACATCCCGAACGGAACAGTTGGGTTTGAGTTTAAAGGCAGCAACGACTCGTTTGTGACCCTTCACACAATACGGAACACTTTTTCTACCACTCACCTTCTTTCGATCGACAGTTAAACGTTCCCCGAAACGTTTTATGACACGAGACACTGTAGACTGGTGAATTTTCAACATATTTCGAATGGCTCAGTGCGAGAGAAGTGGGTTGTCGAGATGCGTGTGCAAAATGTTCTCGGGCACTTGCTGTTCCTTCGACTCCATTTTCGAAACTACGACACATTTCACAATGAAACAATACACGCTGAGGTCATTTCAACCAAAATTTCGTTGAAATCAACCCAAAGGGCGAAATGTTACAGCATATTGAAAGTGATGCAATTTAACTGTGGACACCCTTTAATGTCCATATACTCTCACCGTTCGTTGAAACAAAATAAAATGCACATGACAATAACATGATCGCGTGAGACCTATACCATATGCGTTGCATATAACTTATAAAAGACATTTTCGTTCCAAGATAAAACCTATTGGAAATTAGTGCAATATTATATGACTAACATATAACATTGATTGACAAAGATGGCTCAGTGCAGTAGGTGCATGCACATCATCGATTGAGTTATTTCTCGACAACTTATTTAAAACGACGTATCCGATTTTGTAAACAAAGAGAGGAAGAATGATTCAAACGTTAAATTCTTGAAACCCTTAGCACTTTCATGCAAACTAGGACCACCAACACAAGGAATAATATTTCCCTAAAATGATGGTTATGCTAGTTTCCATGGGCGTGCTGAGAAATTTGAGAAATTTACGTTTGAATCTTTTTTACCTCTGTGTTTACTAAATCAGATAAGTTGTTTTGAATAATTTATCGACATTTAACGGATTTTGCAGAGCACAGTTTATAGTTTAGATAGGATTTAATATTTCTTGATTGGTGTCAATTAAGTCGTTACATGTAGTAGATGGCCTGACTGTAATATTAAACAATATTATTCTTTCAAAAACTACGTTTGATGAATCCTTTCACAAATATTTATTTTTAATTCCCATGTTGTATTATTTTTACTGGAGATACCGAGAAAAGTTTTTCAAAATACGACCTGCCAGTAAATTAAGTATAATCATTGCACTGTACCGATTTCCAGGAAATCCTTTCGAAAATAATACAAAGTTCTATGATAATTTACAGGATCTAAAAAAGCGAACCAATTCCAAATTGATTCCAGAAACATAACGTCACGACCGACTGGAAAAGAATCTTCAGAAAAATCTGTTTCCTTTGTGGATTTCCTCGAGTAGCATCGAATTCATACGTGTATGCAGTCGAAAGGGACAACTGCAGCAAAAGCACATACGAAAGCATGAAATCACCGGTAACGGGTAAACAGGAAGTCTGTGCAGCAGTGGAAGTTTCGGAAACATGGTCATCATCAAGCATTGGTTCAATCTTCAATTTGATTTTTCCCATCCGTTGCTGAGGCCTGCAGTCCGAAGCCAAAGTCAGACTTTGCGACGGGCCATTCGGTGGCAGTGAGAGCGATGATGGCGATGATGGCGATGATTGGGAAAAGCAATCAATCGAAGCATACAGCTTTCGACACAAAAAAATCATACCAACAACAACAACAATAACAACCTTCACGACATACTTTGGCAGCATTGACACTGACTCAGGAATGCTGACAGTATGCGAATGCGACACAGTCTTCTTCAATTTGAAAAGTGGATGGAAAAATTGTGCCATGCATCAGCTGGTGACTTTTATGATGATGTCATGTAGCCCTTGGGGGAGCCAATGCTGTCATCGTTCTTGTGAGGATTTGATTCGTTTCTTCTACATCGTTCCATGCCATGCATAATTTTTGAAAGGAGATGATAGCCATTGACAACAGAAGTGCGTGCCGTGTCGAACGCTTAAAAATATAGTCTCATAGGAGATGTTTATGATCTGTTCTGTTCAAGATTTAATAGAGAATTAAGATGAAAATTATCGAGCCAACCATGTTCAGGAATAAGTTGAGAGCAAGCAATATGCTAATTGTGAATTCAATTCAAGCTGCCAAAAAAAGGGAAGCCGTTTCTTGTCAATTCACCACACATCTTGTATCATAATTCAAGAAAAACTTTTTTTTTAGGTTTCGGAAAGGGCAAAAAAAATAAACATCCTGATGAAAAACTTTATAACTGTTGTAGCTGTGAGGTCAGGGTAGTGGAAATGTTAATTGAAATTCATATTTTAATTGAAGTTTTTGATATTTTGAAAACCTCATTGCGATGAACAAAAATCTCAGCTCTAAGGACGACTTCACTTGGTCTGAATTAATACCATATTTTGAACAATTCAAGTAAAACAGCCCACTTTAAAATAGACCACACCTTTATCCACTTATCTGTCAAAGAAATTCTAGTCAAAACATAAGCATTGTTGTTGTTTCGTTTTTTAGTGACTTTCAGGCTGGCTCGTTAAGACAGGGAGACGAATTGGACCCTACCCTACGATACCTTACATATCAACCATACCCTACATATCAACCAACGGGTCCTTCCTTAGCTCAGTCGGTAAAGGTGCAACAACACCATGCTGGAGGTGACTGGGTTCGATTCCCGGTCTGGTCTAGGAATTTTTCGTTAAGGAAAATTTCTCGACTCCCTGGGCATAGGGTATGATTGTACTTGCCACACAATCATACTAATGCAAAAATGGTACCTGGCATCGAAAGCTCTCAATTAATAACTGTGGAAAAGCATTTAGAACACTAAGTTGAGAGCAAGCAATATGTGCAAATTGTGAAAGCGATAAGCTTGAAATGCTAATAGAAGGAGAAAATATCAACCATGCAACAGATGGGCCGGGACAAACGATTTTCCATCTCAGAAAATCCCAACGGCGCTGGCTAGAATTGATACCAGAACGACTGGGGTGAGATGCAACCACGATTACCACTACATCACTGCGTATAACAAAACCAAACACAACTCTTCATAGCTAATTCATTGGTCAATTGGTTTCAAGATTTAGTAGTGCATAACTAGGCCATTTCTTCACATCGAATAACCGAAATTTGCCAATTAACAATCTGCGCTCTTGAACAGTTATAATCCTTACTCCAAATAATTTGGGTCATTTTTCAAGCATCAAACTCGTTCCGATCGGTACCTTATAATCATTGATTTGTTTCTCTTAACTTATTGAAACCGTTGTGTCAGAAGCCGTGTGATCGAGATTGAGTCTCGAGATAAGCACGTCTCTATGTGGGATGATCAGCATGCCACCGTAATACACTAACCAGACGACCAATCTTCACAACTTGCCGACGTGCTTACTGGATCTAGACAGCCGAAGCACTCGTATACCATTGACCCAGCAAATGTTCAGTCAGCCAGAAGGAGGTTCTTCTCAGCAGAATATTACGCCCACGGAAGGAGTGACATGTAGTCGAGTTGTGCAATCAAGCTTCCTGCTGTTGCAACAACAACTAGAACAATGTCAGCAGCATTGGGCTACATTCCAACAGCGTGGCGACAAGTGCGGGTAACTTTTATACCCAAGGCTAATAAAAAGGATAAAAGCTCACCGAAATCCTTCAGGCCGATAAGTTTATCATCCATCCTGCTAAAAACAATGGAAAAATTAATCGATGAACTCATCAAGTCATCATATCTGGTTAAAACTCCTCTGTGCAAATATCAGTTTGCATATCAGGAGGGTAAATCATCAGTAACAGCACTACACACGGTTGTTACAAAACTAAAAAAATCTTTTGAAGCAAAGAAAATTTCACTAGCTGCTTTCCTTGATATCGAAGGTGCATTCGATAACACATCTCATGAGTCAATGATCACAGCTATGACGAAACGTGATTTCGAAAAATGCATTGTTGATTGGATTACAGAGATGTTATCAAAAAGAGAAATATCAGCGAACCTCGGAAGCTCATTCATCAGTGTTAGAGCAATTAAAGGGTGCCTGCAAGGAGGCGTGTTATCACCTCTTTGTGGTCTGAAATCTGATAGCTTTAGGCTTCGAAATAGTAATAGTCCGTGAAAAATATGACGGTATCATCGCAAACTGAATGCAAATTGCTTTCAATTTTGTCCAAAAACAACTATTGTGCCATTTACACGAAGGAGAAAATACTCATTTGAAAATATAACGTTGAAAGGTACCCTTTTGGAACTTTCAGATACTGTCAAATACCTTGGAGTAACCCTTGACAGCAAACTTAATTGGATTACACATCTAGAGCAGACTATAACCAAAACTACCAATGCTCTATGGATAAGTAAAAGAACATTTGGGAAGCAATGGGGACTGAAGCCGAAAATGATTCATTGGATTTACTCGGCAATTTTGAGACCCCGGGTTAACTACGCTTCATTGATCTGGTGGCCAAAAACGAAAGAGAGAGTTGCTCAGAGAAAGTTAGAAAGACTTCAAAGACTAGCAACTTTTTCAATCACTGGTGCAATGAGAAGTACATCATCGAAAGTACTGGATGCTTTACTATACATACTACCATTGCATCAAGTCGTACAACTAGAAGCTGAAAAGAGCGCTATGAGAATGAAAAGATCTATGAACCTCTTTGAAGGTGATCCATGCATTCTAACAATTATTAATTCTTTAATTATGAGCAACGAAGACAGTCAAGCAGCTCTAAATGCTTTAAAGTCAGCAACATGCACATCTACGCATGTTTGGGAATGTGTTCAATCACTTCAAAAATTGTCTTGTCGTAATCAAGTCAATCTATACTGGGTTCCTGGTCACTGCAGAATTGGTGGAAATGAACGAGCCGATACACTAGCAAGACTCGGATCGTCTCTTCAGTTCGAAGGACTTGAGCCCTTTTGTAGTTTATCTGCTTCTTCTCTTAGAATGGAGCTCAAGGCCTGGGAATCTTCGAAAGTGAATGAAAACTGGAACAACACTTTCACAGCTAGGCAATCAAAGCGGTTCATTACTCCAAATATTTCTATGACTCACAAAATACTTGATCTTTCTAAAAAAAGACCTAAGCATATATACTGGTCTTTTAACAGGCCATTGTCCGAGCCGCTATCACTTGAAGGTGATTGGAAAACTTCAAGATGGTTCATGTCGCTTTTGTGGTATGGAAAAAGAAGACTCGGAACATTTGTTATGCCACTGTCCGGCAATTTTCATTAAAAGAAATCAGTTCTTCGACAAAGGGCTAATAGAACCCATTGATATTTGGAGAAAAAATCTCAGTACGGTAGTGCAATTCATTCGAAGTGTAATGCCGTGCTGGGATAATGCTCTAAGTCAAGCGTTGACGACCACTCCTAACAATAGTGGTACGTCACCTGGACAGAGCTAAAAAAGGGGATATATCACAATAAATCTAAAAAATGGTCGCAGTGATGAAAATACCCGCCAAGGAATAAAATAAATGTCAGCAGCACACAGAATCGACACTGGAACGGATGAAGAAGCTAGAAGCACAGCTGCAGAATTTGTGGATCCAGCTACAGCAGTGAAATCAGTCTACTCCACTCGCATAACCTATCCCAATCACATCTAAAGGAGTGGTTCCCAAAACACATTCCATTGCAGACCGGAACGTGGGTGATACGATTCATCCTACTAATACGGTACCAGCGTCATTCCGACTGGAATCACTACGCTATGATATACCTTCGAATCTCCCTTTCAGCAATCCGATTCCTATCGAGCCACTACGGAATCAACATACGCCCTCAAACTCCATTCATTTTAAGCCGGTACCAATCAAGCAGTCGATTCCGTTTAGGCAGCCACTGGCGTCCCATGTGCCTCCGAAGTACATTGTCGCTCCTGCCAACAGGCCAATTCTGCTCAAAAAGCCACGCATTTATCCTGCGCACTCGAATTCTCTTCTGTGCCACCAAAATGAGCTGGTTCGTCAACCATCGCAGGAGCAATTGGTACACGATTTTCCCGAGTTAACAGGAGATTCGGAAGAATGGTCAATATGTTTTAGTAGTTTCACTACGAACTTTTCAGATGTGAAATCAATGATGCAGCCTCAACAGCTAAGTTAGTTTTCAAAAAATACAGCTTTCGACTGTCTCTTAGCGTTGCATTTTTGTGTACCAAGTAGTCGAACAAATCGTAAAACGATTGCCGTTCTAAATAGTTCACACTGAAGATGGACATGTTCATCCGTGGAAGTTTGAGGTCTGACAAAGGGGATGCAGTGGCGTTGCTTTGTACAATGGCTGGAGAGTTAGATGTGGTAGCCATGTTGGTGGACATCAATCAAAGAAATTCGGATTTTTGATCTGAGAGCTGCTTGATTACCTCATTCTGCTGAATTGGATAGGTAGAAGCATTTTCGCGCTCCTTTACCGCTTTTAACATTTTCAATACACGATTCGTTAGAGCGATGTAGCACGTTTCGAATTTTCCCTTACGTTGCACTGCATCTTCAAATGCTTTCTCGTCTTAGCTCACATCCACAATCCTTTGACGGCCGGCACAAAAGACAGCCCTCACCTCACTCAGAGCATCTAGTTCGATTTGACTATCGACGTCTTGGATAAGTTTATCCATTTTTGTGAATTTTGCGCACTTATTGTTCAATTGAATATGTTCCTAAATGTATTTGCTCAATTTTTTTTGTTCTGCGCCACTAAGAAGCCGATCAGCAGAAACACATTTTTAAGAGCGGCGATGGGGCTAATTCACGGGCACTAGTGGTCACAGAACACGCGGTTCACTGTGAAATGTTCGCTATTTGGCTCGAAGGACCATATTTTAGCGAGAGGTTCAAGAACAGCACGAAAACTACCAAAAGGATAAAATATCGGTGGACTTGTGGTAACGGAGAAAGAAAATAAAAGCTTGTGGTGTGACTTGTAACAATTCAATTCGTACTACTGTATTTCATTTCAAAAGAACATGTATATCCGATGGGGAGAAAATACAGAAGGCCCAGATCGTTGCCCCCTGGGAAACAAGGAAAATTCATCATCCAGATGATTATGAAATGGTCAGTCGACGTAGTCCATGAGCACCAATGGTTTTAGATCGGTTTGATCTCGGTAGGGTATCGACTCTCATTCCAACACGCCAACACAAAAACCATTTGAAAAATAATTCAACACATGTGTAGATGACTATATTTTGGTGGAGAAAGGTATCAGTTGGGGTTCAGGAAGATCTGAATGGAATATAAAAGTGATAAATACATGGAACTCGTGCTGAAACATCGTTGTTTTCTCTAAAATCACTTTGAAATACTAGAAGTTAAACAAATCTATGAGTTAAACAAATCTATCATTTTGAGAGCATTTACAAGTCTAAGATGATTGAGGGAAGCGGTGCTTTGGAACTGGAGTGTATTGGTTTTACTCATCTTAAAAATTTTGTTGAAAATTTAGAGAAAACGGTATATAATTCGGTAATCAATTCTTCGCGAGTGAATTGTCCTTACGTTATTTGATAGTGCTGAGCTGTGAAACAATCTTGTGCAGTAAAAGCAATCATTAGATAAGATTAGAGGAGATTGTGTTTGTCGTCAGTATTTGTTTCTTCTTTCGAAATCAAATAACCTTCAAGTCAGTGCTAGTATTTGAGTGACTACGACGGGAGATGAACCAGCCCAGGCTGAAAATCTCGATAATCAAGAAACTAAAAAAAAAGAATTGTTTTTCAAAGATCGAGTGAAGGCGCTATAACCATATGCCATCCCAAGTAACAATTTCAGTTCTATTCCAGCCGTATAGCACTTCTCCCGGCTTTGTTGATGACACTACATTCAAAACTGTTTTGTCCACCAACACCTCCTCTATGCATCTTTAAAGCCGAAATGTGTACAAAGTGGCCCACACTATAGATGGTTGTGAAAACAAATTAATAAAACCTTTCTAAGACCATAAAGATTTTAAAAATGTTCTAGTGAAAGATGTTATGACCACTTGAGAACCATCATAAAACCTATTGGCCGCCATCAAAACCAGCATAGGGCTGAATGGCCACAGCTGTCAAACTTCACGGCGATATCGTGGTTGGTTTTTGTTGTTTTGCTTTGTTGCTCTTCTGATTCACTCAACAGCAAATAATGGCTCAGAAAAAAGTTCTTCTGTTGCGGGAAATAATGATTGATAGCAAAATATATAAAACAAATTGAGTTTTTTTAATGGCGTATCATGCTCAAAATTATATGCGCATTTAATTTTATGGTGAATATTGGCACGATAAGAGCTGAAAATTAATGAGCCTTGGAAATTATACAAGTTTACAACAACAAAAACAAAATTGAACGAATTATATTCCGTAAATTAATCATGAAACTCCTAAAAATTGATGGAATTCAATAAGGTTATCTAAACGAATACCGAAGTTTGTCTCAGATCTACAGTTCAATTGTATTACATTTAAAATTTGGTGTATTTATTTTTTCACATTTCAATTATTTCATATATTTCAACATGGCGATTGCAAGAAATCACAGTTTTGCCAAAAAGCCAATTTATCTTAGCAATGACTACTATTAGACTATCTGGTCGCTTGGTAGCTTTCCTCAATGCCAGTTAGCCGTTTAATGCATTTACTGGAGGCAAAATGGTTTTAAAATGCTTTTTCAACTGACCATAATAAGATAATATGAATGAGTCCTAAAACGGCATTTCAAAACAGCATTTGATGAGTTAATAAAGTCAAAATAAAACCTTTGATAGGAGTAAAAGGAATTTTAGAAGTCAAGGTTTTAAGATCGTAGTAAAGAAGCTGTGTAGGTTCTTATAAACCTGACTAAAATTTGAAACCTATTGGCATATCTTGCTGCCATAATAAAGCCGAATTGATTTCTAGTGGCTTTCATAAAACTTTAATAAAACTTAATAAAGCTGGATGGTTTTGGCAACGTTACTTGGGATATGTGGCCATATGTGGCTAGGACTAAAATTAATGCTTATGTCTCAAGCGCTTGAAGAGAAATTGAGCATCACTTAACCTCCGTAGACAAGATGCTTTCAACGACTTTTTTTAAAACAAATATCTGTTCTTTACACCAAACAAGCCAGTCTGTTTAACTTTTCACTCCGACTGTTAATTTCCCTTTTTCTTTGATATCTACTGAAGGCTACGCGGATTCCCCGTGTCTTCTTAAGGTTGATAATAAATCCTCCCCATCTCCAACGGATTCATGGACGTGGCCAGATGAGCGATCGAGAAGTGTCTTTGTGGAGATTATTGCGTGAAGAAGCGTATCAGTAACTGGATCCGTTTCATAGTGACATGCAATGTGTTCAACGAATTATTCCTCATCGTAGCTTCTCGAGGTGTGCAAACGTCAATGTTTATGCTTATAGTTATGCTTATACTTATTTTTAAAAGTCTACTTACTAAAGTATCAGACATTTAACTATAAAGAAATCGTTTGAGTGACCTGGTAGATCCAGAAAACCATGACATGGATCGACGCTTAAAGTTAGCATTAAAAGATGCGAGTTTTAATAAATTGCTTCACGAAGTGTAAATTTAACACATTGAGACATGAGAAATTAAAAATTAGCCTCATCGTAATAAACTCAGCGTAAATATGCTTAATTTACAGAATTGGGCTACGGACAACCATTTGGGGGTTCCATAATAATTGTTTAAGTGGTATATTCTTTATACTGGTCTTAAAACTTAATTTTTTTTTTCGAATAAAAAGTTATTCTAAAATGGATGTTGAACTTAGGCCAAAATTCAAAAGCACGTGACCAAAGGGGATGTTTTCAAACCACTTACAAATGTTTCATTATATCAAATACTTAAGTTTGATCAGTATATGGTCCAGGTGGCTGCGAAGTAATCTTGTGGATCGTCCAATATATTGGAAAAAAATAAACATTTCTTAAATTGATCCTAGAGTTCTTAGGTCTTTTTTTTTCCATTAGAAAGAAAACAAGTGATGAACAGAAACTGGATGCAGGAAATTACATTAACACTCTGAACATTAAAGGAAGTTAATTGAAGAAGGTTGTTCTAGAGTTTCAAGAGTTGTTCAATACCACGTTTATATAAACAAAACTATTTCACGAACTAGGTAGGTGTCATGCGGATACAATGAGCAAACTCTTATAATAATTCAGTATAACACTCTTTCAAAATCAGAATAGTAGTCCTGAAGAGAACTTTTTATTTGAAATACATCATATAATAGTTATTGACATTCTGTCGAAATTTCGGAGCCGGGGGGTTCACAAATGGTTCTACCCCAAAAAATGCCATTCTGCCTCTATAGACATAGTGATTGCGGATTTTTAACACTCAACGTCGCGTCTTATCTACATCATCTACATATATATCGATATCATCTTCAAACATATCAATATCATCATCAAACACATTTATATCATATATGTCGATATAATCTACAAATATATCATTATCATGACCATATACATCTATATATTTATCTTTATCATCTACATATGTTTCTAAATCATCTACATACATATCTATACATATACATGTACATCATATCGTGATATGACTACCAACTGGATCATACATGTTTCCCTCCAAATTTGATAAATTTGCCATGAACTTAGCACACGACTGCATTAAAAATGGCTGTCCAGCCAGCCACTCGCTAGCGACAACCACTGTGCCATCATTCTGGCTGGTTGCTCGCCCGCGTACCCTCCTGCAGGGTACTTGCAACCGCCAGCAGCGAGAGCAGTACTGGCTCATTGCCGCTCTGCACAGCTCCATGGC
Organism: Aedes koreicus; assembly: GCA_024533555.2. Taxonomy (NCBI): domain Eukaryota; kingdom Metazoa; phylum Arthropoda; class Insecta; order Diptera; family Culicidae; genus Aedes; species Aedes koreicus. The sequence goes on from JAHHFK020004547.1 coordinate 307,778, forward strand.
TGCCGAGCGAATGCAGTAAATTTGAAGGTGTCCCCCTTTTATATCGTGCACTTCTGCATGTGAGACGTTCCTTACTTAAATTTGAAGTCTGTGATAGGAAAGTACTGTGCATTTAGTAAATTTACTCTGAAAAATCGGCATTATAAGACATCACCATTAATTTCAATAGTTGAATGTTAAAAATCAATAGTTTTGAATATTGAAATCGATGCGTAGAAAATGTCCTGATCAATTGGTTCAACTATTTTGTGTTAGTTAGTTCCATTGGCGTTGATTATTGAACGAAATTTGTTCAATACCTCATGCCTACACTGTGGTGAAGCTGAAACACATGGGTTCCATCTAAGTGTTCCGAATGTTCCATATTTCACCGACCAGAGCGCATGAGTCAAAGGGTGAAAAAGGGTGCAGCACGACATCGGTGCAGGATCGATTTTCGCCAATCATCGCTATAACTCAGCCGTATTCAAACCGAAGAACTTGATTTTCTTACATGATTTGTGTATGTGTGGCACTTTTCATGTTCGAAAATTTGTCTTTTTTGTAGTTTGGTTTCATTACCACTGAGTAATAGCAATGATTGCAAGAATTGGGTCCACTGCTGAAGTAGTGCTTAACCTTACCGTCCCAAGTTCTACAAGATAGTGTGCTAGGTCTTCTTATCTTCCTCTGCTTTAGCAACAATCTGTGTATTCGATTGTTTACTGAGAAACTATCATACCTGGATGATCTAATGATGTCCAGGGTACTCAAGTCTTTATTGGGATTTAGTTTTTATTTTGTAGTTCCTTGATTATCGAGATTTTCAGCCCTGGGCTGGTTCATCTCCCACTCTCTTCGTGGTGCACTGGATTGTGGTGCACTCAAAATGAACATTGACTTTCACAATAATTCAACAAGAATGGTATACTTGTTGTTGGTTCACCAAACAAAGAAATGCGCAGCACTGATATCTGAACAGCAAATTTATTGTAAATTGTGTATGCTTCCAATCTGTAACTTAGATTATAAGACTTAGTTTTTCAGGTATTTTAAGGTTATTTTAGGAAACTCACAAATCAGCACCCAACGGCTTTGGTTAAGTTTCGTCCTAGATAAAGTTATTTGTAAATAACTTTATGATTCACATTTCATTATTTTATGATAATTTACCTTTACTAGTCGTAACAATTAAGTAGATTTAAACTAGTATGTAAACATCGATAGTCGGATAATAACATTAAATTTAAACTTTTTGCACCGGGTTGCCAGTTCAATAGATGCCCCTGTGGCACCACTTGTGAATATTAACAAACGAAAGGTAACATCATTCAGCCTAGGTGCGTTGCCAATCAATCAGCACCACTCATTGTGACTTGGGCGGTATCATTGGCTGCAAACTGAGATTTTAAGAACACCTATATAACAACTAAAGCTTTTACCGTTCTTGAATTCATTCGTCGCAACGTATCTAAATTAACCGACAATTATCAGCTGAAGGAACTTTTCTGTTCATTGGTTCGTAGTACCCTCGTTTGCCCGGACCAACTTGAACAAGTCTTTATCAATATTTTTCTGTTATTATTGCTCCCAGTAGTTATATTTAGTCAAACACAGAACGAATTTAAGAAACAAAGACGCATTATGACTGGCAACCGTGCTTAAGGCTTGTTCGCGACAAAATCTGGACACCCCTAAATACGTACAGTATGTCCCATAAAAAATGCGAAAGTTTTTAATACTTATTATTGGGTACACACTACCAAAATTTCATGTAAATTTCTGTCCCCTGAGACCGACACATGCAAGCGTCCTTTAGCACATAAGAATGAGTTCAAAGGGATGTGAAAATAAATTCAATCTAACACATCTTTCGTCGAATTGCGTATGTATCAGTTTCAGGAGACATAATTTTACACGAAATCTCTCTTAACGTTTTCCGACTTTTTACAAACATGAATTACGTCTCGTGTAAAATTCATAATTTCTTAGTGTGTAGCCTTAAACATTATTTTTACTGTTTTAATGCGTGTGTGTAATCATCTGACTGTATACTCTGAGACGATGTAAACAAAACAGTGGTTTGCGAGTAACAAAGTTGAGAAAAATGTACGCAAAGGAGGCTGTGACTAGTTTGCTGCTCGCCCAAAAGCCCGTAAAACAAATTGCAACGATTGTGGGATGCCACCTGGTTACCGTTTACTGTATCCAACGTTCACTCCTTGATGGACGTCCGCGGAAGCCGGAAAGTGGCCGTCCACGGTCCGCGCACACCGCAGGTCATCAGATCAGTGAGAGACAAAGTGAGGCGAAATCCTATCAGATCGATCCAGAAATTGGCTAAGGAAACCGATATTTCAAAAATACCATGCAACGGTTGGTCAAAGATGACTTGAAATGTTCGTCCAGGGCAAGAGTAAAGGCCACCTTGTAACGGACCGATTCAAACAACTACGGCTGGAGCGCTTGAATCGTTTGGTGTCAGCATTAAAAAAGAAGCATACCATCATCGTATTCTCCGATGAGAAAGTGTTCACCATCGATCCCGTATCTAAGACACGTACATACAGGTTTATTTCACCGAAGAAGATTGAGCATGTTTCAGAGAACGTGAAATTCAAGTTTACAACCAAACATCCGGCCTGAAAATACCTTCAGTATTTATCAAAGCTGGATTAAAAGTTAATACCGAGGTTTGCATGAACATTTTGAAGGACCACGTTATGCCATGGATGAAAGCCAACTTTGGAGCACACCAACACGTCATTTTCCAACAGGACGGAGCACCGTGTCATACCTCAAAAAGGACTCAAGCGTGGCTGAAGGAAAACATGGAATTTTGGCCAAAGGACATTTGGCCTCCTAGCAGCCCGGGCTTGAATCCTTTGGATTACTCAATATGGGCATATATTCAGGCTAAGGCCTGTGAACGTTCTCCATTACCAAGGCATGGAACTCGATGACTGACTCATACATTGAGAAGGTATGCTCTCGATTCCGTCCCCGTTTGGAGAAGGTGATCGAGAAAAATGGTGGACATATTGAGTAATGTAATCATGAAAGGCTTACTAAACGATTCCCTAAATAAAATTATAATTTTTTTATCATTTTCTATGAAAAAAACTTACTTGAAACTGAGGTATGGATTTTCGCATTTTTTTATGGGACATACTGTATATCTCTGGAAATACTTCATCAACGCGTGAAATATTTCGCAGACTGATAAACGTATGTCAGTTCATTGTGTTGAATCAATTTTTGGTGATACTAAAAGCTTTTAGATCGAAGATGGCGTCGAAAGAAGAGCAAGTGCGAAAAGCAATTGTGTGCGGTCGCAATGAAAATCAGTAAGAAAACTTGCCAAAAGCTAGGTTTTCCTGCCAGCACTGTCCATAACGTTCTTAAATCTTTCGATACACGTTTGACAACAGCCAGGAAGGCTGAGAGCGGAACAATAACGGATCTCAGGAACACCCAGAAGAACGCGAAGGTGAAGCAAATATTACAGAAGAGACCAGATCTTTCGGTACGTACTGTGGCTAGAAAAATAAAAATATCCCCAACTTTCTTGCAAACTTCCAAGCACAGGCAAGGTATGAAGTCGTTCAAGGTGAAAACAGTACCGAAGCGTAATGATAAACAGAATGTGATGGCTAAAACCCGGGATCGCAAGTTGTATCGCGAATATTTGACGAAGGTTTCCTGCGTGATAATGGACGATGAAACTTATGTGCTGGAAGACTTTAAGCAGCTTCCCGGAGTGTTTTATTATACTGCCATGCAACGGAACGGCGTAGAGGAGCATTTCAGGACGAAGAAAAAGGCCAAGTTACCCAAGAAATATTTGGTTTATATGGCAGGCAACATGCAGCTGTGGTCGAGCAAGCCAAAGCTTCATCACTGCCGGAACGGTAAACAAGGAAATATACCGTGAAGAATGCCTAAAGAAGCGATTGTTACCATTCCTACGCAGCCATGCCACTCCCTCGATATTCTGGCCTGATTTGGCATCTTGTCACTACGCCAAAAAAATTTTGGAATGGTATAAAGCGAATGGACTCCATGTTGTACCGAAAGAGGTGAATCCACCTAACTGCCCGGAGTTGCGACCTATCGAGCGGTATTGGGCTCTCGTGAAGAGAGAACTCTTTCAACAACAACTATAAACAACAAGCAACAACCATAGAACAATTTCAAAAATCTTGGACAGAAGCAGCTAAATCGGATGCAGAGAATTCTGCACAGACCCTAATGGTTGGAGTAAACTCAAAAGTTCGTAGTTTCTTCATGTAGCATAATTAAGTAACTGTAATTAGCTTTAAGATGACTAATAATGCACAATTAAATGAATAAAAAATGCATCTTGGATTGAACTAACAGCAAATTTGTTTTATTCCAAATTTAATCTGTCCAGATTTTTTCGCGAACAAGCCTTATTCATGGTTTGCCGTAATATATCCACCATGTCCGTTGCACGCCTCTTCTCCTTGAAGATGAACCAGTTGGTTTGTCTCGAGAACCATTTTCACCGGGCTGTCGTCCGACATCCTTACAACATTCTCAGCCTATCGCAGTAGACCGATTTTTGCGTTGTGTTGACGATGGAAGGATTTCCCTGCAATTCATGCAATTCGCGGTAGGTTCGGCTTCTAGGCTCTGCACTCGGTTTGTTTGTTTAACTCATAGCCACAAATCAATTATGCCAACATCAATGCGCAAATCGATGAGCCATCCCATGTCTGTTTGTTACTTGTTTTAAATGCAAGATGACAGATTTCGAATGAAACATATATCATAAAAGATAATCAGCACAGTGTCAAGAGCGAGCGATGTCAATTTGAAACGACACGGGTTTTACTCTCTTGATGGTTATGACAGTTGAGATAGTTTTACAATTTTGTTAAACTTGGCAATGCCTATCTCAAAAGACAAAATATTATATTTGTTGAACTGTCTAGTACGCATCTTTAGAAATACATGCATTAGATTAACTACCTATGAATATGAGCAAAATTTTATAGTTATTTGTATTATATTTTGTTATTTATTTAATAAATGCATCGTTCATCATTTCATATCATCATTCATTCATCATTCATCATCAGATTAAAACATTACTATTTTCAACATCTACATCTTCGTGGAAACCGTGTTCTTTCTGAGCAATGCAAATAGATGAAAATTTATATCCACGGTCTAAAGTAGACAGCCCCAGTACTTTTTATAACGTTCGTCATGCATTGAGTTTTCACTAAACATGACAAATAAGCTTTCTATGCATCACGTTGTGATTTATGATGAAATAATAGCCGAATAAACGGGAAAAATAGGCGAAATGTAGACTTCGGCAATGTTGACTGTCCTCGGCAACCGATTTTCACACCTCTTATTCTATATATTTTTCTATCAAAGCACTTCATTGAATTTATTCTTATGATAACTTGATTATTTAGCTTTATTTTGATTGCCTGTGAAACATTCCATAAATCCACATTTTTCTTCAAATAAATCATATGGACTCAAAAATGCATGTTGTCTATAATAGATCAAAATTCGTTCATTTACAGTTCAAATGGGATGATAGTCGAATAAGAAAAGCGCTGCCGACAAAATTACACTTGCAAGAGTTTGGCGCTTTCTAAAAACTCTGTCAAGCAGCAATGGATAATTCTGTCATTTGTAATAAATGTAAACAAACCAAATCGTCAGATGTGTGCACGACACTACAAAAATACTCATAAAAGGGTGTTTTCTGCTTAGTTTGCCTAAAATAGGCGAGTCCCCTTCGATTTACTCAAATTGAAGTGGTAGTATATTCAAGCACGATGAGAAACTGAAAGTAAAAAAGCTTGTTGCAAATATTTTTACTCACGTTGCCTCACTGGGAACTCGCTGGGAAACGATTTTCTCCGCCTTCGGTAGTCGATCCTGCCGGAGAGGTTGAGCATAGTACGGTTGATCGTTGTACGTCATTAGTGTGGGGTCCCGTTCGGCGTGAGATAGTTTTTCCTTCAGAGACGAGTCCATGTTGCCGCCAGCCACCGCCGAAACCACAGCCGTGATGGGCGATGGTGGTGAAATGATGGCGCCCAGAGCTGACGAAGCGGACGGATCACCAGTGCAGCCGATTCCAGTCGTACACTGGTGACCGGTTGGAGGTTTGTTTTTCAGGTCGCACTGGTTGCTGAAGTGGCCACTCGAGTCCATGCACTCCACGCTTCGGATTTGGATGCCACTGCCGCAGGAAACGGAACACTGTGTGGAAGGAAGAGACGGAAAAGTATGGTCGGGTTAGTTTTTCAAGTTCCTCTAGTTTGAAGTGTTTGTTCGGCTTGCGCGTTGAAAATCAAAGCGAAATATCTTCTTGAGATAAAACGTTCTGAGTGATTTTCTAGTGACAGTTATGACACTCATTATCAATGTCACCAAAGTTCAAGGGTATACCAAACTTTCACGCTTCATGAATAAATCATACCGATGCGATAATATTGTTTTCCTTTTTGATTACATATTCAATTTGACTTTGAAAGCGAAAAAAAAAAAAAACATACAAACACTCTTAATATACGCATAATAGAGATGATTGAGACTTTCATTTTTTGAGCTATGGATAATTACAGTAAGTCCAAACCGCACTATCCAAAATTTTCAATGTAAAGTTTGCAGGAATACAAAAACGGCCGCCATTATGACCTACTCACATCACCACTTCGGAAAGAATCCACATGCCGTATCACTAAGACTGCAGTGCAACAAGAATCGTATTAAAGTTTGAGTTGTGACCTTTTTGTAGTTTCCTAGATTCGTGCTTTCAAAAATTTCAAGTGGCTATGCAAATCAGCTATGATAGCGCCAAGTTTGTATTTCAGCGACCTTCACCTCAAAAGATATCAAGATAAAATCTTTGTGTATTCAACAATATTGTGAACAGGTCTATTTTCAATAATATATTTGTAATGATCGCCATATGGTAAAACAAAATAAAATCAATTTTTCAATCTCACTAACTGGTGAACTGATTATTTTGGTGGAAACTTCAAAAAATCACATTAGTTTACTGATAAACATCGTTTAACCTCTATAAATAGCAGTTGAACGTAACTCCTATAATGTATCATAAGATGGGTTTTGTTTTATTAATATTTGATGTTTTTTTATATTTTATATTAATTGCTTATTCTTCAACCAACTACTAAGAGAACGAGATAATAGGTATAAAAAGAAGCCCTTAACAATCCATTAACAGAAGTTGTCCAAATTTTGGCTCTGTTGATTGATTCGGGGATTTGTTCTTATTTTCGTTCAGGTTGGTGCCGAAAGGTTTCAGATTTTTATGAAATTTTGTCCTTGCATAGAGTTTATTTAGATATGAGCGAATCGAAATTGAAAAAAAAAACAGGTTAGCTATAATAATTTGCTAGGAAAACCCAAATTGAAAATTTTCTGTTTTCCAGACTGATTGACTTCTGAGCAAAACTTAGTAAAACTTTTTGTTTCCAAATTACAAGGAAGTTTGCTCAAAAATACGAAAAAAATATACTATGAGACAAATTTTCACAATGGAGGAGTACTGCAGGGTGTGCAATTGGTTGTAGAGTTGCCTAGAAATTTTCCGTTTGCTCAGAGGCCTCCCCTTCTCCTTTCTGGATGAAAACAATACAGTCAAGGACACCCAAGCATCAACCTGGTCGATGAGATAAATATCAAGTGAATCTAGACCGTAAAACGATACGCATCATTACGACAGAGAAAAATAATGTAGAAATGAGGGAAAATTTCCTATACAATCGTTAAAAACGTCAGCAGCACCGGTAAACTATCGACGCTTCTAACTTTTCTTTGTTGGACAAGTTCTCAACTGCTGCAGTACCGTTGTTATATTGTTTTGAAACTTTTCATTGCAAAACTGCAGCTCCGGAACATAGGGAAAATCCCTTGTTGGCGGTCCAAGCCCACTCTAGCATTGTAGAAAACAACATGACGGCGAAAGTCATATGCTTTATTTATGCTTCGGCCTGCAGCATCTAGCAAGAGTACGCCTCGCAGTTGCTGGAAACACAACCTACGACAAGGTTCGGTCGTTCGCTCATACCACAAAACCTAGAGAGCCTACACCAGATCTACAATTGGTGGGCTGTTGGCTCGTTCTGTAAACAACGATTGGTTTGATAGCAAACTGTGCAGACCTCGTACTGGAGGACCATAATGACATTCATAAAAATTCTTTATGACTTTATTTAAATTTCGGACGATAAATTTATGGTCTCGTCCATCTCGCCAGGCCAGGCTAGGTAGGTGCAATGAACATTGGGCCAGCGAAAACAACTTGTTCCCGGACAAAACTGACTGCGATACGCTATCGTTTTGTTCAATCTGAATAATTTGGTGTGAATGAGAAAATTTATTGATTTATGGAATATACATGAGCGCGAATGGCAACAGCAGCAGGGAAAGTGCTTGCACAGTCTGCCGGGGGATCGGTGGAAATGAAAGAGACAGAGGGAAAAGTTTGTCGGGACAAAAATAACCAAACTATATCAGCGATGGTGACAACTCGATTAGGCAGAGTTGGGATGAGGATTTTCAACAACTCGCCTAAATTAAATACCAACTCTGGAGGTTTTATTTTATGGAAAAGTTTAATGCGGAATAAGTTAGACTTGGAAAATTAGTTTAAGTAGCAAATTCGTATTCAGAGGCCTTTATTTGTGATTCAGTGATGGTTTCCTGTATGTTTCAAATTTTATTTTGAAGAGCAGCAGCATCTGTAGCGCTGAACAACAAAATCCGTTTGTGTTGGTTTTTATTCTTTATGAATTTGCAATTCATTTCCACTTAAATGCTACAGCAAATCAAAAACATAGAGTCTGTGTAACTTCGTGCGTCTGAAAGAGAGTGTTTCGAAAATACGGTGGCTTCTATAATCGGGTAGGTCAACTGGATTGGTCCTAGGGAGCTGGAAAAGGGTGTACCGAACAAAGCATCACAGAACTCCATTCAGATGATCTGCCTAGTATGTATGATGCGGCGATCACACACAGATGATGTATTCCAGAATGCTTTAGACTAGTGAACGGTATAGTGACATAAAAGCGTAAGTATCTCTGAAATTTAAGGTGCAATGCTGTACGGATCCAAGAGCAGCAATTCTCTAAGCAGCAACCATGCGGATGAGTTCGTTAAGCTGCAACTCAACAAACAATTTGAGTTGATTAAAACCTGAATAAGCTATATTTTAGCTTAAGAAGCTTACTTTTGCTTGAATAAGCTGTTATAGAACATGTAATGTTTGTTGGGAATTTACCAACGATTGTGACCCTGAATTGGCTGAGATGGATTCAACGCGCTCAAAAACGTCATATTGTAAGGTGTCTTCGAATTCAATTCGCGACTGTCGTCGGGTGAAAACTCATTTTTGAGGCACCATAGTTGAAGCATGATTAAGCCTATTTATCGGCACTTTCGGTGATAGAATTCAAGACAATTATCATTTTTTTAACATTTGTAAGGACGTGCCCTGGTGTGCAGAGAGAGGCTGGTCTACGGCATTGGATTTTTTTTTGGCGAAACATGTAATTAATATGGTTAGGCTTATCTTGGTGACTCCACCTACAATATGTGTAAGTGTTCTATGCTATGCTATGCAATGTGTCAATTTTCACTTATTAACATAACAAGTAGACTATTTTCTGGCTATACGAATTTCTTTTACACAAAAGCTATTGGTATTGACGCAAAACCATAACACCAAAGCAAAAAAACACAATCTGATTTTTTTCTAATAATAATAGTAAGAATAACGATAGCATACCGTACTGCATCGATATCCGGACACTTAGTTTATAAATCCGTACGGGTTTCAAATTTGATTATCATAGACTATCATGATGTTATTGCTCGTGAATTTTAATACAAGCTTATGTTACCGATAGCAATCGTCTCTTATCTTAAATTTCGGAAAAATAACCAACCAATTATTGAAATACGAAATAACCGGTTTTATACACTCCACTTTCTTCCATAAACCGTCACATTCAACCTTCCGTAATTTTGTCAATTATCAATATTTTTGGCTGAATTTTTGACAGAACTATAATTAATCTATTGATCTTATGTGACCCAAATTCCATGTTCATACAATTTTTAAATTTGAAGTTTTGATAACATATGTCAAAAAGATCGTTTTTGGACATACCAATTTAAAAAATACGTGCTTTTGTAAAAAAGTTAGGTAGCATAATAACAATTTTACCACAGACTGAAAAAGTATAGTTAATAATGTAGACAAAATGAAATGTTTCCATTAAGTGGTTTGGACCACAGGTGGCGTCAAAGTTGGCGCACCAACATGAGTATTTCTCTCTTTCACACGATATTGACCTTGCTGAAATATCGGTGCAGAAAAAAGCCGAGGCGAATTCTACTAATAATACTTTTTAATACTGTAAACGTAGTTCTCACAAACCAATATATGTTGTATGCCATATTTTGAAGTTCTTCATGGGTTACACTTGTTATTTCGTAAATATCACGCGTAACAAATCATGTGTATTAACAAGATGAATTGCTTTTTTTTGCACCGATATTTCAGCAAGGTCAAAACCGTGTGAAAAAGAGAAATACTCATGTTGGTGCGTCAACTTTGACGCCAGCTGTGGTCCAAACCACTTGATGGAAACCATTTAAATTATGTCCACATTACTTTCTGTACTTTTTTAGGCTGTGCTGAAATTTTTATTATGCTACCTAATTTGTTCACAAAAGTACGTATTTTTTAAATTGGTATGTCCAAAAACGACTTTTTTGACATATGTTATCAAAACTTCAAATTTCTAAATTTTATCTACATGAAATTTTGGTCACATAAGGTCAATACATTAATTATAACTTTGTCAAAAATTGAGCAAAAAATATTGATAATTGAAAAAGTTACAGACGGTGGAATATGACGGTTTATGGAAGCAAAATTTTGCTCGGCTTTTTTTTTGCTACTGAGTGTAGACCGCTGCCTGGATAATGCAATTCGGTATTTCAAAAATACACAAATACTGCCCCAGAAATTATGAACGCACCCAGTTCATAATTTCATGTTCATACTACACATGTGTTGGAAATTCACTTTTTTTTTTAGATATACTGTTAAGATTGGCGTAGCACATCAGGAAAGTGTTCTCATTATTTGCAATCTAGCGATTGTATGCTAGTGGGCGCACCTTCTTGCGAACGTTCTTCATAAGATTCAGAACAGACTTCTAAGCGATAAGTTTTGTCGCTTTCTTCCAATATTTTTCAAACTGTTGAATGATATCTGCTACCCGGACATGTTTTCTGAGACGTGCCTTCATTAATGCCCAAAATTTTTCAGTTGGTCGAATTTGCGGGCAATTAGGAGGGTTCAGGTCCTTTGGGACGAATGAAACATTCTTGGTGGTATACCATTCTACCGTTGATTTCACGTAACGGCAAGACACAGGATCTAGGCAGACAACAGGATCCTGAGTAGAAGTCGTTTTTCTAAGCACTCTTTGATGTTTGTTTCATTGATCATCGAAACAGTTGCCATAAAGGGCTGTTACATCCTACTACAGCCACAAATACCTTGCCAAACCAAAGTTTTCTTACCAAACTTTTCGACTTGAATGGATGTCTCAGACTGTTGCAATACGTCCACCGACACTAGCCGTAAAATAATGTAAGCCCCTGCAAGGAATGGTAGACGAATTTACCGTAGGTTTAGTCATCCATGATTATACAGTTCGAGTTCCCAGCAAGTATCGTATCGTACAACTTTTGCACTCTGGGCTTGATTGAAGCTTCTTGTTTCGGACTCCGTTTTGAATTTTTCTGCTTCTTATAGGCTCGAAGATTCAAATGTTCTTTGGTACGATGAATATTGGACTTCCAAGTGTCAAGTTTTTTTTTACCAAATCCCGCTCGGAACCTTCTTGTGCTCGAATGCCTTCATTATAATAATAATATCCACGATCGTTAGAATTGAGCGCCTTGATTGTGCAACCTCTGCCTTTATTGTTATTTTTTTTACTGTTTTCAATTCTATATAATACTAGTTCACTGTCATCGATCGACATCTCGTTGACTATGTATGTGAAAAAAGTGTTGTTATTCTGCGATTCAAATCCATCTGATTTGAATAACGAACTGTCTACCATCAATTGGTATCAGGTGCTGAAGAGCAATTCCGTCGACGCCGCTGCTCACTACTTATATGACAAGCTGTATGAAACTTTATATGCACGAATTTCACTACGACAAAGTGTTCAGAGACCGACTTCAGTGCAACCATGGTGAAACCCAGCGTTCCAAAATCTACGGAACGTTTTACGTAAATCACGCAAACGTTATCTCAGCACTAGATCCAACGATAGTAGACATAATCTTCGATTAATCGAGACAAGATTCAATCAACTATTGAAGTTCAGTTACGAAGAATACGTCCAACAAGTGCAAGCAAATCTGAAGCAAAATCCATTGGCATAATCCCGTACACAGTTGAGATCAACGGAATTATCGCTAACACAACGCTAACTTCCCAATTCTGCGTTTCTCGCCGGACGACGTCATGAAAGCTTTGGACGACTTGGATGTAACGAAAGGCCCTGGAGTATACGGCATTCCCCCATCGCTACTTAAACATTGTGCAGGTTCGTTCGCTTTTCCAGTCTGCTGCGTATATTAAGCCGTTCGATGATCGAAAGAGTTTTTCCCAGCGTATGGAAGATTGCTTCGACTGTGTTTATCTACAAATCAGGTAATCGTGGGATATTGCTTCTCTGATACATTAGCAAAGTATTCAAAACCATGGTTCACAACGATCCGAACAATATCGTTCATCTCCTTACATCCGAGCACCAGCATGGGTTTATCCAGCACCGCACTATCACCACGAATTGACTATGCTATACAAACACGCTGTTTCGAGGGGTCAAATCAAGTAGATTCTATCTAAATAGATTTTTCTAAAGCTTTCGACACAATTCGACGACTTTATTAACCGTGAATTGAAAAGCAAAATATTCATAAATACATTTTCGAAATATCAGCAAATTCACGAGGAAATCCGGACTCAGAAGCGACATGTGAAAAATAGCATTTACTTTTTAGCAAAACACTTCAATTCCCATAACAACTTAAACTTCGGAAAATTCAAAAAGTAAGATGTTAGCAAAACTGTGAAAATTGAAAGATAAGGCTAACAATAGGAACGAATTCGCTATAATGTGGGGTTTTCTATTCTTGGAATGGTGAATCAATTCCTGACAAAACACAATTTGCTATATGAATAGAACTATTCTTTTCATAGGCTTTCTCTTTTTAAATTGACATGCAAGCAATCCAACGCTTCAATATTTTTGTTACAGACTTGGATAAAGCAGGTTCTTTCCTATCGTCCAGAAAACACAACAAATCCAACAAATAAAGCTTTTGTTTCTGGGTTATTACCACTTGAGAAAATTTATGAAGATATTTGATCAAATCAAATAGGACCTTTTGGAATGTTTGATTTGAAGTGGTTTGGGACGAATATTCTACACATAAAAAAAAATCACATAAGCTTCATTGAAAACAAAAAACAGGTAACCTTCCGATATTAGAAAGAATTTCTAAGGTTCATGGCGTTACTGACATTTATTGCAAAACTTATTTAATTGTTATGCTATCAGTTTCAAAACAAACATGAAATATAGGAAAAATTCAAGTGAAATTTATGAACATTAATACATTTTGATTCTGCATGAAATTATTCTGTGAAATTTTTCGAGTGAAAATGTCTTAAAAGAACGGAATCAAATTGTATCAGACGAAAAGATTCCGCAAAATTTACCCATTCAACCGACGGAATCAAAGCTTTCAGAGGATAAAATAAAACATTTTATTTAACCTTCTTGTTTGCTTTATTTAATTTCAATACCATAACTCCCAAGTAACAATTTCAGTTCTATTCCAGCCGTATAGCACTCCTCCCGGCTTTGTTGATGGCACTACATTCAAAACTGTTTTATCTACCAACACCTCCTCTATGCATCTTTAAAGCCGAAATGTGTACCCACCGGCCAATACAGTTCCAGAGAGGGGAAATCCTGAATCCCTACCCGGCTCATGACGAAGTTACACGACCTTCTCCTGGCAGACAACCCAACTGGACGTCCCCTGGTTGCTCTTCAAATTCTGCTATATCATGTGAAACGTGCCAGTGCCATGCTCATCATTCGTGTTTTCGACGCAACTGACGAATTTCTCAGAGGAAGGATATGACGATGCGGATAATCAGCCCGGCGATCACAGCATTTTTCAAAACAGTGCAAATTTCGGACAGGTGAATATTAGTCAAAGTCCATTAAGCTCTTCACCCCACCCTCATTCCACGAATGAAATCACGGTATATTGTCAAAATTTTAATCGGATGAAAAGCGCTGCTAAGATCAGCGAAATTCAATGTAAAGTTCTTAGTAGTTTTTATACCGTGATTCTAGCAAATGAAACTAGTTGGGATGAGAGTGTAAGAAGTGAAGAGGTTTTTGGTAATAATTATAATGTTTATAGAGATGACCGTAATTATCAATGGTCAGAAAAAAAGTCAGGAGGTGGAGTTTTAGTTGCAATTTCAACTGAATTCAATTCCGAAATAATTACTACCACAAAATTTAAAGAATTTGAGAATGTATGGGCAAAAGTGCAGATGAGAGACGAAACTCATGTGTTTGTTTCAGTGTACTTTCCTCCAAACAATGCCCGTAAGGAAATATATGATAAGTTTTTTTCGAATGCCGAAGAAATTGTGTCTTGTTTGCCCCCTGAAGTAAAAGTACATATATATATGGTGACTTTAACCAACGCAATGTTGATTTTATTGCTGACATTGATAATGAAAGCATCCTACTTCCAATAATTGGGGAAAATGAGACGCTTAATTTCATATTTGACAAAATTGCTGATTTGGGACTTCATCAAATAAACCATGTGAAAAATCAACAGAACTGTTATTTAGACTTTCTGTTGACAAATATTTTCGATGACTTCTGTGTTAGTGAATCTTTGAATCCAATATGGAGAAATGAAGTATTTCACACAGCAATAGAATATTCTCTTTTTGTACAAGGAAATGAGACGCCTGATTGCGGACTCGAGGAAGTTCTTGACTATAAATCAGCTAATTATGCTAACATAAGAAGCAAACTAAACTTAATTGATTGGCAAACAGTATTTAGGAATGAAGATAATGTTGAAAATGCAACTGAAGTGTTCTATACTAAGTTTTTTGCAATTATCCACGAAGAAGTACCAGTTATTAGACGTAGAAAAAGAGTATTTTCAAAGGATCCAGTTTGGTTCAATAAACAAATTAAAAATTTAAGAAACCGTAAGCAAAAAGCGCATAAAATTTACAAAAAACATAACAGTTCCGTTAATTTAGAAAGCTATTTGAACATCTGTGATGAACTTAACGTGGCTATGAATATTGCATTTGAGGAGTATAATTCAAAAATTGAACGTAAAATTAAATCTTCTTCAAAAAACTTTTTTAATTACGTGAATACCAAATTGAAATCAGACAATCTTCCATCCCGTATGTATTTTGACAATAATGAAAGTAATAATACAGAAGAAGTATGCAATTTATTTGCCAAGTTTTTTCAAGAAACATACACAACATACTCAGAAGCAGATCGTGATCGGCAATACTTTGGGTTGTATCCTGAAAATTCCAGTGACATAAGCGTGAATCAAATCTATGTGCATGAAATCCTGGACGGGCTAAAACATTTAGATGCATCCAAAGGCTCGGGACCCGATGGAGTCCCTCCTTTGTTTATGAAGACTTTAGCAGCTGAGCTTACTTCTCCATTGTTTTGGCTTTTTAATATGTCACTGGAATCCGGAGATTTTCCAAAATTATGGAAGAGCTCATTTCTAGTGCCTATTTTTAAGTCTGGTAAAAAATCTGATATTCGTAATTATCGGGGTATAGCCCTGATCTCTTGCATTCCAAAACTTTTTGAGGAAATTGTGAATGATAAATTATTTAACCAAATCAAAAATAGAATAACTACTAATCAGCATGGATTTTTTAAAGGTCGTTCGACAACCACAAATTTACTAGAATTCGTTAATTATTCTCTGGAAGCAATGGATAACGGAAACCATGTAGAGGTTTTGTACACAGATTTTAGTAAAGCATTTGACTGTGTCGATATACCTATGCTTATATTTAAATTGCAAAAAATGGGAATTCAGCCCAAACTCCTCAAATGGCTTAATTCATACCTAACCAACCGTGATCAAGTTGTAAGATTTAAAGGAAACCAATCAACACCTATTCATGCCACTTCGGGAGTCCCACAAGGCTCTGATCTAGGACCACTTTTATTCATTCTATTTGTAAATGACTTATCTTTTATTCTTAAGAAACTAAAATTTTTAATTTACGCTGACGACATGAAACTTTATTTAGAAATAAAAAATGCAGAGGACATCAACGCGTTTAAGAATGAGATATTATTGTTCCATACTTGGTGTAACAAAAGTCTGCTACAACTGAATGTTAAAAAATGTAACTTAATTACCTTCAGTCGAAAACGAAACATTCCTAATTTACAAATAACTTTAGGCAATCAGAATGTAGAGAAGTGTGATAGAATTAGGGATTTAGGTGTTGTCTTAGACTCTAAACTTACGTTCATTGATCATTATAACACAATTATAAACAGAGCTAAAAACATGCTAGGATTTATTAAACGTTTCTGCTATAACTTTCATGACCCGTATACGATAAAAACATTATACATTGGTTATGTCAGATCAATACTAGAATATTGTAGCATAGTTTGGTCTCCATTCACAATAACACATGAAGAAAAAATAGAGTCAGTACAAAAGCAATTTTTGTTATCCGCACTAAGAAAGCTAGGATGGACTGTATTTCCTTTACCATCTTATAAGGCTCGATGTATGCTCATCAATATTCAAACATTAAAAGAGCGTCGCGAATTTGCTATGGCGTCATTTATAAATAATATAGTCTCACACAGAGTTGATTCAATGGAAATTCTATCAACATTAAACTTTTACACACCAACAAGGCATTTAAGACATCGACAGTTATTTGCAACAAATAATTATCGCACAAACTATGCAAAATATGGACCGATTAATCAAATGATGGCTAATTACAATAACCATTGCAATAGTATAGATTTTACGATGTCGAGAGAAAAATTGAAAAAATACTTCCGCGCCTGCTAGGTTTAGGTTAAGTTAAGAACTTATTGTAATTAAAATGGTCTACAATTGATTGACAACGACAAATAAAGTGGCCCACTCTATAGACGGTTGTAAAAACAAATTAATAAAACCTTTCTAAGACCATAAAGATTTTGAAAATGTTCTAGTGAAAGATGTTATGACCACTTGAGAACCATCATAAAACCTATTGGCCGCCATCAACACCAGCATAGGGCTAAATGGCTACAGCTGTCAAACTTCACGGCGATATCGTGGTTGTTTTTTGTTGTTTTGCTTTGTTGCTCTTCTGATTCATTAAACAGTAAATAATGGCTAAGAAAAAACTTCTACTGTTGCGGGAAATTATGATTGATAGCAAAATATATAAAACAAATTGAGTTTTTTTTTATAGCGTATCATGCTCCAAATCATATGCGCATTTAATTTTATGGTGAATATTGGCACGATAAGAGCTGAAAATTAATGCGCCTTAGAAATTATGTGAGTTTACAACAACAAAAACAAAATTGAAAGAAATATATTCCGTAAATTAATCATGAAACTCCTGAAAATTAATGGAATTCAATAAGGTTATCTGAACGAAAACCGAAGTTTGTCTTAGATCTACAGTTCAATTGTATTACATTTAAAATTTGGTGTATTTATTTTTCCACATTTCAATTATTTCATATATTTCAATATGGCGATTGCCAGTTTTGCCAAAAAGCCAATTTATCTTAGCAATGGCTACTATTAGACTATCTGGTCGCTTGGTAGCTTTCCTCAATGCCAGTTAGCCGTTTAATGCATTTACTGGAGGCAAAATGGTTTTAAAATGCTTTTTCAACTGACCATAATAAGATAATATGAATGAGTCCTAAAGAGGAATTTAAAAACAGCATTTTATGAGTTATTAAAGTCAAAATAAAACCTTTGATAGGAGTAAAAGCAATTTTAGAAGTCAAGGTTTTAAGATCGTTGTAAAGAAGCTGTGTAGGTTCTTATAAACCTGACTAAAATTTGAAACTTATTGGCATATCTTGCTGCCATAATAAAGCCGAATTGATTTCTACTGGCTTTCATAAAACTTTAATAAAACTTAATAAAGCTGGATGGTTTTGGCAATGTTACTTGGGCTGAATGCACGAACTTTCTTTTCAGCACTACTCATAAGATCTTGAACAACGAATGGTTCAATTATTTTTGTGTCGAAATCCATTTTTATGTCATGTCTTGATCCGATCTCACTTCCGTAGAATGTTTCCGAAGTGCCTGCTTCATAATGGCGCAGTGATTCTCAATTGGCCGCAGTTCCGGTGCGTTCGAGGGATTGAGATGCTTTGGCACGAAATTGACCTCCTTAGCCTTGTACCACTTCAGAACATCTTTCAAGTATTGATATGAGGCTAAATCTGGCCAGAAAAGCGTAGGACCATCGTGTGACCTCAGAAGTGGATGTAGATGCTTTTGGAAGCCTTTCATTAGTTATACCTGCACATTGATCGTCCCAGTTTTCACGAATGGGATGCTCCGCATTCCGCTCGAGCAAATTGCTTGCCGAATCATGTATTTTTTTTCCCAAACTTATGATGAGCAGTAAAAGACAGGAGCCCTGGAGATTGCCCAAAGTCTGCTTTTACATAAGTCTCGTCATCCATAATGAGAGAATGCGGTTTGATCTACAACTGGATGTAAATCTTCGGTGCACGTGATTGATCCACCGTATTCTGCTCTTTTTCGCCACATCTCAAACTGAACTTTTTGGATTCCTCTTGAAAACTTTCACTACCCGATTGTGGTCCTTTACATTATACGGAGATCAATTTTGGCCACACTTTTTCTTCCAATCGATGGTCAAACGTTCGTTGTAACGATTTTAAACAGGGCACGATGAGAGAAATCCGGAACGTGCGTAAATTTTTGTTTTGCGCCGTTGCTGTTCTTTTGACTCCAGGTTCGCAACGATTGCACAATTACTACCTTTACTAGCCCCAAATAAAAAATCACATAATCAGCGGAAAATATCCACCAGACATTCACTTAACTTCCAAATGAATCAGGAAGTGGAAGATGCTTCGCAAAACAAGTGAATGTTATGTGTTTAGTGAAATGGCAATGATTAGTCGAGTAGAGTTTCTTTTTCTATGTGATGTTCATGGAAAAATTACTTATTTGAGTGTTCGGAAATATCTACATGTGCTTCCAGTAGTAGCTAAGAGGAATATTTTTTCAGTGTAATACAGTGTAAACAATTCACATTGAACTAATTCCAGCCAAAATTTCAATAGAAAAAACTCAATGGGTAAAAAGTTACAGTCATTTGAAAACGATGCAATTTGGTCCCGTTCACCCTTTAAACAAAATCCAACATGGCGGCTGAACGGTGTAGCTTATGATTTGGTACTGGACCTAAACATTTCATCAGATGTATTGGATTTTATAACAAGTGATATATGTCATATATTCAACATAGAGCACAAATTATTAATTATAAGTTTTAATAGAACGTTGAATCGACGAGTTCAATTTCTTAACAATATCTCCCGAAAGTTTTGCAGAGAAAGTGTTGCTGGCCGGAGGCAGCTGGGATTCTCAGAAAATCTACGCACAGGTTTCTGCCTGGAGAACTCGTAATTTACGTGACAAAGTGTCTTTCATGAATCCTGGTTCTAAGGTTATTAATTTTCCTTTAATTTCAGAAATCATCAATTCTGGGCTTATTCAGAGCGCAGCAGTTCAAGGAGAACTCTGTTTGAATGAAAGTCTGCAACATCAATATTTGTTATCCAAATCACTATCTAACTGAAGTGTTGCATTCAAGTGTATAACACTGATAACCAAGCCATATCCTTCCACCTCGGATAAGGCGTTCTTTCCGGTAGATGAGTCAGGAAACATCGACACTCCGCCCATTGAAATGTTTTACAGGTTTCCGGTTGCATTACAATGTATTAAAAACAAGTTTTATTTTCGTTTAAAATTTTTCTTAAACATATGTAAGTAACGTGTAATGTATGTATGTATGTAATAAATAGGTATAAGCACTTTTCTGTATTCAAATGTATGCATTTATTTTCACAAAATTATCTAATACAACAAAAATTGAGTTGTTCAGATATTATTAATATTTCGAAAATGATTTTAAAAGGTCATAAAATATTTTTTTTTCAATCAATTCAAATGCCACAAATACTAAAATTTAAGTAAAGTAAAGTAAAGTGTTCTGATACTGGTCCCCACCAATAATGGGGGAGCCCATTAACCCATACTGATGGGGACCAGTATCACAACACTTTACGATCTTTCTCTCTGATGTCGCTAAGCCAGAGATGACGAGAGAAAAAAAAATTGAGTAAAAATCAGAAGTTGTTTACAAAAATAAACCCAAAAAGAGAGAGTTCCCTTTCCCATGTGTGCAACAAAACGGAGTGAGTACAAACTACCGCTAGACACTATCACAAGCTATCAGTGGTACATGAGCGCGATCCATCACGTTACTATTGACTGTTGAGGTGGCGGATTCGTCCGTGCCTTGACCTACCCCGCAGTGGGATGTTAGGCAATGGTAACGTCCTTGGTTCGAGTACTACTTTACCCATGCCCTTTCGCTCAATTTTCAATACTTCTATACAATTTTCAACGTACCGTACACTGACGGAACTTTCATTTCCATCAAAGGACTTAACTTGATTTATTTTATTTATTTGTTTAACATCTCTACAGATAACACCGAATCGACAATTTCATGCCACAACACTCAATTCGTGGCTGCATCTCTCTATAATCGGCTGCGCCCCACACTCGCCAGATCGTTGAGTATCTGATCTGCCCATCTAGCCCTCTGCGCTCCACGCCTTCTTGTACCAGCCGGATTGAAAGCGAACGCCATCTTGCAGTGTTGATATCCGGCATTCTCACAACATGCCCTGCCCAGCGTATCCTCCCAGCTTTTGCCACCTACAGAATACTTGGTGCGCCATAGAGTTGAGTAAGTTCGTGATTCATTCTTCCCCGCTACACACCGTTTTCCTGCAAACCTCCAATACACCAAGTGCTCTTCGTTATGTAAATGGTACACTTGGTGCGGGGGTAAATCATTTTTGACCGCAGTTTCTTCTGGTGCCCATAACAAGCATGACGTCTACTGAATATGCGCCCTTGTATTTCACGACTAACGTTGTTGTCTTCCGTTAGCAAGGATCCAAGGTAAGCGAACTCATCCACCACCTCGAAAGCATCCCGGTCGACCGTAACACTGCTACCTAGGTGAGCCCTGTCGCGCACGCTGCCGCATATTGTCCTTTTTTTTCGATGCATTCCGACCAGTCCGACTTTTTTTGCTCTTAGTTTCAGATGGGTGTATGGCTCCAAATGTTCGGCCGATAATGTTCATATCATCCGCGAGGCAAACAAATTAGCTGAATCTCGTGAAAATCGTACCCCGGCTGATAAACCCGGCTCGTCGCATGACAAGGGCGATATTGAACAGAAGGCAGGATAGTTCATCACCTTGTTGAAGTTCCCGTCGAGGTTTAAACGAACTGGATTGTTTATTTGGAATTTTCACACAGCTTTGCATACCGCCCATCGTTGTTCTAATGATTCTTGTGAGCTTCGCGGGGAAGCCGTTCTCGTCCATGGCTCTATGATAATAACTTGATTATTTAGCTTTAATTTGATTACCTGCTTAGAATTCCCCTACCAAGCGGAAGACAGCAATATTGATACAGAAAACCAAAAATTTCACGTGGGTAACCTGTTTACACACACATTTAAAGTACATAGTGCAGTATTATTGGGTGTAATATTTTAAGGTGAGTGTATAGTGTTAGGCGAGTTCCAAGATCATTGGATCTAGTGAATACAGTATATTCGCTCACACAATCATCCATCGTTATGGAATTTGGCGAGGCATTTTGAGTCTTATCTTATTAGATGAATATATTATTTTCATGGTTCTTTATTTTCTTTTGCTACCTGGCTAAATTGTGTAGTTGGTGTCATTTTCTGCTGGATTTTTTTGTTATTACATTTGTCTGTTACTTTTTGGAATTTGTTTTTGAGAACTGGATTATTTTGAATTGTGAAAAAACAAGACAAAAAGTAATTGTCTGTATTTGCAGTGGTGATTCCATTCAATCGTTTAATCAGTTTGCTCTGAGAAAAATGATCTCAAACATCATTGGTCAGTTTTGAAGATATCTGTTTTTGAATTTTATTTTTGACTCTGAACTATAAAAACACACACACACAAACACTTGTGAGTGGCCACAACATGGTTTCTTACAGATGGTTCAAATAGGTTTTGAAACTCTATATTCAAAATATTTTCAAACTTCCAAAATAATTCACAAACAAAACCACAGCATCCCTGCTCTTGTTTTAAAATTTTCAAAAAAAAAATTTTTTTTGGTTTTTTTTTTTATAATTTTTTTTTTTATTAAAGAATAATTCGAAAACTTATTCAAACAGACATATCTGATTTTGTAAACAAAGAGGGAAAGTAAGATTCAAACGTTAAATTCTTGAAACCCTTAGCACTTTCATGCAAACTAGGGCCACCAACACAAGGAATAACATTTCCCCAACATGATAGTGATGCTAGTTTCCGTGGGAGTGCTGAGAGTTTTGAGAAATTTGCGTTTGAATGTTTTTTCCCCTATTTATTTACAAAATCAGATACGTCTGTTTGAATAAGTTGTCGAGAACGAATGACATAATCCAGCATCCCCATTCACTACTCAACAACAGCAATATTTGGTGAGAGTGGCATAAACTTCACGCTGCCATTTCAGTGAAATCATTTGCTTAAAAAATATCAGTTTCCAACAGTGTTAGATGATGTACATTGTACATCGGACAATTTGAGATTACGTCCACAGCAATTTCCACTTACCCCGCTCCATTCACCAGCAATCCATTTGGGGCATTCCTGAAGGTTGCACGTTTCCTGACTTTTCGGTCGAACGCCCCGGCAAGCCTCATCCGGCACCTTATTTTTGGCACCATTGCTCTCTTCAGCACAGACGACGACTCGCTCCCGGATTCCTCCTCCGCAGGATTTGGAACATGGTCGCCACTCATCGGTCACCCATCTGGAAAGAACAGTACGGCACGTGCGATTCAAAAATAAACGAAATTAATATTCTGTTCGCAAGAATGGAGTTGGCTGAACTATTGTTCAGTAGCCAATTCTATTTGACATGGATATGCAAATTAAATCATACAAAATACTCGAAATCATAAACAAACACTTACTTGGGTGGACAGAGGTGTGTATTGCACTGCACTACGGTTGGTTCTGGTCGTGACGAGGCATTGCATAAAGATTCTTCAACGTCCACGCCCGTCACACGATTTCTGCAAGTTGGCATTGCCATTTTGTAGCCTACAGATTTAAAAAGAGTCAAAATACACGAAAATAGGCAATTTATTCGATTTAAATTCTTCACCACAAACGTGAATACATCAACATAGTAACGATAGGAAGGATTTGCTTCAGCTATGCTTAAGTATGCTTCGAGGTGGAGTTAGATGCCGGTCAGGCATACAGAAAAGAATGAATCCTTACGGAACAAAGCATTGGCATCTCGGTTCTTGAAGTACGCTTTGTCAAAGGCTGAAACGAGAATCTCTCGGTTCATCGAAGCTTTTATCATGCTCGAATAACAGCGCTTTCTTGGTTGGAGACACCCAAACTATGACAATGACATATTTGAAGAGGATTTTCGTTTGTGTACGGGTGAGCGGGTGAATTCCACCACCCACTGCCTTAGACCAGGTATCACTTACCGCCTCCACAGGTGACTGAGCACAGCGACATCGGTGCTATCTCCCATTGGTAGAGAGGTTGGGTGCAAGATGTGCCATCGCCACCGCACACACCACACACGTCGATTTTCTTCGTGGAACCGATCTTTAGGTCACATCCGACGCGCTGACAAGCCACAAGGGAGAGAAGGAAAAAGGGTTTTGAATATTAATATGTTCTTGCACGATGTGGATTCTGTCACAAGCAGGGGGTGTTTTGGTTAAGCAAATAATTGATTACCTGATGATTATGAAGATTGAAAACAGAATGAAAGAAATGACAAGTTTACAATCTTCCACAGCACAAACAGATTATGAAATTCTAAAGATGGTCATTTATAAATTTACAATTTAATTATCAGTACCAGAACAAGGGTTCTAAAACATTGTCAATTGAAAATAATCATTACAGAAATAAGCGATATAACAAATCCATAAGTACTGCAAGTTCGTCCCATCATCTTTCTAAAATATTTGAGTCAACATTAGTTTTTGATCGGAACCGTTATGATGATAAAGCTACGCCTGTAAATAATACTGTTGATTCATTATAATTCAAAATAAAGCAACGTTCTATTGTCTTGTGAAGGAAAGTGCGGTAAAACGGCAACCCTAAGGGTTTTTTAGAGTCTTTAAGTTGACTTTCTATCTATCAGGTCCAAACATACACACATAGAAATTATGAAATTTACACGAGACGTAATTCATGTTTGTAAAATGTTTCCGGGAAAGTAAACAAAGATTTTGTGTAAAATTATGTCTCCCGAAACTGACACATACGCAATTCGAAAAAAGGTGTGTTGGATTGAATATATTTTCTCATCTCTTTCAACTCATTCTTATGTGCTAAAGGACGCTTGCATGGGTCGGTCTCAGAATTGCCCAAAATCAAAGTAGTCAAAATGATTAACTGAAAATAATAATTATAGAAGTAAAATTATAATTAATCCACAAGTGATGCAAGTTAGTCCCATCTACTTTCTTAAAGCACTTCACAGTTAAAATTATCTTGTAGTTCTCAATCTATTTTCATGCACATATAAAGAGCATGCAAACAGCTTTGAAATTAAATGCGGTTTCAATTTTACACGTCTTGGAAATCGCATTCTGTGATACTCTCTCAATTGAATTTTAGTCGAATGCATTTCTAGGAACTGGTTAGTTTTAATCAACATTGCGTGACATTTCCATTTGCGCTTTGTTTAAGCGTTAGAAACAATCAAAAACCTTTGAAATTTAGGGCCGATTTCTTAAACCTGGCTTAATGCTTAAGTGGAGGTGGAAAAATCAGCCATTAGTGAATTAAACTATCAAAAGGATATTGCGGTGGCTGGGGAAATCCGAATAATTGACAATGTTTCGCGGGTAAAATCACAATCAATTCTTAGACTTAAATCAGCTTCACATGACACGGTAGTGATTATTTTCATTTATTTATTTATCACGTAATCAGATATCAACATCCTTTGTAAACTGCAGTGAAAAATAAATGTACTCTTCTCTCCTCTGCTTATGGATGGAGAATGAAAACTAAGCAAGAGAGGCAGAACAGTAGTTCTGTTCGATCAATTTCAATGGAAGAAGATTAACAATTACACGTGTAAAGTCGTATGATAACGCACTGTAAAACGAGTATTATTTTTCCAACGTGTACTAATGTAAGAACCAATGCAAATAGACGTATTTTTCCATGTTTATCAATGCTCAGATTTTGTGCACGATTTTCAATTTAAAATTGAACTATGCATTACATGGGTATATTTTCACTATGGATACTCGCATGTATAACTCGCATGGAATTCTGATTCTTTTTTGCTGTGTTGAGTTATTATCAGTTTTTGATCTGTTCAGTTATGAAATTATTGCCACGCCTGTAAGAAGTACTGTTGATTTAGCTAAATCTTGAATATAACACCAACTTTAATTATCTATATTAACCTCTACAATAACCGTAAGAAAGCAACATTAAGGGTTTTCAGAATCCTAAACAATAGAATAAATGTGTTTTGTTCAATTTGAGATTTTTCAATGTTTTTTTTGATGAAATTGAGGATTATTTTTGTAAAGTCGTTCGTAGAGAATGCAACGCAGCCCATTTATTAGAATTGTTTGAAAAACGAGTTAGAAAATTTCGAAGTCCATTTTTTAAGTACCTATTTTTTACAGATACCACTGACTTGCGATTTTCAGCCGTGTAGTTAGAAAAAGTCTGCGTATTTTGCCCCATTAAAAATAACAAAATGTTTCATGATATATTGGTATCCAGCCCATGACCGACAGTTGTGCGTAATTAATATCGAAATGAAACAATATGATATGCTTAGTATAAAACAAATGACATTCATGAAAAGCGCGGAATATCCTAAATAAAATAGTTTTCACTATATCTTTTTGTTTTGTTTCTTGGCTATTAAGATTTTCAGCCTCGGGATCATCTCCCGTTGTTGTCACGCGAATACCTCTTTGGGTGTTTTCATAACTTGTCCGGGAGTAAAATTCGAGCTCGTGACATTGTGATTGCCACACAATTCATAATTTCATGCATTGGTGTTTCCATCTAAAACTCCCAATTAGTAACTGTGGAGATACTGTTGGAGACTCATTTAGGAGCCGACATATGCTGAAATAAGATGAATTTTTTATCGGTGCATTTCATATTTTCAATGAAACATTTCATCTTTTAAAAGCTTCTTTTTGAAATAATTTAAAATAGATACTAACTATATATCAGGTTGTTTCGAATTTAATAAAATAAGAACTCCTTAGACCACTTGACTGATCCATAAAGTCTGGATGAACTACTGCCACTTCGCAAAAGTTCACAATTAGTTATTTTTTATGACTGCATCCTGTTGTTGTTGTTGTCCTGTTCAACTTTATCTCTCAGCACTTGTGTAGCGATTCCCAAGTAGCAATTTCAATGCAAATTGGTTTTATTCATGTTTTATGGTAGTTTTATCAAAGCATTATGGAGTTCATCGGGTTTTATCAGGGCATTTTCCAAGTTAAGGTGGTTTTAATTCATTTACAGTTCTTAAGAGTGATTAAAGAACACTTGAGGAAACCTCCATAAAACTACATCATTTATAAGTGTAATTCACCTTATCAGTAGTTTTATAAGATACTTGATCCTCCTCTCAAGACATCGTTTTGCAACTTGCATAAAACCTGATAAAAGTTTTGTAAAAGTTTTATGACATTCTTCTTTAAGATGAATGTATCTTGGAAATGCTGCCATAAAACTCTCTTAGAACCATTTGATTTTAAATAAGAGCACATATTCTTGAGGAAGAACATTATGTGAAAAATAAACAAACTGTCACAATGGACGCCCACAGGTGGAAGAAATTAAAAACTAGCGGATCGTTCAAGCGGAAATTCAAAAAAACCTATCCAATATATTGCACACTCCTTCATCTCAGCCACCAACGATAATTTTTTTTTGACCTTTCCAATGGATTCCCAGCCAACTGAGACTAACTTATCAAAAGAGTCTATGCGTTATGCGTAAAACGAATAAAATAAAATGGTGCAATGTGTCGCCAGTTGAAAACCGAAATGCATAACTCATGATATTTGATTTTATGCCAGTTGTGCAAGTTAAACCTAACGTCTCAGGTAGTGCGTTATATGGCGCACCAGCGTGGAAATACAGCGCAGTACTTTTGACGTAAGGTTTAATGTGCACCACGATTGTAAAATGTTATGTTAATGTTGAATTCTCCCGAGTCGTACATTTCAGTTCCCAATAGGCTACACAATATTTATACTGGTTGCAAATAAAAATTAGTATATCATCTGAGCGAAAATCGATTTTTCCCATGATCCGCACGTTTAATCCAAAGTCGGAAGTAGTGCGCTGGAATCGCTCAGTGATCCACTACACCGTGCACTTCTTCCAACGCTAGGTTCAACGTACAGATCAAGAGAAAAATCATCTTTCGCTCGACTGATGTTTCAGCCATCGACGCAATAAATATTATTATCTGTTCTTCTTCCCAAATCCATTGTTAGCATATTCAAGTTAGAGTTTTTTTTATGTTTGAATCGACTTACGTTGGTGATTAAAAACAATAAATTATAAGCTGCAATGATGAACAATAATTATGCATAGGCACCTTTGATTTGAACGTTAACATTTTCTTTGTTTATGATGTGCCTTCTCCACACTAGTTTTATGGTTATCTTACGAAAGACTTGTTTACCTTGAGCAATTCAAACAAGTTTTATTCAAGCGTTACTCCTCTTTTTCAAGAATAGAACAAGTAAAGATGAACTTATCGCGCTCCTAAAAAAAATCTTGTTAGTCTTATGCAAGAAATATTAGTTTTATATGCGTTTTATGGTAGTTTTAGATAAAACCATTGAAAAAATGGCGAGCGTGGCTATAATGGAATCCCTCGGAATGGTAGCCATTTACATATGTATGAAAAAAAAACTCTCGTTTTTCCAATGCTACGAACAATTTCTGCTGTTTAAAATACATTTTGAAACTTAAAATGGATTGTAGACACAATTTATTCAAGATCTAACAATTTATTAGCCTTGTCACCTAATTGTTGAATTTTCAAGTATATTTTTATTTTTCAAATAAATCAATGTTCTAGAATTATACCGTGGCGATTAAAATTTTATGTTATGTTATAAAACACAATAAACTGAATGTCGATGAAAAATTTATCAATTGCAGGCAAAAAACTCATGCGTTTATGGTAATATTCATTAATTTACTACGTATCCACATTGGAAAAGAAACATCATATGTATATCGATGTTTTTTTTTCTCTTCGCAACATATTTGTGACGGACTGGAAGTGTTCTTAAAGAGGAAAATCATAAAACTACCAAAACTTGTGGTAGTTTTATCATAGTTTTAAGCATGTCCTGCATGTCATTACAAGTATGTACCGATAAAACTATCAAGTTTTAAGCGAATCTTGGGAAATAGTCTTGAGAACCTCCTGTAGTATGGGCCTTTTTGAACTTATGAGGGTTTTATGGCTGTTTTATCGATGTTTTGTAGAATATCAAGTTTTATGCGTGGTTTTATCAAATGAGTCTTGAGAACTTCTTCAAGTGTACCTTAAAATTGAATTTGTTACTTGGGTTGAATCGTTTCCAACAGTTTGTTTTGAAATGCGTGGACAGAAACACGGTATGGCTAAGGAAGCTGGCAAAAATGAACGGAGTAAATGAGAAATCCGTGCGAACAGCGATCGGGAAGTTCAGTGAGGATGCCAACCGTAAAGGCCACCTACGAGAAGAAAGTGGGAAGAAGAACAGCGGTAACAAAGCTACCAAGTATTCAGCCCGTAGAACAACTTCGAAAATGGCTTTGAAACTAGCGAATTGTTTCAAGTCTTAAATATATTTCCAGGGCACATGTCTACTTGAAGTAAATCAGCGTTAAGATAGCAAACAGAAAAGTGAGTAGCAGGAAGAAAACCGCCCTGAATTTTGAGAAAAAAGCCAACGAAAATCTATCTTGTAAAAAAACTTTGAACACGTTTTTGAAACTAAATGGCTCTTGTCGGGCTATCATTTTATTTTAAATTGATATTCCAGGAGCTAAATTTATTTGCAACCCACAAGCCTACAGCAAAAAAGCCGAGATGAAGTCAGCTAGCGGATAGATAGCTAACGTAATAGACGGTGGCACGAATCATGTATCAACGTTACGCTAATTTAAGGGCTGGCAATGAACTTTAAATCCCAAGAGGGGTGCTCACTGGATTCTGATTTTACGCGATTTTGAATTTTTCGATGGTTATCGAAATATTTGACACATAACTCTTGATAGAAATTAGAATTGGTAGTCCTAAAATGGACTGTTGTGAGTTGGGCTGCTGTTTTTTTCTCACTGCTTTTGGTATTTAAGAGCTAAGATTAAGAGGTAAAATACCTGAGGATAATACCATAAAATTGTTCCCACAATGATATGCGAATACCAAATTGTGGCAACACAATATCAAAATAGTACCTCTCAGGTAATCCCAGGTATCCGAAATAACAAGTTTTGTTATTCGAGAGATATTTTGCTTGCAATTCTTAGGTATTTTGTTCAGGTATTTTACCTCTTAATCTGAGCTCTTTAAAACCTAGGCCAGTTATCAAGATCAAGATTAGGTATTCATATGTTGTTGTCTCCTGCTCGGGTTTCCTTTCTCTTACTCGGCAGCCTTCTTCGGTTTGTTTTCAGTGACGGCGTTCTAGCACTGAAAATAATTTAGTTTATGCAACGAAATTGATTTGTATTCGTATTCATTGACATGTTCTGTTAAAAGAACATTAAACGAGCATTTGTATGTTTAAAAATAACTTGCGTGTAATGTACGAAAATAATACAAAGAACCTTGAGAATTTTGTAACATACATACATGTTTCTGGTGCTAATCGTTGCATGAATGTACAACAGATCTCCTCTACCGACTAAAATGAAATACGAAAACACGAGACTATAGGAAGGTTAAATCGTTGGTGGGGATTTTTTTGACATATCTGATTTAGGAATTTACGCTCGGCTTTATCTTATTGATAAAAGCTGCTTCTGTATCGGTGGTTAATCTCACTAGACCATGGTGACTGGTGATAAATTACGATGAACTCACAGCTTTCGACTTAAATCGTGTGACGATATTTTTTCATTAGGAGGTGAAGAAATGCTTTTAGCCTTACTAAGCAACAACACCATCTTATGCGAATATAAGAGGAACAGTGATTGGTTTGTACGCACGAAATTCTTTTCGTACATTGTATAAAAAAGGTGTTATGATGGCATTTTGTGAGATGGCAAGCAATACGAATGCTTCTTTCAATAAATGAATCACGTGTATTATGTACGAAAACTATGTTTACAAAACGAGCGCAACCGAATCAACGAAAAAATATGTTCAGTGAAGGCCTAAATTACAGCTTGAATGAACTCGATGCGCGATAAACTTGTTCTTCTCGACGCCATTGTTCAAGCTTTTTTTCAATTCAATTTAAATTCCATTTTCAAGAATGGAAAGTGTGCCAAAGTCACACATGTAGTTGGCGGCGTTGTTTTACTTGATGACCTACAATGACGATCCGTTGCGTTCTTTTAGGGTTTTAATGGCGGCAACCAGCCCCACACATCATTCGGCGTATGATGTTGGAAACGAGACTGAGAGTTATCTTCGCTGCCAATTTAAGTTTTACAAGAGGCCCAAACACGATAGCTACGAGGTCTGTCTTAGTAGCATCCTAGAAAAATGGAGTGGAACCATAGATTTTCACAATTGAAAGACAGGACACTGTCTTTAGACATTTCTCATCATTTATTTGCTATATTACATGTATCCAATCGATTGATGCAAAAATTTAGAGTTCAGATTGTTCATTTTTTTTTCTATGTTTACAATAGAACTTAACAAATTATCTCACGCTTACATGCATATCCCTTAAATGTATTTATATGACATTTTAGTAGCATTTCTCCAGCAATATTTTGGAAAAAATGACGTTTAAAACAATTCGATAATAAATAACAGCCTACACTATCTAGCGGAGACAATTACACTTCTGGAAATTTTCTTAATACACTAAATCATTCAAATCTCATCTGCGATAAATTGACGTTTCTGTCAGTGTTCTCATTCATTACATCGCCATTTTTCACAAGTTGTCCTACATGCGTTCTGTTTAACTTGTGGATTTCCCTTAATGGCAAAACAGCATTAACCTCCCTGGAGAACCATTTGTATAACAAACTGGAAATAATAGACCCAGCTAGAAAACTTTATCCAAACATCACTCCCACAAGAATGTTACTTTTCACTCAAAACTTGTGTCGTTCCATGCTGGTGGAAGTGCGAAGAAATCATTTATTTTCCTCACTCAACATGTGCGTCGAAACTGTCAACAAGTTTTACCGGAAAGGGCAGCACGAAAAAGTCACTGCCCGGAAGTACATAGCACTCAGTCTTCTAAAGATCACTCCGGTTGGGTCGATAACAAGCCGGAAATACTATAATGGTGGAGGCAAATAAAAGTTCGTTCCTGGAAAGAAATCCCGCCGAAGCAGAACTTCCCGGAATGACTCCGCGAATAAGGAAAAATCGTTTTTCCTCCTTAGGATAAAATGGACAAAAATCATTTTCGCTGCAAACAACTCAAACTCTAGATAGAACCTAGATAGTCAGAAAAATATACCGTATATAATCAAAATCAATGCTTTAATTCAATTTGCTGCTCGGCTTCACGAGTGCCGAGCAATTCACGCTCAAGCTTTCCCGAGCCGGAGGAATACAATTTTCTTTAAATATTCATCGGTCGGAAAGGGAACGAAGTTGGTTTGCTGCTTTTTTTCTCTCTCTCTCTTTCTCTCTTGAAATATATTCGCGAGTTGGTTGAATCTTTTAGAGGGGATTTTTTTCGGCCTGGCGCTTTATGGGAAAATTCATAGCCTCGAGGTGGAATGCTCGGATATGTTTCGAGAAGGATTGGCTAGGCCGCGGATCAAATAATACATAAACGAAACGGGAAAAGTTTATCACTAAATTACAGAGCTTTATAATGGTGAATCAAACCAGGGAAAGGATCAAGACGAACTTCGTCGGTAAAAGGCCTTGGTGGGCTGAATATTCTATACCATTATTTGAAGGCAATAACTTTCACTGCCAGCTGTGCACTTGATAATTATTGTTCGGGATTAAGGGCGTCTGGTTGGCAAATTTTCTTCGGAGCCAGTTCCAAGTGTTTCGTTCTGTGAAGTATGGTTAAATAATATAGCTTGTAATGCTATACCTTGAAACAAGTAACTGTTCATGCTTATAATTAAGTGGAACAAGAAAATATTTCAAGCGTTACTCAACACGTCACGCTTACATCCTACATTATATTTTAGTTCAAGATCTTACCGCTTTTATTTATTTATTTATTTATTTATTTATTTATTTATTTATGTATTGTTCAAAACTATGTAACGTAAGACTTAAGTCTTAATTGTGTTACTTCGAGTAGTTTCTAGCAGACAAAAAAGCACCATTTTCAAATTTGTATTTGGAAACATTGATTTGCTCAAATTAAAAAAAAAATTTACTGGAATGCTCTTTATATCTTCTCTTAAAAGCTATGAAGGATTTTTTATTAGAAAGATTTACAGGCAACGAATTCCAAGGTACTAATTTGATTTGATTGGATCATTTTAAAATAATTATGTGCCAAAGAAAACTTCAGGATGTTTCTGAGACAAATTATCTGAATAAAAATATGCAAATTAAATCTCGTTATTATTTTGTAATATTTTCAAAGAAAAAAACAGCCAAGAAAATGTCAAGAACAATTTCATTAAACTGATATTCCTTGAGCAAAAAAGTTAAACAAACCTACCGGTAAAAATCAGTGAAACTGATGCTTCTATGAAAACTATGGCATACGGGAAATATGTCCACTGAATATATTTTGAGATGATTTCCTCACAAAAAAAAAACAAAACAAATTCTATGTTTTAATATAATTCTTAAAGCTCTTCGGATATATCTCTTGTAATCTTTTTTGTTTAATGATTTTTGTCTGATTCAGAAAGGTAGGCTGTGGGTTCCATAACATTGATTACATTTTTAACTGTCACTTATGACGTAATTGACCTATTTAATATATTGAACTAGTTATATGCTATCTTAGATAAGATATGCTTAAATTTTGACCAGGAAATGTAAAACAATTTACTTCTTACAGACAGAAATTTGTTAGGGATATAGATATAATGTAGGTCTTTAAGCAGAATATTGAGTATGTGATGCTAATCTGTCTTATTCACTTAATATAATATCATATGCAGACTTCGAACAGATAGTTTTTATAATTTCATTAGATTTTTCATTGTTAGCTATGATCGCTCTACTCTAAACAGCATTTTGAAGAATAAATTTAATCAATGCTACTTAAAAACACTCAAGTGATATTCACTTATTATCTATCAGCTATTTCAGAATTCCTACCTCACCGATTTTTTTTGCTAAGGCTTAAGTTTACAAAAGTATTTTTGAAAAAAAAACATTTTTTTTCTTTTTTTTTTTATTTATTGTATAATTAATTCATTAGGCCATAAACACAGAAACAATTTGTCCTTAAAATAGGGTTCACGATTGTGAAATCATTGTTTTCGTTTCTAGTTCCCAAATGGAGAGTTAATTTATTTAAAGCATGTGACCATCTTCTGTAGGTCTTCCCTTAGCTCTGTCGATGAAGGCGCAGCTACAAAGCAACACAATGCTTGAAGTGGCTGGGTCCGATTCCTGGTCTGGTCTAGGAATTTGAAGGAAATTTTTTAAGACTCCCCGGGCATGGGGTAACGTATGCAGATTTAAAATCTGAAAGACTACCCTTGCAGCATTTAAAGAAAAGTGCAACCCTGCGCAGGGCACTCGAATAAAAATCATACTAGAGGCCAACATGTTTTCAATAAATATTGAATATTCTGAATAACTGATTACTCAGTGTTGATTTTAACCCGCTAGGATATGCCACGTGAACATAGAGCATTTCCAGCCAGAAACGCTAAAAAATATATTGATTTTGTCCGGTCGGAAATGGGAATATAAGAAAATTTTAAAAAAAAAAGGATAATTAAATTTTTTTTTAATAAGGTTAAAAAAAAAAAAAAAAAAAAAATTTTTAAAAATGGTGTTTTTTTTTTTTTTTTTTTTACGTGTTCATTTCAATAATAGTTATTGCGAATTTTTTTAACAGGAAATTTTGTTGTAACAATATTTTCAGCCATTTTTAAATGTTAGTCGCGATTTCCACAAAAAATGTAGGTTTCATGATAGATTATTGAATAAGAACCAAATCTTTCTCAGACATGGATTACCCGTTTCTGTTTAGACGCAACGTAAGCGATGCAAACTGATGCTATCTGAAGTAAATGATCAAACTAAAAAGTTCTTTTTTTTTTTGCAAAAAACGGTTAATACCTATATCGGGATTTTTCAAGCCTCTCGTTGAGAAGACAGCAGTCAGGTAAATTTTTATTTATACCCGTGTCTGGAACAAATTTCTTAAAGGTACATTTCAATACAATGGAGTCTGCCATACATTTGAAATGACGATAGGTACAAAGTTAACAAAGTGCTATATATTGGGAAGTTCTTCACCTCATCAATTTAGTTTATCTGTAATAGCTTTTCAAGTTAAACAAGCAAGTTTATTTTCAAACATGGATAATACTTTCAAATATTGTAAACCTCTACCCAAATCGAAGAAGTGTGGTTTAGAGACTAGAAACTCGACAGAAGGTGTTATTGAAAAATTAAGATCTTTAGGTTGTAAGATACCATTGCATAATTCGATGCGAATCTACAATAAGTGTCGTCCCCTAGTTTATCGTCCCCAACAAAAACCACCACCTTTGAATGATGAGGAAGTGCCTTCTACCAGTAGTGTGCAAGCAACGAAACCTGTAGATATGGAAAGTGAATCCATAGTCAATACCATCCCATTCGTTACGTCTCTAGCTTCATCGACTTCAGAGGAGTCTAAGGAGTGTATCGAAAATAAGCGAAAATAATCGAAAATAAATTATGTTGAAAACCGATATTTTATTCATACAAAAAATTGATCCTTTATTGTACGAGGTTAAACTTGAACATAATGAAGACCGGATGAAATTTAAGTTATTCCTTCACGAATTTTCGAACTTTGGATCGAATGCTCTTCATCAAGTTCCGGACAAGTGTTGCATCGCATTTTTTGGACGCTTGAGCCCAAATTTTTTTGAACTCCTGCATGTTCCCAGCTGCCTTACCAGTCTTCTTGAAGACCCTCTTCACGATTGCCCAATAACGTTCGATGGGTCGAAGCTGAGGGCAATTTGGTGGATTGATATTTTTCTCAACGAAATCTATACCCATTTCCGCAAGCCAATTGAGAGTGGTTTTGGCATAGTGAGCCGACGCTAAATCCGGCCAAAACAGTGGAGGTGTACTATGCATATTATATAAAGGCAACAATCTCTTCTGGAGACACTCAGATCGATAGATTTCCGCATTTATAGTTCCGGTAGTGTAAAAAATGGTTGACTTCAAACCACAGGAACATATTGCTTGCCATACCAGTACCTTTCGACCGAATTTCTCCACTTGAATCGACCTGTCCGCATCGCTCACATCCTCCCCAACGACGGCAGTAAAGTATTGTGGACCTGGAAGGGTTTTTGAGTCCTCCTTTACATAGGTCTCATCGTCCATCAAAACGCATGCATCCGGACGCTGCAAAAGACGCGAATACAATTTCCGGGCCCTTGTTGCTGCTCGCTTCTTCTGTTCTGCACTTTGTTTCGAGATTTTCTGCTTCTTGTAGGTCTTCAGGTGGTTTCGCTTCTTGATACGCTGGATCATTCCGACACTCGTTCCTGCTTTTTTGGCCAAATCACGTATTGACATTGATTTGTTCTTCATGATTAGAGATACCACTTTCTGCTCCAGTTTCGGGTTGGAAGAACCGGGTTTTCTGCCTCTTTCGGGGGGGTCATCCAAAGAATAGTGTTCCCCCAAATTTTTTATGGGTGTTTTTAACCCCGGGTGGATTTTTCGCCCCCTTTGGCATTGTTGGTGTGGTAATACCTCCTTTCTTTTTTGTCTGTGGTGCGCCAATTTTTTTTTTCCCTTTTTTTTTAAGGGGGTTTTTTTGAAAGACGAATTTTAAACGGAAAAAAAAAAAAAAAAAAAAAAAAGAAAATCAAAAGCCCAACGCACGGGGTTCAGAGGTTAAAAAACAACAAAAAAAAAAAAGTTCAAACGAAAAAATTTATGTTGTTTTTTTTTTTTATATACTTTTTTTTTTTTTTAATTAATTTTTTTTTATACACTTAGTTGCAAAAAAAAGGCCGAGCAAAATTTTGCTTCCATAAACCGTCATATTCAACCTTCTGTTATTTTGTCAATTATCAATATTTTTGGCTGAATTTTCGACAGAACTATAAATAATGTATTGACCTCATGTGATCAAAATTTCATGTTGATAAGATCTACAAATTTGAAGTTTTGATAACATATGTCAAAAATGTTGTTTTTGGACATACCAATTTCAAAAATACGTACTTTTGTGAAAAATTTAGGTAGCATAATAAAAATTTCAGCACAGCTTAAAAAAGTATAGAAAATAATGTGGACAAAATTTTAACTGTTTCCATTAGGTAGTTTAGACCACAGCTGGCGTCAAAGTTGACGCACCAACATGAGTATTTCTCTTTTTCACACGGTATTGACCATGCTGAAATATCGGTGCAAAAAAAAGCCGAGGCGAATTCTACTAATAATACTGTATAATACTGTAAACGTAGTTTTCACAAACCAATACATATTGTATGCCATATTTTGAAGTTCTTCACGATACACTTGTTATTTCGTAAATATCACGCGTAAAAAAAAATATGTGTAAAAAAAAATGAATTCGCCTCGGCTTTTTTTTTTTTTGCACCGATATTTCAGCAAGGTCAATACCGTGTGAAAAAGAGAAATACTCATGTTGGTGCGTCAACTTTGAGCAGTGATAGGTGTAATATTGAATTAAAGACTTTGCCATCAGAAGAGTTTGCTTCGTGTTTTATGAAAAAAAAAAAATGATAAATTAATATGTTATGACTGCATAAAATATAAGCAAAGTAAATTTTTTAAAACAAAAAAGGAAACACTAGAAGATGGTGAAGTCATAGTTATTTGTGATTTTTCTGAAAACTACACATTTTTTCTTCAAGATGATGTGCAAATTTATCATTGAAATAATGCTCAATGTACAATACATCCATTTGTAGCATATTACAAAGAAAACAGTACACTAAAACACATAAGTTTTGTGATCATTTCTGATGCTTTAAAGCATGACACATTAGCAGTTCAGTTGTTTATCTCAAAATTATTGGAATATTTAAAATCACAAATTACAATTAAAAAGATTATTTTTATGTCAGACGGAGCAGCGTCGCAATACAAAAAAAATGCTAGCATCTGTGGATTTAAAGATAGACATAATATTGATATTGAATAACATTTTTTGCAACTTCACACGGTACTCTTAAGATACGGGCAACTAGAGCAAGTTTAGCTAAGCAACACGAACAACATATAACGAATACTAGACAACTTTATGACCGGACAAATTATCGCAAAGAGGATCAGGAACCAAAAATGACATTTTGCTATGTTTCCACGGATGAATACAAAGAGGTCAAAAAGGAATTCGATCCGATTTATAACAAAGCAAAACCAATTCCTGGAACTCAAAAATATCTTTCTTATACTCCAGTTTCAAATAACCAAATTGCAGTTAAGATATTTTCAAATTCTAATAATGAACCCAAAATATTTAATGTTTTCAAATGATCTAAAATGTAATAAATTTACTGCAAATTGAAAAAAAAAAAAATAAACAACATTGTATGAAATACTGCTTCTTCTCTCACTAAACAAAACTATCCGGAACACACACATATCCAAAAGCATCAACCTGATTCTTTTCCATCGCGTCCAAACAGAAAAGGGTAAGTCTGACTACCACCGTGTCATTGAAAAAACATGCCTGTTTTTCAATAATCTATTATGAAAAATACATTTTGTTGTGGACATCACGACTAACAATCAAAGAGGGCCAAAAAAATGCAGAACAGAAAATTCTGATATTCAAATTCGCAATAACTTGAGAACGGCTAGGCTACCGAAAAAAAACTTCTATATGCTTTTTAATTGAAGGCAATGCATAAAATCTATTTTTGGTATATAAATAAAAAAAATTATCGTTGTCAACATTTTCAAAAAATTTATATATATTTACAAACTAAAATTAAAAAAAAAAGAAGTGACCGCCTTAAACTCTTCACCAGCTTTAAGGTCATAACTTAAACTTCTAAAAAAAAAAAATAAGGAGGATCGAAGGGGGAGTCCTTTGAGAAAATCAACGTTTTATGTTTCTTAAGCATGAATTTACGATTTTTTTAGTTTCAGTGTATTTTATTCTTGAAGAACATTGCATTACCTACAACTTTTTCAAAGACAACATTTTGATCAGATGAGTCGTTCGCGAAAATTTTATTTTGAAAAAATAAAATCCACATTTTAAATACGCCCTTACAGAAAATTAGTCCAGGATAATTTTTTAATTTTTGTATGGAAAACGTTATTTTGGGTAGAAACCAACATACCAAGACCAACAACCAAGACAAAATTTCATTCAGATCTGAGAGAGTAGGATCCAACCGGTTTGCTATTCTGGCTGGAAATGCTCCATAACGGAAGCGATCGAGCAACAACGGCGAAGCATTATTTGCGATTTTTTCGATAACCATCCTGACTGAAGCAAAGCAAGAGTGGTCAATTATTTCGTTACAGCTGGAATAAGTTGCAGTATTGTTTGTAATATTCTGTTAACATATCAAAACAGGAAAACTACTGCCAGGAAATCCGATTCTGGAAAATCGTGCAGCTTGGAATCCCTCATGGTAAAACGTTAGCTTGAGACGACAACTTGAGCCAATCCTACAGAGATCCGGGAAGAAAATTCAACGGCGATGGAAAAACAGTGAAAACTTATCTACCACTAAGGGTATTAAGAAAAACGAGAAATGTGAAACTAGCTGTTTCGGAAGACCCAGCAGCTACTCAAAAGCGTCGCTTGAAAAAGTTGAATCAAAAACTTGAATTCTACGCAAGTACTGATTTGCATTATGAATGATGAATTATACTTCATTTTGGATGGAAATGAGTGGTAAGGTCATCATTATTGTTGACCAAAGGAGGGCTGCAGTGACCATGTGAAGTAAGAACTTGGTTCAATTGAGGGTTACTGGGATAATTTGAAACGGAAAGTATATGTCAATAAATTTAGACCAAAATCTGTCACGCATCTGATCGATAAAATCAAAATCGAGCTCCACAAAATCAACTTTCTCGACATGAATGGAAAAGGTAAAGTTTGTATTCGATTAAAATGGCACACCGAAAATCATCTGTAACTTTTGGGCTGTATAAGTAAAAAACCTTAAAATATGAGCAAATCTTATTCCACACACACACATCTTTACGGAAAATGATGACATAACGACGAATGACATCACAATCTTACGGACTACCTCTACACCCTGAAAATTAGACGTCGCAGAAAGCTTAGAAATCAACAAACAACAAAACACAAATCTACTAAACAAAGGCCAAGGTAACGGGTACACATGGCTCTTTAACTTAATACCTCAACGACATCAAAACCGACTCAGTGCAACACCCCGAGCAGAACACAAAAGCATATGAATACCTAATTTTGATCTTGATAACTGGCCTTGGTATTGAAGAGCTCCCCGAGCAGAACACAAAAGCATATGAATACCTAATTTTGATCTTGATAACTGGCCTTGGTATTAAAGAGCTCAGATTAAGAGGTAAAATACCTAAGCAAAATACCTGAGAATTGCAAGCAAAATGTCTCTAGAATAACTAAACTTGATATTCCGGAAACCTGAGTAAGTATCTGGTCACCTGAGAGGTATTATTTTGGTATTGTCTTACCTCAATTCGGTATTCGCATGACATTTTGGGAACAATTTGATGGTATTATCCTCAGGTATTTTACCTCTTAATCTGAGCTCATAAATACCAAGGCCAGTTATCAAGTTATTCGCTTCTGCTCGGGACCCGCTGCTACGGAATAATCAGGTTAGGTATAAGGAAAAGGCGAGGTAGATATCAAGCATAATATTTGTTTTGGACTCAGGATGGGTTAGGTACAACAAATGTTAGCTGTAGGTACAAGTACAAGTGTTTGTATTTAGAAAATAGGATAAATACGGCAGGTGGCGAAGGTTTTCTTTCAGTCAAGTATTAGTACACGACACTGAAGAAGTCTGCACATTGTAGACGAAATACGCGTATCGGTCAAGATAAGCAATAAAGGTAGTTGGAATTAAATGGAAATTACTAATCATTCTTCTTATTTTCTAGTTATTCGTAGTATTTTGTTTACATCTGTCAAGTTTCATAGTTATTCATAAAGTAGTTAAAGTCATGTCATCGAAACAAGAAATTGTCCTTGAAACAATGTTGTGCACTTACAATCAAAATCCAGAGACGTCCCACCGATGGATTGCTAAAAAGCTTGGAAGTGTAAATACAATTTGACATTTGACAACGCAAACAATAGCCTCTCCCGCCAATTTCTCGAGAATGCCAATGATTGTACAGAAGAAGATTTCTCCTTTACAATAGAAGTGGTAGTTTACTTGAGCGAGTTTGCAAGAAATTTGCGGAAGAAGCCATTGCTTACGTTTGCGACAT
Organism: Aedes koreicus; assembly: GCA_024533555.2. Lineage (NCBI taxonomy): Eukaryota > Metazoa > Arthropoda > Insecta > Diptera > Culicidae > Aedes > Aedes koreicus. Next base: position 349,090 of record JAHHFK020004547.1, read on the forward strand.
TGGCCCTTATGAAAACTCCTCGTCGAACTGTGCCTTGTGTGATGAGAATCTTCAAGGAGCGTCTAAGTGCCCGAAAAAAAGGAAGGGATTGTTCGCCAAAGTGGTCCGATGGATAGTAAAATGGCCAGGAAAGTAGTTCAACATTTCAAGAACCGTCCAAAAATGTCAATTCGTGTCATGTTTACAAAGTGCAAAAAGTCCCATATCACAATGAAAAGCAAAACATCACTACGAAAACCCGCGCCAGCGAACTTTATACGAAGCTGCTCACCAAATCGTGTTGCATCGTGACGGATGACGAAACATACGTCAAGGCCGATTTCCGTCAACATCTTGGGCAAGAATATTAGCTGATCATAACTGTGTATCATTGTTTACATTTCATTCTATAACTCTATGAGTCTCTCAAGTTCCGTTGCATTTACTTTTCATGAAAATGCGAAGCATTTCCCCGGAAAAGCGCATCAACAGATCGTGCACAAATGGTGCACTTTTCCCAACGTTTCGATGAGTCAGTTGGCGAAAATGGAAGGTGTGAGCATCGGAGCAGTTCGTAACGCGTTTCAGGTATGGTGAGGAGTCCGCCTTTCAGGACAAGAAAAAATCTGGGCGTAAGCCGGGCCCTGTAGACCAAAATCTGGACCGGAAAATCACGCAAGTTTTTTCGCCCGTAAAAAGGGTACTTCCGTTTGAGATCTGGCCAAAAAGCTGGGAACTTCGAAGAGTAACGTCGACCGAGCAAAGTCACAAAATGGACAAAGGACTTTCAAGAAGTAGAAGAAGCCAAACCGAAATGAAAAACAAGCAGCATATGTCATACCAAGGGCCCGTAAATTATACGATTAACTGCTGTGTGGAAAATCGGCATGCGTAATTATGGATGATGAATCCTACGTGATATTTGATTATAAGACGCTTTTGGCTGACCAACTCTATTGATGATGCCGATGTCTAATTTTTTACCGATAAATTCGGTAAAAAAAGTAATGGTTTGGCTAAATAGCTAGTTGTGAGTGTGGAATGCTTTGAAATCCGTTTGTAACAACCGATACGACGAATGCTGATTGTTACGTTCGGGAATGCTTGGAGCGGCGCTTTCTCCCCATGATCCGGAAACATAATAATCCAGTACTGTTTTGGCTGGATTTGGCATCAGTGCATTACGCAAAGGACACTGTGGCCTGGTACAAAGCCAACAGAGGGGAATTCGTACCCAAGGAAGTTAATCCTCCAAAAATTTCCGAAGTAATAATAGTTGATTGTGGGTTGGTGGTGATGAAGTTTTTTGGGGAAAAATATAAAGGGGAGGGGATTCAAAAAACATTTTAGAAAAAAAAAAAAAAAAAAAATAAAAATAAATAGTGGGAATAGTGGAGGGAGGAAGAAAGGGGGGTTAGAACCGTAAAGGGCGATACGGTCAAAATTTGGTCAATATCAACTTGACGTATTTCTTTCAATTTTGCATTTAAAAAACCTGAACACCCCTCATTTTGAAGGGTGTGTGTGTGTAGAATGTTGCTCCTATTTTGATTTTGGAATTCACTCTTCAGTTGTCAAAATGCCGTCCAAGCAAGAAGAGCAGCGTATCAAAATTTTGCTCGCGCATCGCGAAAATCCGAGCTACTCGCACGCAAAGTTGGCAAAATCGCTAAAAGTTGCCAAATCAACCGTTACAAATGTAATTAAAGTGTTTGGGGAACGTTTGTCGACAGCCAGGAAGTCTGGATCGGGGGGAAATCGAAAACCGGAAGCCGCTGAGACGACAAAGAGAGTTGCCGGTAGTTTCAAGCGAAACCCTAACCTATCTCTCCGAGATGCCGCAAATAAGCTGGGTGTATCGTCTACAACCGTGCATCGAGCCAAAAAACGAGTCGGACTATCGACTTACAAGAAGGTAGTGACTCCAAATCGCGATGATAAATAAAATACAACGACCAAAGCGCGATCCCGGAGGCTGTACACGACGATGCTGACGAAGTTTGACTGCGTGGTAATGGACGACGAAACCTACGTCAAAGCCGACTACAAGCAGCTTCCGGGACAGGAGTTTTATACGGCAAAAGGAAGGGGAAAGGTAGCAGATATTTTCAAGCACACGAAACTGTCAAAGTTCGCAAAGAAATATCTGGTTTGGCAAGCCATCTGTACCTGTGGCTTGAAAAGCAGCATTTTCATAGCTTCCGGGACTGTCAACCAAGAAACTTACGTGAAAGAGTGTTTGAATAAACGTCTGCTGCCTTTCCTGAAGAAACACGGTTGTTCCGTACTGTTTTGGCCGGATTTGGCATCTTGCCATTACGGTAAAAAGGCCATGGAGTGGTACGCCGCCAACAACGTGCAGGTGGTTCCCAAGGACAAGAACCCTCCCAACACGCCAGAGCTCCGCCCAATTGAGAAATACTGGGCTATTGTCAAGCGGAACCTAAAGAAGACCAAAAAAACTGCTAAGGACGAGCAGCAGTTCAAGGCAAACTGGCTTTCTGCGGCGAAGAAGGTGGACAAGGTGGCTGTACAAAATCTGATGGCAGGGGTCAAGCGTAAGGCCCGGCAATTCGGATTTGGAAAAGCGGAAGCCTAACTGAATATTCTTCCTGAATTTTATACTAATTGACCTTGAAAAAGAAATTTAATTTGATTTTTAAATAAACGATTTCACCGCTTTACACGCGTTTTCCCTTGACCAAATTTTGACCGTATCACCCTTTAAATATATCTCGGAAATGTCACGATGAACTGTAGCAGAATATTGTAGAGAACATAAAAGTACAAAACAAAAACACTATTTACTTAAAACCGGGGGTGGTTTTTTTTTTGTAATTTTGTTTTGTGTTGTGGGGGGGCACCATATTTTATTTTTTTTTTTTTTTTTGGGGGGGGGGGTGAAAAAAAGATAGTAGTGGGGTGGGGGGGGGATTATAAAATTAAAAATAAAAAACCTCTTTAAAAAAAAAAAAAAAAATTTTTGTTTGTTTGTTGTTAATTATAAAATTTTGCGGTGATTTTGTTTTAATTTTAATTATTTAACTAAAAAAAATTAAAAAAAAAAAATAAATATTAAAAAAAGTGTAGATCTATTAAAAAAGCTCGAATAAAATAAATAAATATTATAAATCGTGTTGGTATAATGTATAGAATGAAAAATGGGCCTTTATACACTCCCTTGTGGTGCGCCAAGTCTGCTTTCCACAGGATTCACAACAAAAAAAAAGGAGTTCGTTGAGTCAGACAAGATGTTGAACGATCCGTATGCAGAACCCGACAATTCAAAGTGCTTGATTGTTACTAACAACAAGGGCCAGAAAATCGTTTCAAAAGTACGAATTAGATTCACGAAATAGCAACAGTCGTATTTCTACGCTCTTTGCTTTCTTTCCATTTTATCAACACTTAATTCAATCTTGATTCACAAGAAGGGCCTTCACAATATCCCGATTATTCTGGCTTCAAATTGGCAGCACGATCAAATTGTTATTATATTGAAGTAATTCATATCAAATTGGAGTCACATAAAATAAAATGACTAAACTAATGACTACTTGTTGTACCCAAGTGTTTGAACAGTATTTTTGTTTTCATCTTTTATGTTTTGCACAGTGCCTTAATTCACTTGAATTAGCAGTCACTAAATCAGGCAAAGCAACATTTCGGAGCTGTATCGCACAGTTTCGGAGTTTTATCGCGATTTGGGTGTAACTGATTTTGTAAATAAACACTCTTATTGCTGAATTCCAGGACTTGAAAAACAAACATTATAAACATTACAATCGGTTATATAAACGCTTCGTTTAGGTTTGGTGTGCTTTAATTGTGATAATTGACGTTTGCGGGATAAAATTTAGACAAAATTCAATTCGCTATGTTTTTGTAAAGCAATGTTTATTGATTTTTTTCATTTAAAAAGAAACATAGGCTTCAAGTCTTTAAGAAGTCGATGTTGGAATTTACCGGGGGAAATAACACATACTGTGACTTATTATTGCAAAAAAAATAATTCACTGCCTCTGATTTGTTCTAGACAGGATAGGTAGAAAAAGGAGAATAATTGTTCGCTGTTTATACGTTCGCTGCTATTCACATGCTACTTCCTACCCGAGCAGGATCGAATTAATTGATAACTGGCCTTGGTATTTAAGAGCTCAGATTAAGAGGTAAAATACTTGAGGATAATACCATCAAATTGTTCCCACAATGTCATGCGAATACCGAATTGAGGTAAGACAATACCAAAATAATACCTCTAAGGTGACCAGATACTTACCCAGGTATCCGGAATATCAAGTTTAGTTATTCTAGAGACATTTTGCTTGCAATTCTTAGGAATTTTGCTTAGGTATTTTACCTCTTAATCTGAGCTCTTTAATACCAAGGCCAGTTATCAAGATCAAGATTAGGTATTCAGATGTTTTTGTCTCCTGCTCGCGTAGTGAACCAAACTCAAAAATGAGTATTGAAGACCATGCCCACAGCCGACCCTGAACGATAACCGTGTCAAGCTCGAGCTACCGCTAACAATAACAAAAGAGGTATGTGTCTAGAGCATGATGTTTAGTAGAGTGCCCTGTCATCCCGACCATAAGGGTTGCGCTTTATCTTCAATACAACAAGTGTTGTGCAAATTTCATTCAGCATACGATAGCCTTTAACTCGATAATATCGACAAATGAAGTGTTTTTGAGACTCATCAATTAGTTAAGTTGTAGGAATGGGAAGATAGATAAATTTGAAGGTTATCTTTAACAGGAAAATTTCAATTTCAGTTAAAATTTCTTTTGAGAAATAGTATTAGTTTAGTATTATAGTTCAAATGTATTAATAAGCCATGATCTGGCTTGGAAGCACTATGCCAGCACTTTTCACTACATAACGAGAATGGGAACATACTCAGACTACGATGTTTTATTAGTCTACGAAGATTGAAATATTCTAATATTTTTTCCAGTTTATGATTAAAAAAAAACTCGTTTTTAATGATAATGTTTTTAACGTACAAATTACTAGTAATTATAGCTACGCAAGAGAACCAAAAGATTCATTGAAATTAACATAACACATCTGCTCAGCACATAGTAAATTTTTCGAAATATTTCCGTAAAACTTAAATTGTGATTAAACTCAGTGGAATTTGCAATGAAAATCAACGTAGATCAGTTTTAATCTTCTGGAATCAAAATCCCATAGCACAGCCACCCGTTATGAGAACTAAATACTATCTTAACATTCATATGAAGTCAAAATGTCTACTTGATTGATCACATTTTTACCACAGACGCTCTTATCATACTACAAAGCTTACCACAACCGACGATGAACTAACAAACAACACATGTGACTATGGTCTAACAAATTGACTTTTCCCCTAAGAATGTCCCGCCCTGATACGAGCAACTGATACATGGGAAATATGTTAAACAAGTCTTTACAAGACGATCAGTGGTGTTGCTCTCCTTCATGTTTGTCCTTTCACTCGTACCTTAGGTTTCCGAGCTAAGCTAATCGCTTAATGCATCAATCTCGCAGGGAAAACTTTTCGTCCCAAAGAACGAAGAAAGTAAAGTCAAACAAAATCAAATCTATATTCAAATTAGTCCTTAGACCTTTTTCCCCACCATCCCCGGAAAGCAGTCTCCCAAATGGGCAATTTACTCCAAATAGATGCGCCGTTCGCTGTTGGCACTAGACGGATGCCATCCTTGCGCTCTAGCATCAGAAGGCGAAGTGAAAAACTTCACCGCTTCAGTTCGAACCTTTTACATTTTCTCTCTCACTCTCTCTCTTCTACCCCCTTCACACGGTTTACCATGAGACGGACACCGAAATGGTTCTCGAGTATTAACATCTCGAAAAGTAATAAATTATTCCCAAATTTAATTTGACCTAAATTATCATCCCGACCATAAGGGTTGCCTTCCACTATTCCATTTCCTTCCTGTGATCCAACGCCCTGCAGTATTGCCGATTGACTGCTCAGGTCTGATGTATCATGCTCCTGCTCATTAGAATGATTCTCTGGCGTTGTCCGTATGGAATTGACACTACAAACATACTCGGGACCAGTGGGGGTTGTGAACAAGGTCAGTGAGGGTGGAAAGTTTTGCTACCATAATGGACTCGGATCTCCGATATAACATCTCTCTGTATGCTACAACAAAATACATTGTTCCAGTGGATGTTGTGCTTATCAGACGATATGCCCGAACAGAGAGTCCCTACGAGAAAGGATGAGTGTTATGGGAAGCGTTAAACTGAGGATGTTGTAGCACTCAAAGCAGTCAGTGATGTAGTATTATACTTTTAAATATTTCTTGTAGCCATAGTCTTACTATTTAGGCATTCATTGGGGAATTCTTAGTAAATGTTTAACGCGGAACATCAACGATAGAAGTTACCGAGCTACAAGAAAATAGTGTGATTGAATTTGCTTTCAAAGCTGTCTGATATAATTCTGAATATCATTGCCAGATTATGTTTAAATCATCGTTATTTAAATATATCTTTTTGGAATTTTACAACTATGCATCATAATGGGTTGTTTTTCATCATGCAGTAGTGAAGATGAATGGCGTTTTTCCCACATGTTGTGCTACATAAGACTATTGCAAATGTAGAAAATTTTCACTCCTCTCTCTGCTTGAATGATTTAAAATTTGGTTCTCATAAGCCTCCCGAAATTTGAAACTGACAGTGCACATCCTGTTTGAAATGTTTATTGGAATTACTATGGGAATTCTTACATTTTTATTTTTATTTGTGAAAACCCTCTTGATCAAACTGCTTTCAAAATAATCAGCTTAACAAACAGACAAATCTCTTAGCAAAGTCTCTACAGAACATCACTTTTTGGAAAGTAAGAAACAAATGCTGTTAAATATTCAAGGTGATGTCTTATCATTAAGGGGTTAGTACACTCTGGCGACCTGCAAAAAATGTGAATTTCGGTTTTTTTTTAAAAAGATAACTATAACTGTAAGACAAAAATGGAATACATGTGTTTATTCTGTCGTTTACCGGTTGCAATTATTAATTTTTTTGCCTACAGTGTGCATTTTGATTATGTTAAACAACGTTTTGTAAACAAAAATCAGGGTTTCGGACGCAAAAATGGACATAACGTAAAAAAATGGACAAAAATTGCCGATTTTTCATGGGTTTACCTTCACCCGCACTGACGAAATTGCCCATGCAGCATCAATCATAGTAACCCATGAGTCAGCAAACACAATTTGACAGCTCTATCGCTCTCGAACTCTAACCGTGATGGCAAAAACAGTGAAGCAACTCCGTTCAGAAGTGTGCACGTTCAAAGAACGGCACCCCGCCGCGTCGAAAACGGACATCGTGCGGCACATTGTGGACGCCGGATACGCCCGTTCCGGCATCTACAACATCTTCGCACTATTAGACAACAATTAGAGCATCGAAAGAAAGCCCGGTTCCCGACGGTCGACGACCCTGAGTGACAAGATGCTCCAAAGGATGCTGAAGAGGAAGACCAGGAAAAAGTGGCTACATCGCTGCTTGGCCGGGAGGTCGGGTCAACCGGCCAAACAGTGAAAAAGTACCTGGCAAACATGAACAAACATGTCAGGAAGCGGAAGTCGCGTCCACTGGTTTCGGAGCTGCAGAAGAAGATTTCTGAGCAAAGCTCCGCTATACAATCTTGAAGGAACTTAAGACCCGTCAAAACTACCTAAAAGATTGCGGAGCGAAGCTCCAATATACAATCTTGAAGAAACTTAAGACCCGTCAAAACATCCGGCAAGCACTAACCAGAAGGTTAATACCTCTGATTGCATCTAAGTAGCGTTTTTCCAAAGTTTAAGGAGCATTTCCGCAAAAAAGAAGGATACATTTACCCTTACCCGATGATGAGCTCATTTAAATTTTCCCTTGCCGCTGAATCTTTTGGTCTTCTGGACTAGATGACGAAGTTGGCTGCCCATTTGCTTTTGTACTTGATCGACGTACTCTTTTTTGCACACGACCAAGTCCTCATATGGCTGTGAATCCAGGATCCTCTTGAAGGTTTTAGTATCACCGTCTCAGATATACTGACTATATTTTACACCATGCAAATCGACTGATCTACGAAACATTTCTATGATCGAATACACTTCTATTTTCCCAGAAGCTCCCTCGTGTTTACGTTGACAGCTGCTCTTGTGATCTTCGTACCATTTTTCAACTTCCGTGGTGCCTCCCTTGTCTTTCCACTAATCGCATGCTTTACAGACTTAGCACTTTACGTGCAGGTCAAGAACCTGTCTGCTACGCCAGCCAATAAGTGTAGAAACACCCAGCAGAGACGAAAATCCCCTTTTCTTCAAAGAACCGTCAACCCGCTGAAGTCGTTGTCCTCTTCAACCAATTCCTTCTCTCTCTGCGCTGTTTTCTTCGTGATGATTTCTCGCACGGCTGTGTAGGCTGTTTGGATAGCGTCAATGACTTTGTAGTAAGCGGTCTTCGCAATGGAGTTCAGTAGGTACATAAAAGCGCAAAACTTTGCTAGCCCGTTGTATTCAATTCCGAGTAACCACTGGACGCATATGATGCGAAGATTGGTGTCAAAAGCGTGGCTATTAATTAAATCGCATTTGCATTATTTAAATCTCTGATCGCAAATCACACAGCAAATGCGATTGCAAACCCTAGCCACGGATACCAGTTTCTAGAAATCTCACATCGGACCCGCATTTTTAGCACACTTTTAAATTGACCAGTGCCGTGAAAATGCTGAGGAATTCGACAAGCCGGTACCCAAAACTGTCATTTAAGATGATTTCGTCGTCTTTCGATGATCGAAGCTTTTTGGCCGATGACAAAACATTGTCGACATCACCCCTTCCAAGGAATACCTTATAATACGAGTAATTATTCGGTTGTTTATAAGAGGATATACCCGTATGAATAAATACCAATAAAGTGGACGGAGACCTTTCAAAGAACTGCGTTGTGGCTGGAACTGATTCTCCTTCGACCCTTTCTGCCTTAGTTTAAGCCGTTTACTTGTGAGTTTTGACGAAATACTGCCCGCGTGCCCTAGAACCGTGTTTATAAAATGACAGGTTGAAATCAGGTTGACAGTATGAAATGTGAAGGAAAACCATCAAAATAAAGTTCATACGATACCAGAGCTATCTGGTAATAATTGGAACTAAAGAGATCGCCCGTTCCGTCGATAAAGGTCGAGCTTTCAGAGCACATGCCCGAACGCGCTTGGAGCGCTGCGAAACTGCTTCGCTTTTCGATCTATAACTTTGGAAAGGAGTGTCTCACGAACTTTGGGTAAAGTTTACGATAACTTTGATACTCCAAAGAGTTTTTAAGCCAACTTTCTGAAACTTGCAGAGTGTACTACCCCCTTAAGCTCAATCAAATCAAGGCAACATAGGAACTTCTGGTACGTATAAAGGGTTATTCACATTAGGCCGGGCCGTGCCCGGGATGGAACCAAAAAGCTTTTATTTCATGGCCGATATGTTTTGTTTACTTCACACTGTACCGGGATTGTTCCGGAGTTCTATGATGTAGATTTCACGTAAACATCAACGGACCTCAGTTGTTTTTGTTGTTGCTGCGTTTATTCACTCATATTTCGGTTTTAATCCTTCAGAATTTTATACATCAAAAATTTATTTTTGATAGTTGAAAGCTCGATAATAAATTTTTGAAATGCTTGTCGACCGCAAAATTATTGCCGTACTCAGCAATAATTGCCAATTTCTCGCCCGTATTTTTTAGAAGACGAATACCGCTTCATAAACTTGTCGATATAGTCGATGCGTCTTCTAAAATTATCCTCACCAACCAAGTTGCGTCAAAACTTCACTGATTGAACTTAAATAATTTCCCTGCTACCTATAGCATATGACATTAACTTTGTTTCAAAATCAAATTAGAATGTTCTGACAGCCTGTGGTTAGCGTACTTGTTTGAAATGTTAAGGGTGAACTGTTAACAAGAAATGTCATAGAATTTTCCTAAAATTCGCTTAATAATCATATGCCAACTTTTTACTGGATGTTTAAAATATTGTTCGTGATCTTAATTTTACATTTTTTGATGTTGTTAAACACAGATCGAGTCTGGATGCCATATTTTTACGTTACATCGTGGATTGACAATCATTTTTTTTTTAAATCACGAATAATCCGCACTTGATAACTAAGGAGCAATTTATAGACCTCGTAAACTTTTCTACGAGGGGGAGAGTCTGATATTTTCAAAAATGGGTCTACGTGGTTTATTAACAGGCCCTAAACAGAATACCCGACCACCGATTTTTTTTTGTTCTCTTTAAGCTTTGTCTTCAGCTTAAGAAGCCATTTTCAGAACTCAAATGATTTCACAATTCAGGTTGATGCTAAGGCGTAAGTTTCTAGCGATCAGATATGTCAATGAAATTCGTTTAGAAGTAATGTCATTGATGAATGCTGATATCAATCCAAAAATGAATGCTAATAACTATGCTTATCGTTATAATGCTTATGCTAATGATTCGTGACCGTAGTTTATTTGTAGTCAGTTGCCATAGAACTACGTATGGGCAAAACAACCCTTTCGATAACTGTGTAGATCGTTTAACAATGTGAGTGCTGTTTTTAATTTTAATATGCCTTAATGTGTGTTTAAGAATAGAATAAGGAACCTAGGTTAAGTACCAATCTGTTGAGTTTTTTTTAATTCGAGACGAAGAACAACAATAAATAATCCAACCATAAAAAAATATTCAATCTGACCGTAAAATTTGTAAAGTACGGCACAGCAGAATATTAATGAAATATAAATAACAAATCTGAAGGGAGAGTGCTCAACTCGAGTTTCTCTTCTAAATATGTCTTCTGAAAAAGCATTTGACAATGTTTGGCATGAAGGTTCAATTGCTAAATTGAAAAAGTTTAACTTTTCATTCTACATAGTAAAATTATTTAACTGACAGATCGCTGCAGGTCAATTATCAGAATTCCTAATCTGATCAGTTACCAGTAGTTTCTCAGAGTAGCATTCTTGTTCCAATATTGCATAATATTTTCACTTAGGACCCCCTGATTTATCTTTGTTTGCTGACAATACAGACTTTTCCGTAAAGGAAGAAGTCTTCGTGTTATTTGTAACTGATGGTAAAAAAAAATCCTTTCTCTTCTTATTTACAAAAATGTTAAACTAGAATAATTTCTCCCAACGCTTTCGGAATTCAATTTATGATAATTCCACAAAAGTTCAGAATTTATTTCTTGAAAACTTGTAGTAGTCAGTGAGATAGTAGTATTAGTCAAATATTTACTATGAACGGAGTGCCAATTAAATGGTCAAGTCAATTTAAATATCTTAGACTGAGAATTCATCAAAAATAAACTTTTTGTCAATATGGTCAAGTTGTTGCACAACTAGGAATAAGACACTTCGGAAGATTCAGAACAAAATTTTGAAGATAATTTTGAAACTGCCTCCTTGGTACAGTACTATTGAACTATTAAGGTATCTAGAACTACGAATGTTGAGACTTGAAATCAAATGTACAACAAAATAGTTAATACTGCAGGCAAAAATGTCTTCATAGTTTGATGAGATTTTGTTCAAGTTTTTATTTTCTACATTATGACTGAAACCCTGGTTTAGAAAACCTGTGACTGAAACCTGAACTACTAATGCAAGAACAATATAAACATACTCAGAAAGTTATCTTAAGAAATAAAGTTGATAGGTTAATCAAGATGCATTTCTAATCGTTAACTTGTCAATTTAAGACATGACATAATGCATTTTAATCGTTAATTAAGTTTAAGTAGAAATATTTCCTAAACATTGTGTTGTCTTTGAGAGCGCTTTTGCATCGTACAATGTTTCTTTTTGAAAGGTGTTTGTTAATTGCCACTGGAAGAAAAGATGGTTATTTACATTAAACAGCCGTACTATAGGAACAAGAATTATGAAATACCGCCGCAACTATAGGAACAACTATTCCTATTTATGGAGGAGCTTTTCAATCTAAAAGTAAATTCAATTGCCAAATGAACATTTTCTCAGGAAAATAGAGAGCATATGTAACTAGCGTGATTGTTGATATTCTGAGAGAAAAGTTTATTTCATTTTAAATATACAAAATAAGTCCGATCCTGCACTCTTGGGCCATTAACCCTAGATAAAGTTAAACAAAAATAAATAACTAGCCTTTCATGTAAGAGGCCTTGCTCGAGTCTTTTAAAAACATGAGTGAAATCGGTAGAATCTTTGAAGCATTTACTTTAAAATTGTGTTCCCGGCAATGGAAATTTGCGCTAAACATACGGATCTTTTTTGTAAAGACAAATTTTTAAACGCAAATCAAACTAGCTTGGAACACCAAATAAGTTTTCTACATTCTCAGAAAACACACGATTTGCGCTTGTTGTGCAGAGCGCTCACAACTACATATAAATTAAAGCGCATGCTTCCAGCCGTGCTGAGATCGAGCCGTCAAAAATATCGTTGCCAAGAAATATTTCTTGGCAACGATATTTTGACGGTCAAACACCGATGAGACCACGAACACGGCTCGGTGCATTAATGTGAACGGTCGCATACTGCACTCAAACAATCAATTCGTAGCATAACTCGGTCATGTCCCGACCGGAGCACGGCCCGGCCTAATGTGAATAGCCATTAATTGAGCCAAAAACCATGGCAGCTACGTTTCATAGCAAACATATAGTGTTGCTTATTGAGCAGCTGTTCGATCATGCCGAAAGATAATGTAACTCTTATATAAATCATAACAAAAGCGTGTCCGAAAATATGTATTGTAACTTTGTTGCGTCCGTGGTAAGTGTATAGTTTAGCTGTATGGTTTATTTCATTTGACGTTTAACCGAAAAAAAATCGTCAGAAAAATTTAAGCTGACACAAACATTTCTATAAGAATAGGTACACTGAAAATATTTTTTCGCAAATTCGCTGTAACTCGTTCGTAAACATGGGTTTTGTACATGCTACACATTTCTTGTAAATTGTATGAAACAAGCATATTGCGTTTCGGATTGTGAATGCTATCATAATGCCTTTTTGTACATTACATGAAATAAATTTCGTGCTAGATCGGAAGTGTTAGTGAGTAAATTCGGTCGGGATAGATTGTGCTCGCGAAAAAGTCCGTACTGTGCGGGTGAAATCGCACTCGAAAGCGCCTGAAAAGTGTTCTCCAGGCTAGCAGCAATCGCGTACGTTGTGGAAGTGATATTTTCCGTCGCTAAACAGTTTGGAAAAGTGGTGAAAACATATTTTTTTTTGCTTGGTTCTCAGCCTCCATTGGCAGTGAAGAGGAGTTTTCTTGCTAAAAATGTTCTCCCTCTCGCGCTGAACGGATAGCTTTCTCTCTCTCTGTCTGTCGCTCGCGTTTGCACTTTGTGGGAGGGGCGGGGGGGGGTGGGTGTGGGTTGGATGGTTTGTTTTTTTTTTCGCCCCCCCCGGGGAGGAATATAAAAAAAAAGAGAAAGGGGGGGGGGGGGGGTGTTGGCAGTAGTTTGCATCGCATCGGCGGCAACAACAACAACAACGTTATCATCTAGCACGACGACTGCGGCAGTAGCACCTCATCGCGCGTCGCGTTGTTCTGCGTCGCGGATTACTAGTGTGCGTGTGCAGCTTTACTAGTGTACGTGTGCGGTGAGCTGAAGTTAGAAGAGTGTAGCGGGATCGCGCCGTGCTCGCGATTCTTTCAAATACAATCAATTGCGCTGTGGTGTGTTGGTGATTTTTCCTCAAGCGAGCTCAGGTCCAAAGTGTCGTCGTTCGCGTGTATTGTGGGGGAAGATAGTGTGTATTGTTTAGCAACCGTGTAAAGTTAGAGGTCATAAGCGAGTTTATTATTCTTCCTGATTCTGTTTCCTGCAACCAAGTGCAAATATCTAGAACTAGATTTTAAAGAAAAATACCACAACCGTGCCAAAGTGAATTTTGATTCGGTGTACAGGCTTAGTTTGTAAATTAATCGGTGCAATAAGAGTGTATTAGACACAGATATCATGTTACTACCGGAAGGTTTCCGACACGTCGGCGACGGCCGGGTTGATGTGGACGAGTGCCGACGGCAGCTGCTGCGGGTCCAGCAGGACGTGGCCATCTGGGACATCGAGGAGAGCCGGTTTGCAAAGCAACAAATTATTTATTTCTACCATATTTTGAAGACAATATCTAATATCCTGTTTTATTTTATTTCTTATTTTTGTTTGTTTTGTTTTGTTTTGTTTTTCGTTATGTTTGTCTATTTTCAGTCACATTTGAGCGGTTTATTGCTTTTGGCGGATGGTGTAGGTTTGTACTTTCAGCGTATCGTTAACCAAAACGAACCGTGCTGCTAACCCTTCCCCAACTATCCAACATCCCAGTGATTTCTCGTGGAAGTGCAGAGGATTTCTCGGCTTCCTCCAAAGCGAGTATCATGTCAACACGTTCCTTCCCATTCCCTACTTGACCAGCATTCGGGCACGGCCGGCGCCGGTATTGCTTTATAATGGATCACCAGTATTTACACATTGAAGATGTATGTTAGTCCCAAACATCATCTGTTGGTTCTTTGTGCAAATACAGCTGATCTGGCAATAACGGAATTGCATCCGTGGGCGGTCAATCATGCTCATGCTCATGCTCAATACACGAAATAAATTTCGTGTAGACCAGCCAATCACTACTCATCTGTTATCGTTCTCATACATGTTGGTGTTGATGTTGGGTGGGCGGGAATCATTGTTTTATCCTGAAAACAATATAATAGAAACGCTACCGAAAGTTGCGACTTCATACTCATTAATCAAGTAACAGCTCATCCCAAAAGATACAAGATCAAACCCCTTGTCTGAAACTCTAAAAACGATGAGAGGATTCGAATTACATTTCTAGTCGATATAGCAGATCTGTGAATCATTCGTATAACCACCAGAGAGACGTTTCTTTTTTATTTGTAACAACACATTCGTACTTCGTATTGTTTCGTACAATGTACGAATATTCTCTTTGTTTCAACAAATGCTTCGTACTTGTGATGGTTGTGCTTGTGTCATGGGATACGCTAGCTTCATAAATAGAAAACAACGAATATATTTGTGAGTTCTACCTTCGGTTTTGTAATATAAACAAAATGTAATTTTCAGTTAATTTGTCAGATTTGTCTCACAAGTTAAGGGTTATTAGTTCAAAAATTGGAAGGATAACGTGAATTTCAGCTGGCTACTACACTGAATATAAAATTTAGTTTTTACTACAAAATGATTCGTTAAGCTCATTACTGTATTCGTGGCTTTCTGCAACAAAATGGAGTTGCACTATTTATAAAACTGGCTTCATTTGCAATACCACATGCGCTTTCAAAAGAACTTAGCATTTGTGTATTCAATATGAGCATCCTTGCATTTTAATAAAACAGTATTGCATTTTAATAAGACAATATTGTTGAAAACATTCAATAAAAAATGATATGCCTCGCTGGTGGTGGTGAAAATTCTGCTTTTTTGACACGAAATGAACCACAGAAAAAAATACAACCGAGGGAGGGAGGGAGAGTTTTCATCGTGATTTTTTTAAAGGTTTCTAATTTGGGGATTGATCCTGTCCATAGGGAAAGGGCGCTTACTGATTTCGTGGTTGATCCCTCTAGGCTATAGTAATCCGTGAAAAAAGAGAGATACATTAACATGAATTCAAAAATTTCGACTCGAAGTCTGTGATGCTTTTAATTTTATTTCGGAGTAATCAAATTATTTTTTCCGCCACAGGAGCGATACCAACATGTTCAGGTACGATAGAAGAGGAGCAGTGATTGGCTGGACCGCACAAAATTCCTTTCGTGCATTATACGGCTTTTTTTTTGCACCGATATTTCAGCATGGTCAATATCGGGTGAAAAATGGAAATACTCATGCTGGTGCGTAAACTTTGACGCCAGCTGTAGTCCAAACCATATGATGAAAATAGTTCAAATTTTGTCCACATCATTTTCTTTATTATTTTAGGCTATGATGACATTTTGAGTATGTTACCTAAATTATTCACAGAAATACGGATTTTTGAAATTAGTATGACCAAAAACGACTTTTTTCACATATGTTATGAAAATTTCAAATTTATAGATTTTAGCAACATGAAACTTTGGGCACATAGGATCTATATATTGTTTATAGTGTTGTCAAAATTTCAACTAAAAACATTGATAATTGAGAAAGTAACAGAAGGTTGAACATGGCGTTTTTTGGAAGCAAAATTTTGCTCGTCTTTTTTTTGCTACTGAGTGTACATTTTACATTATGGGGGTGTCATTCGCGACGCTTTTATAGCGAGAAAGCTTTTGATTGGGATTGAAGTAGCGGTAAATATGATAGTAGGTATTTTTGCTTTGGTTAGTTGAATTATTTTGCTGAATTTATTTGAATATTAATTCACTGCAGAATTTAGTAAACTAAACTTAAACATAAATACGGAACTGGCAGAAGAAATCAGAATGGCATTTTTTTGCTACGTCGCATGGGAAAGATCCATGTGATGCTATTGGTTGCACAATCAAATTACAAGAGCAAGTTTAGCAAAAGAGATCAGAGAAAAGAAGAAGATTTCATCAAATTATCATTTTGGTATTCTATATGCTTCAGAGCTCTCTGATTATTATAGTAATACAAACACAATTCAAGGCACGCAGACATTATCACTGTTTCATTCCGCTTTCAGAAAATAAAATTAAAGAACATATTTTATTCAAACTTAACTGATAGTCCAAACATATTTAACATTATAAACAAAGTGATATAAATAGAAATAAATAATTTCAATATATAAGTAAAATAGCGATCAACTGTTAAGGTTAACGAATAATGTTTTGAATATATGATACAGCTTTTGAAATATGTTTTTGTAAAATTAAGTTAAGTCCCTGGATTGCATACAATAGTTGAACTTAAAATGTTGTGTAACAGATTAGTTTCTTGCTTATCTGCCGCAATTGTTTCACCCGCAGAATAAGCCCAAATCAATTTGCACTGTAGAAAAACTGAATATAATAAAAATTTAAATGTTTTAAGTATCATATTTTTTATTTATTTTTTCATCATAACCAAATTTTTATAGTACGTAGTTAGCATAATGAACTTTTCTCTCTGAAAAAAAATCACAAATAAAAAAATACCTATTGAGAAACATATTTTTTTTACAAATATCACGCTATAATAATAGTTGAAAATGTTTTTTTCCCAGTGTATATTATTTGAGTTACCTTAAACTTTTGTTTAAAGGAACCTTTTTTGCTGTATGATTATTTTAAACCATCAGTACCGTTTGAACATAGGCCTTTCTAGAAAGTTAGTCTGGACTTAAAAATGTTTCACCAAAAATTGGTTTTATATTGTTGAGCACTCGACACTGAATAAGTCTGTAAGTCGCAGAAGAAATAGGCCTCTCTGTCAAAGGATATGCTTTCTATAGTGGAATTTAACGGAATTTGCTCGCGTTTACTAGTGATAGTTTGAAAAAGTGTTTCATTTATTATTATTATTATTATTTAAAAAATGTGATCAAGTGAAGTGTTAATTTGAATTTTCCTAGTCACGAAAACTAGCCTTTTAAAGAGATTTAATTTCTAAATTTCTAAGTGTAGTGTGTGTATTATCAAGAATGCAGACTAAACCCCAAATCGTTTAAATCAATCCGCTCAGATGGCTTACCTTCAACCCTGCTCTCCAAATTCAAATCTTCAGTTCCGGTTGAGTACTCATCCGCCACTGGAGCTGCTTGTAATGTGTGCAACGAGATGCTGGTGCATTTCAGAGGATGCGGACAGCCAAGAAAGTAGACGAGGTACTTATATTCTTCTCGTTCGTTTGCACTGTCTTCTTATTCGATCTTCTTCTACCGAAGCGCAGTTCTACATACTGTATTTTTCTTCTTCAAGAAATCGCCCCCAAAATGAGGTCACCCATTTAGTGTACGCTGAGTTGCAGCACCATTGTCACTACTATCGTTCCATTATGGTCTCGTGAAGCAGCGAGTAACGGTAAGTCCCATTCATATTTTATATCCTTATTTGCATCATATATTCAACGAGAATTTTCCACTGATCCAACTCGAGCAGGATCTTTTCGGGTAGTGGCAAAATCAGTCAGGACATATTTCCAATGCAGCAGTGAAAACATATCGAATCTTATAAAAAGGTTTGATAGTTTTGTGCTATTCGCCAGCTAGTTAAGAGCGTGACTCTAACCTCTACTCCACTTTTCCGGTGTCCTGGTTGCAAAGGAGCGTGGCGTGTTGGAACATGGAATGGTAAATATGTGTTAGAAAATGCAGAGTCCTCGGTCGGTCGGATGGTACAGAAATACAGAACGGGGAAGAAAAATGAATGCACAACCAACCGTGAAGTGATGATGGGTAAAATGGAATTTGCATGCCATATCACTTTCATGTGGTTCCTTCGCTGGTATGTGACAGAGGGCTTTTAGCTGCTCTGCTCCCAGTCTCCAAGCAAGAATAGTGTCGGGCGCTTACATGACATATGCCATGGGTATAAATGCTTAGCATTCACCGTCTCTACTGATTGAATAGAGATGGTTGATAGATGGTTGATTGGCTATGGGAATAATTAATTCCTTGAAGATGTTTAATGAGCGGCCACATCAGTTAGCAAAATTACTTTGATGAAAATCAAAAATTAAACTGTAACGAGTAACAACGAAACCTCAAGGTGGAATACAAGTAAGCGTTGGTCCAGAGCATAAATGTTATAGTATTGCTGCTCTCTGTTAGTTGTAACGTACCAACCAAGGCCAAGGAGTAGCATTATCATAACTCATGTATCGTGAGAGATGACGTTTGTGCTCTCGAAGTATCACAATAAAGCTTAATTGTATCTTCACCTTAACCTTACTGTCTTACTTTGTATTTTTTTTTTCGTTTAGTTATTAGGTATACGATTGGGAGTTACAACGTATTCTGTTTTTGCATGACTTTTTTGCCTCTATTGTTTCATTTTATTCGAATTTATGAACAGTTTGCAAAATGTGTAGTCCTCTTGCCAAAATCCCTCGCTTTTTTTTAAACAAATTATACCTCCTTGAACATTACTGCAAAATGAGTGGAATATCTTAACAGAAGTAGGATAACTATTTTCATATTTATCCCATATTTGTTTCTGTTTTCATTCTTTACTGAATCAAGAGAATAAGGAAGAAATATACTGATTTCTTTCCATAATGATGTATGTTTACGTTTTATAACACATACCAACATTACACACCCACCCAGAAATCCGTTCATCTTTTGATATCGAGTAAGATGGACTACAAAGTCGTGAGATTAGTCATGGAATATCTTCTCTAGATTAGCGGGCATTCCAACTTAAACATTCATAAAATGTGAGGTTTAATTGCATAAAATAGAAAAAATTTGGTACCTAATAAATAATGGTTTCATTTATTGAACTTTTTGCCGAAAACACACAATACTGTCATTACTATATGTCACGCACCAAAACACCAACTCCGACTTAACAAGTTTGGTGAGTGTTTTGTTTCAACTTACCTGACACTTGCCCTGGATACACATGTCCAAACTTCCGGGTCGACACCTGGTTCCATCTTGCACTCGATTTGAAAGTTGTACTATGACGCTAGGTTCATCGTCGCCTGCCACCGGTGGGAAGGACTCACTGACTGAAGCCGAGTCAGGCATATCCTCCAGCAAGTGTTGAGGTCGACCCCTGTGTGGAAAAAGAACGCACAGTGAATGTTAATGCAATTAAATGGGCTTCCAATTTTAGCAAATTATCTTCTGGTAAAAGTGAATGAATTTCACCCGAACAAGAAAAAAATCTTAATGCTTCCAAATTTCTTTAGAAACAGAAACGTTTTTTTTTTTTTCATATAAATTAATGTTGTCTTCGAAACACTTCCAAAATAGCCTTGTGGCAGTTATTCATAATGTTTGTACTTCTTCAAACATTTAGCTGAAAGTTATTCTTCTGAAGTGGAACGAGGGGGGTAGTGATGTTCAAATTGAGAATTTAAGAAATAGTAGAAATACATTTTTGATAGATTATGTGGATTTTTCAAATATCCTTTCAATATTCGCCTTAATATTGGAGGTTCCAGCCTGTAGGTAATGAGAGCAAATTATGTTGGAATGTAATTTTTTTGACCCTTCTATCTCCTGTGGGGACTTTAATAAAACTCTTCGTCATCCATCGGGCTACAACTTGTTCTTAATTAGTTTTTCTATGCAACCCAATGGTTTCTGAGTTACAGACTCCTAATCTTAATGCTCAGTACTTGCCCACATTATGAGGAAACGGATTGAACTGCATTCAAACGATTCTCTTCCTCCGAATGTTGTCAAGAAGTTGGTAGATGGCCTAGACGATGGCCTCATGAAGTGGTTTGGGGAAAGAGAATCGAATGAACTAATCGATCAAGCTATTTTTCTCGATCCGCGGTTTAGGAGGCAAGCCTTTTGGGGATGTGGAATTTTACAACGCAACGTACCAAACTCTATATGAGAGCAAATTGACGAGAAAATAAGTAATCTGCAGACAATACAGGATCCAACAGAAGCAGTTATTGTAGACCATTTCTCGTACGGTTATGTTGATTTTCTTTAGAAATGACGAAGTTCTTTACAAACGGCTATTTTCTATGTTCATACTTTTTCTTTTAATTCTATCAACGCTACAAACTAATTTGTTTGTCACGGTAATGAAGATGGAAATTTGTTTCATGTTGTGATTGTTAAAAAAAGAATGAAGAAAATAGTCTTCAAAAGTTTGAGCGTTGCCGGCGGCATACAGATATAAAGGACTTCTTTTTGAATTTATAAAAAAAATGGTCTCTGATGCTTGAGAGTTACCATGAAATAGTAGTGAGTTGTCTGGATGATTATCGGGCAATTCCTTGTCAATTCTGTCGTTGTTGAAAGTTATAGTTTCAATAAGGCCGGTCCAGTTTATTTTCGGTTTAGAAATATTCTCGATTTCTCTGGTTGGGGATATCCTTGGTCAGTCCAAAACAAAGCTGGTGGTTTTATTAATTTACCGTATTGGCTCTGCTGCGGGAAGGATTGGATATTGGCTTGTCTTTTGATAATGTCCTTATACTGGATATAGTGATTTGAATTGTTATAGGATTTCCTGATCGCTGGAAATATTTACGAAATTTTGTAGTTGACATCAATAACTTTTCACAATTATATCGCTGCAAAGCAAATGAACTATTTTTAAAGAAGTTTATATTTGTAGATGAAATCAGTTCGTTTTTTGTGCCTAACTGGTGGAATTGTTTTTAAATAAACTATCTAATTGATAAAATCGCCTAGCTCAAACCTTTGTAGGGGTAAGTGGCGGGACCTTCATCGTCATCATCTCCAAAACAGGACAACAAGCTTGTGTGAAATGTAGTAGGCAAAGCATGTAAAATATTTCGCAAATTATGTTTTACATACATTAATTGTTATGTTTGTGTTCTCCGTGCGTGGAGTAACTTATGTTTGTTAATATTAACCAAATCTTAAGTATAATTACGGTTTTTTTTTCAACAAATCGAGTACTTCCATGAAAGTGTACACCATTTTTTCAAAAATCTCAACACGCTGATCCGAGTTATTCACTGTAGTGACCCATTTTGCCCACCTCTATTGTATGGTGTTCTTCATGTAAAATCGGAATCTCCACTTTGGATCTGGAAATGAAAGGACATCGAATTTTAGCCTCTATACATTGTTGTTCTAAAAATATCCAAATTGTTAGGTATTTGCAAGTTTTTCCTGAACCAGTAGTCGTAATCTTGGATTTCAGGGCAGAACAGGATAAAGGAAAACACACACACACACACACGCGCACATACACACACACACACACACACACACACACACACACACACACACACACACACACACACACACACACACACACACACACACACACACACACACACACACACACACACACACACACACACACACACACACACACACACACACACACACACACACACACACACGCACACGCACACACACACAGGAGACTTTAATGCTTGGGCAGAAGAGTGGGGCAGCAGATGTACCAACGCCCGTGGGTTCAGCCTTCTGGAAGCGCTGCTAAAGTTAGAGGTTCAGCTGGTCAATGAAGGTACCGTCAGCACTTTTCGCAGAGATGGTCGTGAGTCCATTATCGACGTTACTTTTTGCAGTCCATCGTTGATGAGAAACATGAATTGGAGAGTAAGCGAGGAGTACACAAATAGCGCTCATCAGGCGATCAGGTACACAATCGGCAAAGGAAACTCAGTATCAGTACGACGGATGAATACGAGCGAACGAAACAGGAAGGCAAAGGAGTTCGATAGCGACCTCTTTACAGAAGCACTGCGTGTAGGAAGTGCCTCCTCGGACGCGGAAGAGCTGACAACATGGTTGACTGCGGCATGTGATACCACCATGCCGAGGAAGTTGAAGCCAAGAAATGAACGGCGCCCTGTATACTGGTGGAACGAGTTGTCTCAAAGCCAGAAGGCGAGTTCAGCGAGCAAAAACGGAAGCGGTTAGAGAAGAGCGTAGGGTAGCATTCCGGGCGGCCAGAACCGCATTAAAACGAGAAATACGGAGAAGCAAGTCCAACTGTTTCGTAGAACTGTGCCGAGATATCGATGCAAATCCCTGGTGCAACGCTTACCGAATAGTGATGGCAAAGTTTAAGGGTCAAGCGACACCGGTTGAAAGATGCCCGGATAAGCTGAAGACGATCGTGGATGGTCTCTTCCCGCAGCACGAACCTACGGCATGGCCACCGACACCGTACGGCAATGAAGTTGCAGCAGCAACTGGTGGTACACGAGTCTCCAATGATGAGCTCTTGTCAGTGGCAAAAGGGCTGAAGGTGAACAAAGCTCCGGGTCCGGATGGAATTCCCAACGTGGCATTAAAAGCGGCGCTACAGAGGTATCCCGACACGTTTAGGAATGTGTTGCAGAATTGTCTAGAAGAGGGGAGATTTCCAGACAGGTGGAAGATTCAGAAGCTGGTGCTACTGCCAAAGCCAGGAAAGACGCCAGGGGATCCAGCATCGTATCGACCCATATGCTTGTTGGATATACTTGGCAAGCTTTTGGAAAAGATCATCCTAAACAGGTTGATAAAGTGCACAGAGAGCGAGCATGGCTTGTCATCAAACCAATTCGGGTTCCGGAAAGGAAGGTCAACGGTGGATGTAATTCGGATTGTCGTCGACAGTGCTTATAAGGCACTCAAGCAGCAGAGGAGAGGTAATCGATATTGTGCGGTGATAACGATAGACGTCAAGAACGCCTTTAACAGCGCTAGCTGGGAAGCCATCGCCGAAGCGCTACACAGAATCAGGGTTCCTGACTATCTGTGCAAGATTTTGAGTAGCTACTTCCAGAACCGGGTTTTGCTGTACGATACAGAAATGGGCCATTCCTTATATGTCCAGTATATAACGCAGAAAATTACAGCTGTGGTAGGCTTTTGAAAATTACGGAATCTGTGGTAGGCTTTTGCACTTATTGCTGAATGTATTTTTCACTTCCGGTTTACAAATGGACTTTTTAACAATTCTGAGCTGATCTGATTCATGCAGCGCTGTGTGCCATTTGACTAGTGTTTGATTTTACATTTCAATCTTTGTCATTACTTCATCATAACTTAAAATATCATTATATTTGGTAATATTGTTTTATTGATTTTACTTCATAGATGATTTAAACATTGTTTTTTTGCCCATTTATCTTTAACTCCATTCCACTTAAATCTTCCCATTCCTAACTCGGTAGCAATAACTATTAGGTCAGCAAAAATAAAAGCGGATTGCTATTATAAAATCAGCACCAAGTAGCAAATAGTGACCATGGCAACAGTAAATTAAAATGTATAAATGTTAGTTTTGTAAAATTTCAATAGATTTAATAAACTTTTTCAGGATACCTCAAATCAAGATTTTGGTGAAATGCTGCTATCGCTGAAAACGAACGAGAACGTTTTTAAGCGCGAACCACAGGACTCTACACTTTAACATTTTACAACATTTCTTGCATTTCAGGCTCAACCGAATGAAGATCATATATTATAGATACGAATGCTTGTAGTATTTTTCATTTACATAAATATATACACTATTATATAAATATTTCATGAGAATGGGAGGGACCATCAGGGCACCCGATTGAAGCACTCTGGATGGGGAGAGTGGGAATGCCAACTTTCCATTGCTAACAGTTTGTGAATAGAGGGCGGGCTCTTCTCCCCGCCCATTGGGGCATCCTCATGTTAGATAGCTTGCTCTTTTGACCAATTGTTCAGTCTTGTTGTTGGAAAGAGATTCTTTATATCCCTGTGGATACGTATAAGTGATGTTGCATATCGATCCACCCAACCCCTTTTTGGCCTTTCATACAACGGCATGGTTAGGATAATCAGTGGGTATTAAAGCTTGATCAAGTCTAACAGAGAGGAGAGCCCATTGCTGTCGGACTTAGTTTCCGTGCTACAATGGGTGGTAGTACATATCATACATCATATGATACAGAAATGGGCCAGAAGTCGATTAGGATCACGGCGGGAGTGCCACAAGGGTCCATCCTGGGACCGACGCTTTGGAACGCAATGTATAATGGGGTGTTAACACTGAAGTTGCCAACGGGAGTCAAGATCGTTGGTTTTGCAGACGATATTGTCCTGACAGTTTCAGGCGAGACGATAGAGGAAGTATAGATGTTGGCGACCGAAGCGATTAACACGGTCGAGAACTGGATGCGCGAAGCTAAACTGCAGATAGCACACCATAAAACGGAGCTGCTAGTGGTCAGCAATTGCAAAGCGGTGCAACGGGCGGAAATCGTCGTGGGAGGGCATGTTATAGCCTCGAAGCGAGCACTGAAGTACTTGGGAGTGATGATCGACGACCGGCTGAACTTCAACAGCCACGTCGATTATGCCTGCGAAAAAGCGGCAAAGGCTATTAACGCGATAGCCAGAATCATGCCGAATAGCAACGGACCTACCAGTAGTAAGCGACGTCTACTAGCTAGCGTTTCCTCTTCAATACTGAGGTACGGTGGGCCAGCCTGGATTTCAGCGTTGGAAAGCAAGAAGAATCGTGTTAAGTTAAACAGAGCGTATCGTCTCATGGCCATGCGAGATGCGAGCGCATACAGGACCATCTCTTTGGAAGCAGTACGTGTTATCGCCGGAATGATTCCTATCGACATTATCCTGGTCGAGGACAGTGAGTGCTACACGAGGAAGGAAACCAAAGGGGTTCGAAAGATCGTGCGTGCGACATCGATAGAGAAATGGCAGCAGGAGTGGAACACGGCGAGAAACGGTAGGTGGACACACCGGCTTATACCAGTTCTGTCGTCTTGGACAAACAGAAAACATGGCGAAATTAACTTTCACTTGACGCAGTTCCTGTCTGGTCATGGATGCTTCAGAAAGTATCTGCATCGGTTCGGACACGCAACGTCACCCGTCTGTCTAGTGTGTGGAAACGCAGAAGAAACAGCGGAGCACGTGATCTTCGATTGCCCAAGGTTTGAGGAAGTTCGAAGGGAGATGCCGGTGCTTAATACGGAGAACATCATCGAGGAAATGTGTCGTGAGGAGAGCACCTGGAATGCCGTCAATAGCGTAGTGACGCAAATTATGACTGAGTTGCAGCGCGAATGGAGGGAACATCAGCGGTCAAGCAGCGTCGATGTCCCAAGAGGGTGACTGTGAAGGAGGGCACGTTATGACGGCCGGCTACTCCATATCGGTACACGTCTCGATGGGTACACCGAACAGCGCAAAGTAACGTCGGCAATAGAGAGGACAACATTGAGAGCATCTGGATCCCTGTAAACAGTGTAGTGGTTCTATGGTGGAGTGAAGATTGATGGTCAGTAGCGCTGGAGCAGAAGAGGGTGCCACGAGGGTAATCGCGAGGAGAGCACGTTATGATGGTCGGCTACTCCATATCGGTATACGTCTCGATGGGCACATAAAGCAGCACAAAATAACGTCGGCAAGAGTCAATACAACAGAGAAGTGCATGAGCACAGCCGCCCCCTGAAGTAGTCGCTTCATCGTGGTCCCGGGGGAAGAAGGCAAAGAGAAATAAGGAATGTTTTTTTAGTGGTTAGACACGACGGAAGCGAGTCCCATAACCGCTTGAGTGAGTCCCACACAGTGCCAATAACACTACAAGCCAGGCTTTTGAAGCTTTTTTCAACCTTATAAAAAAAAAAAAAACACACACACACACACACACACACCCAATTTGTTGTTTTGTTCCTTATCACAAAATTTTAGACATATTAGATTTTCGGAAGCGGCCTAGCATGGATATGGTCACCTTAATAAAAAAATAAAAAGTTAATGACTAATATTTGGGGAAAAGGCTGTAAAAAACCCTTTTGGGGAAATTTGGGGGCCCATTTTTCGGGTTTTTTTTGGAATTTAATTTTTATAATATTAAAAAAAAGATATACAATCTTTCAGAATTTCATAATAATTGGTAGTTTTGTTCTTTATCGAAATATATTCGAACAATTTTTTTTATTTCGTTACTGGAGTGGCCGTTTCTGCGTTAGGGTGGTCGAAAAATTGACTTTAAAAAAAATGCTTTTATTTAAAAAAAAATCATAGCTTTTGAAAAACTTGTTATCAATTAAAAATGCAAATAAAAAACAATTTAACATACTTTTAAGGAAAAATAGAAAAATACCTCATTTACTGCAACATTTATTATGAAAACATGGATTTCGGGACCAAAGATCCCCCTCGTTTTTATATTACTTGAAAGATTGGACATTTTTAGATAACATATAAACAAATTGGCGATGTATGTTTTTTAGTTTTCGAAATTAGTTTTTTCAAAAATGCTGTGATTTTAGGTTTTTCTGGCTATCCTACTAAACGTTTTCATTGCTTGAAGGAACTTGCCAGCCATGCGTCCCCATCAATCCGGAGATATTTTAAAACGCTGTAGAAAATTACCTAGTTGTCCGATCCTTTTCGAACTTTCAGGCAATAAAATATAACCTATTAGTTTTAAGTTATATGTTTTTCGGATATTTATTTCATTCAATTTCAATACCATAACCTTAACTCCACTCATAAGGTTGTGTACAACATCTGGCTGCAGCTTCTTCTGTACGGAAAACAACTTTTTCTTCATGTCTTCCTCAGATTCGGTCTCCTTGGGATGCTTCCGTAGTTCTAGCTGCAGAATAGCCCAGAATTTGTCTATGGATCTTAGTTGCGATGCGTTGGGGGGGCTTACATGTCCTTGGGTATAAAAGTGACCCCGTTGGCTTTGTATCACTCCAGGGCAACATTTGAATAGTGGCATGAAGCTAGATCCAACCAGAAGATCGTAGGGCCCTTGTGTTGCTTCAACAGAGGAAGCAAACGCTTCTGTAGACACTCCTTGAGGAATATCTCCCCGTTTATAGTTCGGGTAGTCACAAACGCCGCACTTCGTTTGCCATATGAACAGATCGCTTGCCAAATAATGTATTTCTTGGCAAATTTTGAAACTTTCTGCTTCCTTACTTCCTTCGGAAGATCAAACTTGTGCTAGGCGGTGAAGAACAGTAGCCCCGGAAGCTGCCGGAAGTCCGCCTTGACGTAAGTCTCATCATCCATGATGAGACAATGATGCTTCGTCAGCATCTGGGTGTTACAGTTTCCGGGCCCGTGACTTTCCCACCGTATTTTGCAGTGCGTCACGATTTAAAGCCTTCTGCACTTTGTACGTATGCAGTCCCTCCCAGTCCATGGCTCTCTGAACGAAAGACTTGTACAGATTCAACTTTTTGGAAACACCCCCGACCGAAGCATTGGTATTCCGCTTAAACGCTTTCACGACACACTTGTGGTCCGGAGCAGTAAAAGAACATCCATTCTGACCACATTTCTCCTTCCGTTCGATGCTCAGAGTTTCATAGCAACGTTTAATCACACGACTTCAATGTCCCGATGAGAGAGTTGAGGATTTTCCAGATGCTAGCGAAAAATCAATTCGCGACGTTGCTCTTCGGGTGATGCCATTTTTTCCATTTTCGAAAAACTGACAGCGAAAAAAATACAACAAACAAGAATACGCTAAACTACTTCTACCCAAATTTTCAAGAGATAATACCCAATGGGTAATTTTCTACAGCGTTTTTTTCCGTGATTTGATGTGGGACATCCTTTTCAAAAATATCAATTTCTAATGGGTTCGACTTGCCTCCAGGATTTCTTAACATCATGATTTTTTTTTTGCAATTTCGAACCATTTGTACAAATATTTTCAAACTAAACGTCTACACCTCATTCGACGGTAAATCTAATTTAATATTGAAGTAAAGTATCCTGTACTCAATATTCGTTTCCAAGTTACAAAATTCTTCCAATACCTTAATAAACTAGCAAACAGAACCTTAAGGTCGTTAAGATCTGGACGTGATCTCATCACAGCCTTCGCACGTTCGCAAAAAAACTGTAATCGACATGATGTCCGGCAAATTCATTAGAGGCTTAAAATGATACCACAAATCAGTATGGTAATGCTGTAAGAAATTTTCCACTAAATTTGGTTCACGCTGTGGGAACAAACGAGCTGCAAAATGATTTTCCAGCCACCAGCCAACAAAAAAGTAACAAATCAGCACGTGGAGTGTCGTGTCTACCCCAAGCCTGTAACCACAAATGAAGATGAACGGAGTGCGGCTCTGGGTTTCCCTTGGGAATCGTTTGCCACACCATCATCGTTGCAGTATTCGTACCCGAATAAAAGTATTAAACCGGTATTAAAAGTTATGAGCAAACTGTTGAATTCAGTCTGAATGGTGAAGATTCTGCTACCTTCGAGCTTTGCTGGTGCGAACATTCTACGTGGTTTTTTTTTGCTTCGGGAAGCCAGACACAACGGAGCGACTGCAAAAATTGTTTTCGTTTCACACAGAAGCTGGAATCTCTTCTACTAAGCTTCTTGTCGAGAAAACATTCCTAGCCATACATTGCGTATTTTGACGGTGGCTGGTCATTTGCCGGAGTCGGAACTGAGAGAAGACGTATCACTAGGAATTAATCTTACCTGCATGTCAGAGCACATGGCTCCGAATAGTCGTAGTGAGGGGTCCACTTGAGCAGTGCTCCATCGTAGGGCACATCGTCGTACGCTGAACACTGATGGGCCCGGAAATCCTGTTGCTCAGGGCATGGCTGGAATGAAAAAAAAAAGGAAATACGCCACGCTATTAGAAGGCGTTTTTTTTTAAAAACGATCAAAGTAGCATGTCTGAGATCTAATTTAAAACAAATATGTGTGCTGTTGTGATGTTGCAGGAAATGATATGTCAAGCTGCTATCGTGTTGGTCATTTTGACAGTTAAAAAATATAAATTGAAAGCAAAAAATATGCATTTGACATCAAATTGAAAACTGAGCTTGAAATCAGTAAGAAAAAAGTCAATTTGCGTTACATATCTCTTATTGATATGAATAATAGTATTCAACTTGATTTTCTGCCAAAGCAGTAGAAGCAAAACTACCCTTCCCTTAGAAAAATGGAGGCAAAACTAAAGCAATAAACTGATTAAAACTGAATTTCGTATCCAATTCAAAAATTCAAATCCAATTATGTTATCAATTTGATGTCGGTATCAAAATCGGTATTCAAATTGCTATCATTTAGATGTTGGGATTTAATCAAAAGTGAAAATTTACTAACTGCTTTGATTCATGTGAAGTTGTTTAGAAACCATTGGTGGGAAACATATCACTCATTTTAAAAATGAAATACCTTGCAAGCGTCAGTTATTCCGTTTGTTAAATGCTGTTAACACCAGCTTTGCTTGTTTCATATTTTTAAAACAAGTAAGTTACAAGTCTCTGTCAATCTTCTATTTTTTCGTATTGAGTGTTTCGATGCCAATTTTACAATATAATTCTATAGACTCAGCGATATGTGCTTACATTGATTAGGGCTGCAAGTGGTGAGTGTAAATGGAAGGAGCGACCAACAAAGCTCACGGTCCTCACAAGTTCCTTCTTCACGCTTCCACGGATCTACCGATGACAAACGACCACCAACTAAGAATTGCATTGCTTAGTTGGTAGCGCAGCCTAGGCACTGTTGTCCTTCTGACATTAGCTGAGTGAGGGAGTACTAATCGAGCATCTGTTCACCATGGAGGTGCGGCTCAAACAGCGTCTGTTCTGACATCCAGTGGCTGAATAAGAATTGCTTTTCCCCGGAAGCTATACCTAAGATGATAGCCCAATCACGGGGATTGAGAGCCTTGGGCTAGCAACCCACTACTTCCAAAACAGAGAAAGATAACAGACTGATTTAACGACAACGACCCTAGCGCGAAACAACGGACAGTAATTGGAACATGGAACGTACTAACCCTAGTCCAGCAGGGTAAATTTGCTCAACTTGCCAATAGCACCACATAAAACTTGAAATAAGTACAGGACTGAGTGAAGTCCGTTGGCCAAACTTTGAAGAACACAGAATGCCATTGGGACAAATTTTGCTATACTCTGGCCTGAGAGGTGAACACGCTCCCCGGAACCATGGAGTTGGTTTCCTACTAAGCATTCAGGCACATTCTGCGCACATGAAGGTGGAGGCTTTCAATGAAAGGATAATCATTGCCAGTTTCAGATTACGGGTTTGAAACCTTACCATAATCCAAAGATACGCGCCAACTGATGCTGCCGATCTGCAAGATAATGAGAACTTCTACTGCCGTCGTAGATAAAATTTCGAAGGGGGATTTCAAGATCTGTATTGGTGACTTTAATGTGAAGCTCGGACTCGACAATTTAAACTATGAGCAAATCATGAGACGCCATGGTCTCGGAGAAATGAACGAATCGGAGGAGCTGCTCGCAAAGTTCTGTGGTAATAACGACATGGTGATCGGGGATTCACTCTTCCCCTATCGACCAGGTAACAAGGTCACGTAGATTTCACGTGAATGCTTTACCGAAAATCAAATCAACCACATTTGCGTTTAGTAAGACATGATAACCGAGCCGGGGACGGGAACGGATTTAGCTGATGATGCTGCACTACTATCCCAATGGCCCCATCAACGTCAACAAAACCAAACCGTTGGACGGCAACCCCTTCCAGCTTTGCGGTAGTCGGGCAAACAGTGAAAACTTCCAATGTTTTGGCAGCCAAATGGCGTCAGACGGCGGTACCAAGATCGACATAGGTACAAGGATCAAGGATGCAAGGGCTGCTTTTGCGAGTTTAAGGAACATATAGAAAACAGGCGATCAGTGAACGCACCAAAATCCGAATATTAACCCCAACGTGAAATCTGTGGTGCTATAAAAGTCGACAAAATTTTGACCTGGCAACAGGTTAAGGCGATAGAGGACAATCGCCCAGGATGGAGACCGTTCAAGTCGGCCCTTTGCATCACCTGGCGTGCAGGACTCTTAAGTAAGTATTAATAAGTACATCAAGTGTCTTACAAGCGATTTAATAGTAAAGCTTTTGAATGAAATTGCAATCTCTGTATTTGAAAGCTGTGCTTAAATTCTCTAATGATGTGCAATATCAATAGATGGCATAACATTTTTTGATGAAATGCATGATTGCTCCTAAAATTAGGCAATTACGTAGAAAAAATACTGGTCGATTACGATTACAGGAATGGACACATTTTACCGGCATTATTCAAATGATTCAGTTTATTGGAAATTAGCTAAAATAAAGTACATCTGTCCGTTCCAGGGCACTCACCCCTCCCTTGTCAGGTGTGCCTGTAGGCATTCGTGTTTTACCAAGAATTGACAGACCCTTTGGAGGACAAAAATCTAGCAGAAAATGGAAAGTATAATACTAGTCCAAACTTGACGTCTGTTCGCAATCAAACGTGTGTGCTTTTAAAAACAGTAAAGAAAGTAAGGAAATAACAATATACTGTCAAAATTTTAATAGAATGAAAAGTGCGTTAAAGATTAATAAAATGTATAGACGTGTTTCTGCTTGTAGCTACTCTGTTATTTAAGGCACTGAGACTAACGACTGTTCCAGAAAGTATAAGCACACCTTATTTTAACGGTCACTTCGAATATAATGAAATATTTCAACATGTTTTGGCTGCGTCCTTTTGTTTGCCCATTTCTGAATGACATAAATGGTGCACCGCGAGCGGACTCTCCTTGAGAAAATTGGCCAAGGAAGATGATGTAAGCGTCGGAGCGGTACGACCTGCGATTAGAAAATATACAGTGTACGTTTGAAGATGCGCCGAAGAGTGGTCGGAAATCCGGTCCTGTTAGTCCGGATATCGATAAAAAGATCAGGGATGCCTACAAGCG
Source organism: Aedes koreicus (assembly GCA_024533555.2). Lineage (NCBI taxonomy): Eukaryota > Metazoa > Arthropoda > Insecta > Diptera > Culicidae > Aedes > Aedes koreicus. Next base: position 381,421 of record JAHHFK020004547.1, read on the forward strand.
AAAACCAGCGACTTCCGTTCGGGATGTTGCGAAAAAACTAGGGACCTCGTCGAGTAACGTTATGCATGCCAAAGAAAGACTTGGGCTAAAAACATACCGGAAGCAGAAAAAACCCAAAAGGAACCCAAAACAGGCCGCGTCCGTGAACCACGGGCCGCAAATTCTACAATTCGTTATTGTGTAGAAATTGTGGGTGTATAATAATGGACGATGAAACGTATGTGACACTAGATTACAAAACGCTTCCCGAACCACAATTCTATACTTTAAGCGAAGACAAAGACATCTCCGAAACGGAGAAGGCAATTTTTACCGAAAAATTCGGTAAGAAGGTTCAACGGAGACGATGAACACTCAGAAATACGTTAAGGAATGTCTCCAGAAGCGATTATTGCCGATGATCAGGCAGCACGAAGGTCAAGTAGTGTTTTGGCCTGATTTGACGTCATGTCATTACGCAAAGGACACTTTAGAATGGTACAACAGTCAAAATGTATGCTTCGTGCCGAAAGACATGAATCCGCCGAACTGCCCGGAGGCACGGCCAATCGGCCAATCTTTAACCAAAGCAAAGCTTCGAAAATTCATAAAACCAGCGGACGACATCCAAAAATTTAAAAAAGATTGGCCAAAAGTGGTCAAAATGGTGGGAAGTACCACTGTGCAGAAGCTAATGGGTCATATTCGAGGAAAAGTCAGGAGTCTTGGCTGTGATTAAACATTTTGATTAAACGAGAGTAAAATATCATATTAAACACTAAAAAACATGACTTTTTTGTTATTTTGAAAGTGTGCTTATACTTTCTGGAACAGTCTATCGTTGGGATTCGAGCATTAAAAGTACTGAAGTTTTTGCCGATAAGTTTAATGTATATAGAGACGATCGAGTTAAATTGTAATCCAATAAGAGATCCGACGGTGGCGTATTAATTGCAATTTCATCTGATTATGAACCAGAAGAAATCACTTAAAAAAAACACAAGGAATTTGATCATGTCTGGGTTACATTTGTGATCAAAAATCAAGTTCATATTTTTGGAGCAGTCTTTTCCCCTCCAGAAAATGCAAAAATTGATTCATACAAAAGGTTTTTTAATAGGTATTGCTGAAAGCATTCTGTCAAAATTTAAGTCTGACGTCAATATTCACATTTATGATGACTTCACCCAAAATGCTACTGATTTTATTGTAGAAGTTCAAAATGAATCTCCTTTAATACCAATAATTGGAGAAAATTTAACGCTTCTTACTTTTTTTGAAAAAAGGTCGGAGATTGGACTGAATCAAATAAATCATGTACGAAATCAGAACAATTGCTACCTTGATTTATTGTTCACTACTATGACCGATGATTTCTGCGTTATTAAGCCACCAGCTCCTCTCTGGAAAAATTAAGCATTTCATACTGCTATTGAATATTCCATTTTCAGTCATGACAACGCCACAATGTTGGATAACGATTTATCCGAAATTTATTTTGATTTTAAACAAGCAGACTTCAATTTAATTAAAAACAAACTATACTCGATTGATTGGCAAACCCTTATTTGCAATTTGTCAATAGAGCAGGCAATATGTATTAGTATTCTATCAAAACATCTACGATATAGTAGAGACTGCAGTACCCCAAAGACATAAGAGAAAACCAAATAAGAATCCGATGTTGTATATTAAGAAAATTATAAATCCTAAAAATAGGAAGCAAAAAGTGCACAAAGTTTATAAAAAAGATAAGAATGATATGAACCTCACAATATATTTAACTATCTGTGATCAACTGAATTAAGAAATGAAGATCGCACATGAGGAGTATAATAGAACAACTGAAACTAATATCAAATCAGACCGAAATCGTTTTTCAGCCTAGTTAAAGATAAGAAGAAGTTAAGAAATTTGCCAACAAAAATGCAATTCAACGACAAAGACGGTAAAAATACAACCGAAATCAGTAACTTATATGCTGATTTTTTTCAAGTTGTATACACAACTCGTGACGACAAGGATCGAGATTATAATTTTTTCTCATATCTTTCTGAACCTTCGTTAAATGTGACTGTTGATAATGTATCCGTCAACGTAATTTTACTTTCTTTAAGCACATTAGACGCTTCTAAAGAAGTTGGTCCTGACGGATTACCGCCAGTATTTTTGAAAACATTATCAAAGGAATTAGTGATCTTGTTTTGTTTGTTTAATTCATCTCTAAAAACTGGCATATTTCCTCTCATTTGGAAGGACTTGTACTTGGTTCGGCTCTGAAAAAGCGGTAAAAAATCAGATGTTAAAAACTATTTTGTATTTAGTTTTCACTTCAATGATCCCTATACAATAAAAACGTTGTATGTAACATATGTTAGGCCCCTTCTTGAGTACTGCAGCGTGGTTTGGGATTCATATCAGAATACACATAAAGACCGTATTGAGTCAGTACAGAAACAGTTTTCATTGTATGCTTTGCGTAAGTTAGAATGGAACTCTTTTCGGTTACCTTCTTATGAATCTCGATGTACGTTAATTAAAATAGATGGTCTTGAAAAACGACGTGAGTTTGCAATTCTATCGTTTATTAACCATGTTATTGGGCAAAGAGTAAATCCTATGCTCCCACCCGTTACTAAAGAAGCAGGAATTTATTCTACATAAATAATCAATGAACTAACTATGCACAAAATGGACTCATAAAATAGATGATGTTTTGCTATAACAAATACTGCATCACAATTGATATAACAATGAATAAAAATAAACTAAAAAAGTATTTTTCTCATAATATCTGTAAGAGTAGAATTAAGGCAAGAATGTAAGACCGGGCTACACCGTATCCAATATATTCTCATACACTTTTTCCTTGCATTGGTGTCGTGCAACTACTCAACATGCTCCACGTATGTGTTGGTGTAGTTTTGCACTTTGTTTGTACAAACGCTTTTAGGTTATGTTCGATTGTTTTCATTCGGTGTTTATCTTTTATCAGCGATGAAGGAGTTTCGTGCTGTGATGATAAAAAAAGTTTTTGAAAGGTGAGCGCACGGGCGCTATTTTCAGAAATTTGAAAAACCTTGGAGTAAAGCGGGATTTTGTGTACCGAACCATCCGAAGGTACCGTGACACCTGCTCGTTGGATGACCGGAAGAGATCCGGTCGTACTCGTACGGTGCGGACTGCACGAGTTGTTAAAGTGTGTCAGGGAACGGATTAGACGAAAATCACAGCGCTCTGTACGTAAAATGGCCGCAGATCTGAATGTTTCAAGATCGTCAATGCACAATATACTGCAAAATGACTTCGGATTCCAAGCTTTCAAGAAACGTAAGCTTCACGGAGTTTCGGAACCTTCCAAGCAGAAACGACTCAAAAGAGCAAGTCTGCTTTTGTCGCGGCACGGTGGGGAAGAATTTATCTTTTCCGACGAAAAGTTATTCGTCTTGCAACAATCCCACAATGCCCAGAACGACAGATTGTGGGCTCTCTCTTCGAAAACTGTTCCAGAGAGTGATAGGAATATTCCACAATTCCAAAGTGCTGCTTCAGTGATGGTTTGGGGAGGAATTTGCAAGCGAGGCAAATTACCACTGGTTTTCATCGAAAAAGTCGTTAAAGTGAATGCTGTATATTACAAAACGGAAGTTTTTGGAGAAAGTCATATGTACAAGAGGTGTTTGGAGATGCTCACTATGTGTTTCAGCAGGACGGAGCGCCATCGCATACTGCAAATCTCGTTCAGAGCTGGTGCCGAGAAAATTTGACCGACTTTTTGGACAAGAATGAATGGCCTACCAGTTCACCAGATCTGAATCCCTTGAATTATTTCGTATGGTCATACATGCTGGCAAAGGTAAATGACCACAGGGCGTCTAATATGAACCAATTCAAAACCGTAATCAAACAAATTTGGGAAGAAAAGCCGATGGAAGTTGTGCGTGCCGCCTGTGACGGTTTCGAAAAACGTCTGGAGCTGGTCAAGAAGGTTAAAGGCGGTGTTATTCCAAAACATATGCTGTAGTTGATCAGTATTATATTGCAATTTAATAGGTAAAGTTATCAATAAAATCTGGATTATCGCTTTGAAATCAATAGAGTTTTATTTTCTATGAGAATATATTGGACACGGTGTACATATATGATTGACAACAAATAAAATATTATGGAATGTGTATTCTGAATGCTACTGAGTATCTGATAAATGAAGTTGTAATTTTTGCAGTAGAATCTACATTTATTGTTATCAGAAACACGTTAAATTGTTCAATCAAGGATCAAATCCTGTTAGGATTATTGTAGATCTCTTTCACGGAATAGTTTCTTACATCAACTTATAGGCAAAATAAAGTGCCAACCTCATCATTTTTTTAATTTCGTCCATTTATTGGTGTCAAATTAAGGTCAATACACTTTGTTCGTTTTTGATATCTTATTTCTTTATATGCGGTAACTTAAAGCAAAAAAAAATAATCAATTTGTATTGCAAAAAATAACAGTTTGTAACCGTTCGCCAATTCGTTTGTAACCGTTTCCATTTTACACACGGAGAACAGGGCGCCGATGATGAATGTGTTGGTTCGTTTCAAGACGTCGTTGAAGTCGACAATCGCTGAGAATTCGAACCATCGGAGTTTCTCGGGTAACGTGAGCTCCCTCCAGCGGGCCGGCCACTCCTCCTCGGACAGCATGTCGATCACAAAGTTGCGTGGTACTACCATATCAGGCTGGGCGGTCAAGTCGCAATATCCCAGAATCGTCGGTGCTGCAGTGTTAGCCACAATGTGGGGATGTATGTAATGGAGTTGGCTGTGGTGATAGGCGTTGCGCAGTGAGGCGCCAGGATAGTTGGTCACCTCTAGCTCCGATACTCACTGGCGCCCAACGCCAAAATTTCTTTAAAAGGTTATTTCTGCAGTTGAATTTTTTGTATTGCATTAAAACTCTGCGCAACGATATTTTGAAATTGAATTTAATTTTTTTAGTTAGGTGAATTTGAAAAGTTAAGTAGATTAATTTTGTTTATTTTAGGAAAGTATAATTAATTGAAATCGTGAATTCTTTAATTAGGTAAATGAAATTGAACTTAAAATTTTTATATAATATTCTTTTCGATTGAAATTTCTTTGAATTAAAATCGAACTTATCTTAAAATGAGTGGTCCGTACATACTACCGGAAGCAGAACATTTGTTGGTGAAGGAGGTCGATTTTGATCTAAATCTCAGGGGTCAAGCTGTCGACCGTAGCGAGACATTGGAAGACAAGCAGATTTCTGCGAAGATTATTGAAGGAGGAGAAAAAATTGAAGACGGAGTGTAAAGGAAAGTATCATTTCAAAGATGAAGTGGAAGTTTTTAGGGAAAAAGTAGATACCATTTCCTTGGGACTGAGCGACTAGATCGGGTGTTGGTTTCAAGATTACGACATTATTTGATACGTGCTCATACTGCCATCGTTCAATCAGAGAGTGAAAAAGGAGGATCAGGAAGTTACAAAGACGACAGGAGATGTTGATAGAATAGTTAAAACAACGGAAGATAACACACGGAAAGATAAGGCCGGATTAGTAGAGGAAGAAAAATTAGGAAGTGAAGTAGATGAGCGGGCAGCTGAAAAGCAAACGGAGTTAGCAGAAGAGTGGAAAGAAAGAATTCTGTGGAAACAGGATAAAATATATAAAGAGGCAAAAGAGAGGAGCAGAATCCGTCAAGCGGAATTATTAGGAGCAGATATGGAAAAAAAATGCGCACGTTGATAAGAGGGCACCAGATTGATAAAAGGGAAATCAGAAAAGCCAAAAATCTTAATCGCAATATAGAACAGAGAGCGAATTCAGTCGAAGTGGAACCGAGCAGAGCAGTGACGAAAGGTCGCCGGAGCGCAATAAGGAACCGGAAGTCACGAAGAGAAATGAGTAAAGACAGGAAGAATGACAAATACAGGGTAGGTCGACGACCGCCGGAGAATGATAAGAGTCGAAAGTCGCACAAAGAAATAGAAAGGTTAGGAAGATTAGATAGGAGCAAAGATAAAAGACGGCCGCCGGAGAGCAATAAGAACCGCAAGTCACGAATAAGCTGTGTGAGTAAGGAGGAAAGAAGGAAAGATAGACTGTACAGTAGTTCTGAAAGTAGTTTAGAAAGAAGAAGCAAAGAAAAGGGGAGACTTTTATAGCATTTGTCACTGAGGTCGAAAAATTAAATCACTGTTTACAGCACCCTTTTTCATCCAGGACTTTTTTCGAGTTGATACGGGAGAATATGCACCCATTTTAACGCTCGAAATTGTTAGTGTTAGAAAACGATGGCTTGGACGACCTAATCGAGATCAATCATAAGATTGACGCTAACGACCTCATGTTTTATAGGCCGAATCAGGGGAATAGGAATGAACTTAATCACTTGGAGGTGGGTCGCAGTAACTAGAACCGGGAAGAGACGACTATAAACACGTTAAACCCAGACCAACATAACGTTAAACAAGTCACGTTGACAAAGGATCCACAACTGAAACCGCAGCAGCAGAGATCGTCAACATCCGATCAATTTCAGCGGCAGTACCCAAACCAACAGCGCCAACCTAATGTTGGTATTACAATAATATGCTGGAATTGTAACAAACCCGGTCATATTTTCAGGGAATGTAGAGATCCGAAGCAAATATTTTGTTATGCGTGTGGTAATAGAGGAAAGACCACTAGAAACTGTAACAGGGATCATACATTAATGAAGCAGAGACAGCAAACCCGACAACAAACAAACTCATGGCGAAGTGTTTGAAAGGGAATCCGATCACTTTGCGAAGAGAAGGAATTCCCGTAGAAGATAATATTGGACATTTTAAAAACTCTGTTCTAAAAATTAGAGTAAACCCCAGCGCATGTCCGCACATCAAAGTAGGAAGTTTGGGAGCAGAGGTCATAGCACGTCTCGATTCGGGTGCAGGAGTTAGTGTTATGAGCGATTTGAACAACGTGAAATCCCATGGATTCAAAATTTTGAACAACAATGTCAAAATTTGCACTGCGGACGATACCGAGCATACATGTTTGGGGTATGTAAACGTACCCTATACACTAGGCAACGATACAAGAATGGTACCGACATTGATTGTACCAGGAATTAGGAAGCCCTTGATTCTTGGCATGCATTTTTGGAAGGCTTTTCAAATCCGGCCAATGATTAGTTCAAGGATTGAATAGAAGAATTGGAGCTCACATGGACTCCAGACTTAAGAGATCAGACGGTTATCAACCACATTAAAGTAGAAGAAGACTTCATAGAAGATAAACAACAGGGGTCAAAGGAGTTGCCACAAACCTTGATTTCGACGCCGGAGGAGGACGAAACCTTAGACATCCCTACTCTAGAACTACCAGAGAATCCGCAGGAGGCTATAGACAACATTGAGACGGTACATAAACTTTCTTCAAGGGCCCAGTTACAGGAAGTAATTCGCGGTTTTGGTTGTACTAGTGCCGGCCGTCTGGGCAAGACTACGTTAATTGAGCACGAAATCGAAGTGATAGAAGGAGCAAAATTAAGAGAGCTACCGATGTATCGTTATTCTCCGCACATCTGGGAGAAAATTGAGCAGGAACTTGAACGATGGAAGGAACTAGATGTCATCGAGAAGTGTGTCGCAGAATTTTCTAGTCCATTAGTTCCGGTCAGGAAAGCTAATGGGTAAATAAGGGTCTGCCTTGACTCCAGGAAGGTGAACAACATAACTAAGAAGGATGCATACCCGATGAGGAACATGTCGGAAATTATTCATCGACTTAAGAAAGCCAGATTTTTCAGCGTCGTGGACTTAAAAGACGCTTATTTCCAAATACCGCTGAACGAAAACTCGAGTAATTATACAGCATTCCGAACCCCCAAAGGGTTGATTAGGTTCAAAGTTGTACCATTTGGCTTATAAATGCGCCATTCACGATGACGAGATTAATGAATCGGGCATTAGGATTTGACTTGGAACCGTTTGTTTTTATATACCTTGCCGACGTTGTAATAATAAGTGAGACATTCGGCGAGCACTTACGCGTGTTAAAGGAGGTTGCTTAAATTTGAAATCTGTGATAGTAAAGTACAGTGCATTTAGTAAATTTACTATGAAAAATCGGCATTATAAGACATCACCTTATGTTTTGGTTATTTTCAATAGCTTGAAATTGTTAACGGATAATGTTTGATAATTGAATTGATACAAGGTAAAATCTTCAACCAATTGATGTAAACATCTTGATAATCTATTGAGCATTTATTAAGTTATTAGCGTTTAATTTGTAACGATATTTCGTGACGGTCGCTTATTTTTAGATTTTCAATTGACACCCTACCCTTCCCGTAAGACGTAGTCTACGTCAAAAAAAAAAAAAACGGGGAAATACTACCGACACTCACACATTTTAATATGGATTTGATTGTATTCCCGACCGCTAACACAATGCACGCGGAGATTTTATGATTTCACTGTTAGTTTAAGTTAAATTACTAATTAATGTTTGATTTTTTTTCGCGAAAACGACGCAGCAAAAACAAAACACACCAGTTTCGAAGCACGGCTTGCTGCCTCTCCCACACCTGTTTTGTCAACCCTGGCATCAAAAATCGTCCACATATTCTCGATGAGGTTGAGGTTCGAGCTTTGTGGAGGCCATTCCAGCGGTTTGATCCGACAAGACCGAAAGAAAGTCTTGGTATTCTTAGACTTGGTATGCTTCGGGTCGTTGTCCCGCTGAAAAACGAACTTCTTGTCAAGACTCATCTAGATCAGCAAAACTTGCAGATTCTCCCGCAGTATGTTCATGTTGGAATCTTCCGCTTTCCACTCCACCCGACGAAAAACACCCTCAGACATTTTTTTTGTTTTTTTTTATTTGTAGTAATGTTGTAATAATATTGATAGTTCGGTCTATTTCACTGCTTTTAATTTGAACTTTTTTATTATTGATTAAATTTTTGATCTTTAAGCTCCCAAATTTATAAATTTTGAAGCAACTTGGATTTTTTAAATATATATTTTATAGGTTTGGATACTTAAAGATTCTTAAATTTTTTGATCTCTAAATTTTAAAATATTTGTTTTTTTCAGATTTTAAGATAAAGGAAATGATGACTTTGGCGGTTATTCTTCTATAATTGGCAGGTTTTTTTTCTTAAACTGATTGCGCAGATTCACAGACTGTAAATATGTAAATAGATAAATTTTGTGGCCGAGTTACAACAATTGTCTTTTAGTCTCAGAATTTTGTAGTTTCGGATTTTTTGATTTAAGACTATAATTTTTTTGGATTTTTTGATTTTTAGATATTTAGATTTTTAGATTTTTAGATTTTTAGATTTTTAGATTTTTAGATTTTTAGATTTTTAGATTTTTAGATTTTTAGATTTTTAGATTTTTAGATTTTTAGATTTTTAGATTTTTAGATTTTTAGATTTTTAGATTTTTAGATTTTTAGATTTTTAGATTTTTAGATTTTTAGATTTTTAGATTTTTAGATTTTTAGATTTTTAGATTTTTAGATTTTTAGATTTTTAGATTTTTAGATTTTTAGATTTTTAGATTTTTAGATTTTTAGATTTTTAGATTTTTAGATTTTTAGATTTTTAGATTTTTAGATTTTTAGGTTTTTAGATTTTTAGATTTTTAGATTTTTAGATTTTTAGATTTTTAGATTTTTAGATTTTTAGATTTTTAGATTTTTAGATTTTTAGATTTTTAGATTTTTAGATTTTTAGATTTTTAGATTTTTAGATTTTTAGATTTTTAGATTTTTAGATTTTTAGATTTTTAGATTTTTGGATTTTTAGATTTTTAGATTTTTAGATTTTTAGATCTCATTGTCTTTACAGTGCACAAGAAAGTTTAAAAGGATAAGGATAAGGAAATGTTGAGGGCATAATTTATGCCCGCGCCGATCCACGTCGCCGCCGCTGCCACCAAGGACCGGCCGATTGCGCCGACGCTGCCGTTTGAAATGCCATATACGCCGCCGCCAGTTGCAAATAGATCGGCGCACAGGTCTAGTCTGGATCAGCGTTGGATCATGTTGGAATCTGCCGTCATTATACTGTAGATTTTCTTGAAGCTTTTTACTCCACCCCACGAAAAACACCCTCAGACATTTTCTCCTCCATGCTTCACCGTACCTTGAACATCGCACTCCTGAAACTCCTCACTAAATCTGCATTACACACGAACCTTATTTGGCATTGTTTGAATTGCTGATAAATGAGCGCTTCCGGTCAACTTTACCCCTGTCCTACGAGATGGCGATGATCAATTCGACCAGAAACTGATAGCTGAAGGGTTTCCTGGATCTCGTGGACAGTTCTTGACTTCGCGCATAATCTAGGTATATGTTCTTTAATCTGTTTTGCGCATGCTGCCTCTGCCAGGGTGATCTCCCACTGATCTGAACGTTTTTAGTTTCAGAAGAACTTGCCCAACCACTGCCTTGCTGATACTGTACTTCCTAGCGACTGGTGCGATTCACCGTTTTGCACATCACGAACGATAAATTTTCTAGAAACCAGATACACAATGGAATTGCTTTCTAAGTCACTGCATTCTTTTTTTTTTCTCAAAAAAATCAAATGCGATCACATGTACAAATACACCAGGCCGATCCGTTTGCTTCAAAACATGTCAAAATATAAAAACATAAGCAATTGAGGGGCCTTTCGATGAAAACTTACCAAAGACATTGGTTTTTGAAGTTGACCTCTTATTCTGTTACTGTGTTTATTCAATACAAATTGATTTTTAATCTCTAATTTAAACTTTTATTTTCAGTATTCCATAAGTGAAACTTTTTAAAAATATAAAAATTAAGATATTACAAAATACTACAGCGTGTTTACTTTGATTCGAACCAAATATTTGAGAGAAATTCAAAAATTAGTAGTCACTTTATTTTGCCTATCGGTGTACAATGCAACCCAAAACCCCATTTTATGTTTTCAGGTGGAACAGCCTTGCCAGGGAAGGGTACATGAAGCAGAATTCCGTGGCCAAAAAGCGTGCAAGGCTCTTGAACGACCGTGTTTTCACGAAACACAAGGGCTGCACTTTGACAAAACATACGTCAAACTCGATTTTAAGCAGCTTCCCGGTCAAAAGTTTTATATCGCTACTGGACGTTGGCATGTGCCGGGAAGATTTATGTTCATGTTTGCCGACAAGCTCGCGAAGAAGGCCACGATTTGGCAAGCGATTTGCAGTTGTGGCCTAAAAACGGAACCATTCGTCACATGACGGACGATGACATCACAAGTTAACATCGAAGAATGCCTGAAAAGCGTGGATTGCCGTTCATCCGCAAGCATAGTCATCTTTGGGCCCAATTTGGCCAGCTGTCACTGTTTAAACTTATTGAATCATGAATTGCAGGTCTTTTGGTACGCACAACCAACCGCACAAAGTTTTTTTCGAGATAGCTTTCAAGATTTGAAGAGAACATCGAGATGTAAAATAATTAAAATAATAATAATTGACAAAATAATGAAGAAATACTGCGAGACCCTCTGCTATCGAAGTAACCCCCATGCGGAGAAAATGGGTATTCAATTCAAGGAATTCAAAGCTTACCTGCATGTTGCAGATCTTGTACCGCACTGCATCTCCTTTGCAGCCATGAGGCGCGTGACAGCGACGTAACTGATATGCTACACCACCGTCACAAGATCTGGAACAGGTTGACCATTCGGTCCACGATGACCAACCCTGAGCCTTCGCACGTTTCTGGAAGTAATTAGGGGAATAAAATTTTTTATTGCAAATCTTAACATTTAAAAATACATTTTTAATTGTAGAAAAGAAGTGATTTTCAACTAATTGAGTCTGATATTGAAACCATCAAGTTGGAGACATATGTGTTATTGTTAATGAGACAAGGTTATGTAATGGATCATTAATATTATTTATTTAGCTTTTCTTTTTAAGAATTTACCGTTTGTGTTTAATTGTATTGAAAATAGTTATTATAAAAAAATCATGAGTGTATAAGAACTTTCGTTCAAAAGGTTTTACAAAACTTAATACCATGATATTAAATCGTTTGAGAAATATGAGGCACCGGATATTATCTCGAGGTAGCAGCACTGAGAGATTGGAATGAACTCGTTAGTGGAAGATTTAACTGATTCGTTATGTTGGCATTTGTCCTACCGATGACCTCGGTTGAATTGGTCGTTCGGTTGTTGAATATTTGCAATATCCGACGCCAACGGGGCCTGCAAAGCACTGTGATCCGGCGTTCGACTACGACTGAATGTCAGAAGGAGATGTTGCGATAACTGTTTTGGAGTATCCAATACCAGCTGCAATTGATAAAATTAAGTAGCCGGAGGTCTCCGAAACTGTCTACGTTTTTTTGATGATGTAGTGATCACTGATAAACTGCGTCTCCAGCTCGCCCAACCGCGTCCGGTGCCTTTACCTTCATGTCAACTCGCAGGATAAAATCCTCGTCCTTGTAGGCCCGCACCAACTGTTTTCGACATAGGATATAGCATCGGCCACTAAGTTTGATTTCCTATACGCAGGGCACTACGACCGTGTCCTCCTTGATCTTCCTAACCGGATTTTCGTTGAGATACTCGATCTTGACATTATGACTACTGGTATACTTTTAGCCGATGCGATCGCTGGTCAGCAGCTTAATCAGATTTTCCTTTTCGCTGGTCGGTTTCGAGTCCGCTGGTCGCTGGTCGGTTTCGAGTCCGTCACGAAGAGCAGATTTGATTTGATACAGATTCTCCGTCTAGTAGCACAGCCAGTGACGTAGTTCAATGGTGCCCTCGACTAGTAACGTAGTAGGAAACGCTGCTGGTTAATGGCATCTGAAGTTTGGCAATGTGCATTTGCACATGTGAGTTGTTTTTTTTTTTTGCAGCAGACTGGTTAAATCAGTCGTGAGGAATACAAATCAAACTGGAAAATAAATCTATTTTTTTGACGTTTCGTTGATTATATAAATAAAGAACCCACAGTGCTACCAGAAAATGTTTTGAATATCGTGGTGAAAATAATATCAGTACTTTACAGAGTTGCCAAAACGCCTCATATTTGTTCCACATGGTTATATACACCATAAAATGTGGAACAAATTAGAGCTTTCAAAGATTGTAACAAAATGGGAAGTGCATGAAAAAAAAAAGTTATTAATGCTAACGTTCTTAGAAGTTCATGGCCTTTAAAGGAAAAATATTAAAAAAATGGGGGTTAGGTCTGACGAGAAAGGTCTATTACCGTGTTATGTTTAAGTTGAATCGTAAAGAGTGCAAATTATTGACTTAAATACGATGTGTCATTTATCCATCGTACTGCGTCACAAACTAAAACGGATTTACATCGTAAGGCTTTTAAAACCGACTTCGTTATTACAAATTAAATCGCGATGTATTCCCTGCGAGACGCAACATGGTTGTGATCATGGACGACAAGACGTATGTGACGCTCGACAGCAAAGACTGGCAGGGGACCACCTATTTTACATCCCCATGTAGGAGGTGAGCAGTGACGTGAAGTACATCTCCCACACGGAATTCCCGAAGAACTTGTGGCTGACAATCAGTGAGAAGGGGATTCAAAGCCGCTATTCTTTTCTTCTGGATTTGCGGTCCACGGGGAGGTGTACAGCACGAAGTGCTTACCGGAAGTTGCGGCATTAAGAAACACCACCCGAAGTACAATGTTGTGTTCTGGTCGGATCTAACCTCGGCTCGTTACACAAAGCGGTCGCTGAAGGAGATGGAGCGTGTGAAGATCCCAGTCATCCCTAATTACGACAACCCCCCAACGAACCCCAGCTGTGTCGAATTTAAATTTTTTTGGTGAATCTGAAGCAAAAGATTTATGCAAACCATTTTGTGGCAAACCCGAAAAAAGGAACTGATCAACAAGGCGACCAGAAAGTTGAAGAATAGGCCAACATATTTTTTTCCGACGGCTAAGGCCAAAGTTTCCGCCAACTGCCGTTAGGCCGTCTCTTTTTTAATGCAAGCGTTATCTCATATGGAATGTTAGATTTGATATAAATTCATGGGAAATGTCATGGAAATATAAGCCAGATGTATGTATGAATTTCGTTATTTACACTTGCAAGGGCTTGCAATTGAGCGAGGGTAGATTTTACGCGTTTGTTAAAATTGTCCTTTTTTTCTATGGGGCTGCCAGAAATTGTAACATCCATATAGGGTGAAGTTTCTCAGACTATTTACTTAGAGTATGTAAGTTTCCCTGTTTTAGTAAAAACACCTACCTGTACTTCCTCGTCGTCTTCATCTTCCGGATCCGCATCAGATGGATTCCAACTGTTCAACGTTTCATTCAGTCCTTTATTATCTTTGTGTGTTGCTCGGGCTAATGTTAAAACCAAACACTGCAAAAAAGAATTGAACAAAACATGGTATCAGCAAAAGACAAGGAAAGTATTATTTTTAAATATATGCTTGCACGTCGAGCAGAAGTTGTTCGGTTTCAAAGTTTATCAATCATAGTTTTCCTCTCATTACATCCACACATTCTCTCAGGTGATAATTAATTTTCAATTTCAACTTCATCATACGCACACAATGAAACCCACACAACACAGTTTCACCAAGAACATCAACGGCAAACCAGCTGAACTAAACGATAAGTACGTGATGATACTGTTGTTTGCTCTTGAACGAAAGTAAGCACACTCAGTGGCACCATTTGATGGACTTAAAGGATAAACGCTTCAGCGTTATATGAATAGATGAAGTTGTTGTCTTTACCTCGTCCCACCACCGTGAGCCCTGCATTGTTTATAAGCACGACTAGTAAGAACTTCTGGAAAGCATTATGCACGGATCTGCAATCTGCAAAGACGTTCCTAGTTGGTATGCAGCGAATGTAGTGCATAACAGTTGATGCTCATTGTCTGTTGATGGCACTTTTGGGTTTGAAGATGAAGCCGCGGGATAAGCGGCTCACGTGCAAGCCCTACAAGTACCTATTTGAGATATTTCTCTCATCATCGATCAGTGGGTATGTCCTGTGTCAGCTGCAAATCATTATCCTACTAAGTCCTCATCTGATTCTGTGATTAAATGCGAAGAGCTACTCACATGTCTGTTGCGGGACTTGTGTGAGCCAGGTAAATATTGAGTGGCATTAATTGGAATTTGTCATTATAAATCGAGTGTCTTCTGGTTATGATATACATATAGAGATGAGTATTGTGGCATGATTTGAATAAGAACCTTCTCAAGAATGCAATTAATTTGCGCGCTAATATTGAATAGAATCACTTTCACTCGTCTTGTCATCCTCATCCAGTAATAATTATCTCCTGATAGTTTAGCTCATAACATTTCACTACAATTTGAGATCATCATCAGTAATTCAAAGCAAAAATGCAGTAGGTCCTTCGTATCATTGATAAATTCTCCTCAACGTTTTTTCCATTGAAGAATAACTTTGCTAAGTAGGCAACGTGCAATTTACCTTGATTTTTATATTTTTTAATTAAGTGTTGCGAAAATGGTTTTCTTAATTGGTTGCAAAGATTAGATGTTCTTAGTACCACGAAAATAGCTGCATTAAAAGTCTTAACTTTTATCCACCGATTGATTTCATCCCCTTTCTCTTTTGTTTATAATTTTATAACGCATTCACTTAACATGGTGCTTGTCATATTAGATGTTTTATAATGTGGACTTGAAACATTATCAATTCATTCGAAGAAGAAGCCGTAAGACAATGAATATCTCTCATGGTTCCTTTATACCTACTGAATTTACCATTTGAACCTCTTTATCTGAGAAAATTCAAGTTTATTGCTCATTATTTCTAGCTTATTGCATGCTGTCAGCGTAATGTTCTAGATGCACTTAGAAAGTAATTGGTTAAGAGCGTTGAATACCCGTAACATATTTGCATTATTATTATTGTGTGGCAAGACAATTTCTAGATCAGATCGTGAATCAACTAGACAGCTCCAGCATGTTGTTGGCCATTATTAACTGAGCTAAGAATGGACCCGTCAATATATCTTTAAATGTATTGGATTGGATGTGCGAATATACCCTTATTCTGATGAAATTTAGACACCATCCACACTAGCCACCGACAAGAAAAACACATGTATTAGAATTGCAAGTGGCGTTGTTTATCGAAATTCGCATTGCAGACGTTAACAAATCAGACGTAAGAAGTTAACGTTTTACAACCCTGGTTGCAAGATAGTGATACCTTCAATGCACATCGCTTATGAAAGTATTGTCAACACAATATCTTTAGCTTATGAAAAGATAAAAATCGTCTTCTGTTCATTAAGTGACTACTTTAACTGGAAAGCTGTACAAAGTATACAGTAGACTGATGATGATTTTTAGAACATCTCCGTCACTTGGTGCACTTCCTTCGCTGTCTTGGTCCTCTTCCTGTACTCCTTTCAAATGTTCATCGAAGTGCTGCTTCCACTTTTTGGTCACCTTACAATCGTTTGTCAGAATACTCGCCTCCTTACCCGGACACATTTCAGCTCGCGGTTGAAGTCTCTGCGGGATATGTTGAGTTTCCGGTAGAACTTTTGCATTTCATGTAAGCGGTGCAGCTGTTCTATATTTTCACGGATTGTACGCACTCGAGGCTTTGTACTGCTCGCTTGTGCGGAGTATACTGGAATATGCCGTTCCGGTGTGGGCTCCGTACCATGCAGCACAATCATCGAAAATTGAGAGGGTGCAGAAATGTTTTTTGCGTTACGCACTGCGCCACCTACCGTGGAGGGCCGGCTATAGGCTTCCGGAGTACACCGATCGTTGCAAACTTATCGATCTTGAGACCCTTGTATCCAGACGCACCAAATTACGACGACTGTTTGTGTTCGACTTGCTTTCAGCGAATATAGATTGCCCGGTTCTACTTCAAAATGTAAACATAACGGTACCTCATCGTCGGCTACGCAACCAGCTATTCTTTACGCTTCCAACGAATAGGACAACATATGGCTATTTTAACCCTTTCCTCTCATGCATGAGAGATTTTAGCAATGCTAGTGTAGCGTTTGATTTTAACATTTCGAAGACCGTATTTAAACATAGGCTTAAGAATTTAGGTTAAGATGTAGTCTGTACAATAATAATTGAAGACGACAAATAAATAAATAAATAAATAAAAATCTCCTCATACTCCTCCTCCTCCTCCTCCTCCTCCTCCTCCTCCTCCTCCTCCTCCTCCTCCTCCTCCTCCTCCTCATCCTCCACCTTCTTATCAAATCTCTTCGTTGTGTATTATTCGTTGCTGTATTTTTTTTTTTGGGGGGCCGGCCACACCCCTTCGCGGGGGGGGATGGTTAGGGCGGAGAAGGGCGGGGGGGGGGCGGTGCGGGCCGCCGGCGGGGGGGGGCCTTTAAAGTGAAATGAAAAATTGTGTTGTGGTTGTGCTCTAAATCTTTTTGTTTTGGAAATAAGGATGTTGTGTGTGGAGAAAAAAATTATTTATTTTTTGTTTTTGGTGGGGGAGAGTTCCTATAATGTTATAATCTATCTATAAGTATCGGTTTTTGTTGTTTCTACCTTACGTTTGTGCGTTTTTTTTGCGGTTATCTCGGAATCGAGTGTTTGCTACGTTTGAATAGGTAAATTGTGTATTTCAGCTTTTTAAGTCGAACTGTCGAGATTTCCTATAAATCGTGCTTGTTTTTTACTTTTTAGTTCAATTTAATGTGTATGTTCTAACCACTTTTGGTTAAGGCTAAGCATTAGAGTAGAATAACGTCTTGTGTATGACAATAGATAGTAAGAACTATTTTTAAGAAAATTACTTTTAATTTTGTATTATTTTACATCTATCACTTCGGATTCGATTAGATTTCTTTATTAGAGAGACTTTCAGCCTGTGGCTGATTCATCTCTTTTTATTCACATCTTCTTCAATTTTAGACTACAGTAGCCAACTTCACTCTTCTAACTAAGGTAGTGGTGTGCCGTGAAAACTATGATGTAGATGAGGAGTTGCGGCGACGCACGCACGGCATACGCAACATGACAAGTTTCTAATTCAACCGGACACTTTTCGAAGCTATTTATCATTGTCCCAAGTAACACACAAAACATATTTTCACAGTGATTAATAATTGTTTATTTTATTAATGTATTATAAATGTATTGCAAAACATGCCTGGTTCGGATCGGGTTGTATCTCTTAATTCCTATAAATAGAAGAACTTATAAAAACTTGACTAACGATTGTGCTAAAAATAAATTTTTCACTGCTGGAAGTGATTTATACTTTATCATTGTTCTTAAAAACATTGTTTCATACATTTATAAAACACGAACAGGACAATATTGTATGGGTAGTTCTAAATAATGTTGAAATTACAATACACCAACTATGTTTTGCCAAACGTGTTCTTTTTTCTCATAAAGATGAATTAGTTGTACAAGATTGTGGTTTTACCGCCAACGGGAAGTATATCATAGATACTCAGAGTTTACTTTTCAATAATCGGAGTTGTTGCGAAAATGTTCAAACTTGAGTATTGGGTTAATTTGTGTAGCTAGTGACTAATTTCTGTCGAAAGTGTATTTGTTTATGTTTACTTTCAAGTGCTGCATCCAAACATTCTATTTGTTTTATTGCAAATTCGTCAAAATGTTCGCGAAAGAAGTGATCACCAGTTTGTTGCTCGCCCTGAAGAAGCCGAAAGAGATTGCCAAGGTGGTAAGGTTCCATTTGGCAACAGTTTACCGCATAAAAAAGTCCCTGCAGGATGGTCCTAAGCAGCGGAAGCCAGGAAGCGGACGTCCGCGCTTTGCATGCACGCCAAACGTGATTAAATCGGTCCATGCAAAAATTGCTCGCAACCCGGTGCGTTCCATAAGAAAACTTGCAAAGGAAGCCAATATTTAGGAGAAATCTATGCGGAAAATCATCAAAGAAGACCTGCATGCATCTTCCAGAGCCAGAGTGAAACGCCACTTGATTACGGACCGGGTCAAGGAACTACTAGAGACTCGTTCCAAGAGATTTTTCCTTGTTGAAGAAGGAAAAAATGATAATCCTGTTCTCCGACGAACAGCTTTTCAGCATCGATGCTGTGGCCAACAGCCGCACGGACCGGTTCATTTCATCGCAGAAAATGAAGAACGTTCCGGAAAAAGTAAAATTCAAATTTCAAACCAAACATCCGGCTGGTGTCATGATGTTTGGCTTGGTGGCGTCCAACGGTTTGAAAATGCCGCCTGTTTTCATTGATGCTGGAGTTAAAACCAATACCGAAGTGTATATCGGTATTTTAAAGGACCAAGTGCTTCCCTGGGTGAAGGCCAACTTCTCCGAAGACCAAAACGTTGTCCTACAGCAGGATGGAGCGCCGTGTCACACGTCCAATCGAACCCAACAATGGTTGAACGATAAAAAGAAGATTTGGCCGAAGGATTTGTGGCCCCCTAGCAGTCCAGATCTTAATCCGTTGGATGATTCGCTTTGGGCATATGTTGAAGCACTGCAAAACATCACACCCTAGTGTGAAAACCCTGAAGTCAACCATAGCACGCACATGGCAGTCAATGTCGGAGGACTACGTCCGAAAGGCATGCTCTGGCTTCCGGCGTCGGCTCGAGGATGTTATTAATAAAAATTGGAGGACACACTGAATAAATTTGTTTAAAAGGACTATATAAAAATAACTGCACTCGAAAATGTTGATATTATTGCTTAAATTAGTTGAAAATGGGATGTGAAAGAAATAGAACAAATTTTCGCATTATTTTCTGCCGCACCCTGTAGTATTAATGACTGAGTGACTTGGTCATGGCAAAAAACCAAAACAATCAAAACAAAAACAAAAACCAAACAAAAATAAAATAAAATTAAAATAAAAATAAAACTTATTTAATCTTTGTTTTTTTATTTTTTGTTTGTTGGGTGTTTGTCGGGGGGGAGGGAAAAGAGTGCCTTGTTTTTTTTTTTTTTGTATAAGATCGTGGGGGGGGAGCAACCGTGGGAGGACTTAAATGCTCATGCTTATGTACTGAGCACTATATAATTAACGTCACGCATAATACTGTCGGAATAGCTCGTTTAATGCGTTGAAGAGGCATACCCCACTAAATAAATAATCAACGCTCTGCTATAGTTTTCTCGAAAAGTCGTTCAAATGGTTAGCGGCAATGGGTATTTAGCAACAATGTAGCCTTTTTGGGAATTCCACTCGAGTCCAATTATGAGCTAAGTTAGGTGTTACAAAGTTTGGATATAAACAAACAGAAACATTGGCGGAGTAATGAGCATAGAAGCATCCCAAAGTGTAACGGCGGCGACCTTCTTCGAGGAAGGTGGATAGCAGATCGTTTTTGCTACCCTAGTCAACGAACTCCTCCTACCGCCGCTCGGCTCTCGATTACGAGCAAACTTTCACTCGCTCGCAGGGTAAGCGATGTGGAAAATTATCAAAAGTTTTACTCTTTGACTACAATCAGAAGTGGGTGTACGTTTCCATTCCCTCTTGCCGGTTGCAAGTATTTTTGGCATTCCATTCGAAGTACGCTGGCCTTCAAGCTATCACTGTTCGTCGGGAAAACTCTGAAAGGGAAGGAAACCGAACATGCTGCTACCAGAAAGTGATAAAAGTTTTTGAATCTTTCAATTAATTAGCGAAATGTTTTTTCACTGGTCGGTAGAAAAGAGTTCTCGCTAGATGTTGGTCTTCTAAGTGCTAATGATTTATTCATTCCAGGTCAGTTTTAGCAATGACTGCTGGCAACTTGTTCCGGTCTTGCTGATTGAGTGGATCGAGTTGCGATGTTTCGAGCGAACTTTGAAAACTCACTAATGAGAGTAGTTTATGAAGCAGTTTTCAGGAATAAAAACCTTGCATGTTCATCTGCTAGTAGCCATATCCGTGTTTTCCAATAGATTTCTTGCTCGTCGATAAGCCATGCATTAAGGTAAAATTAAATACAGAACACGCTGCGTGCTATCAATACACAGAAGTTATGTGCCATTCTTTTAGTTCTTTGATCTCATAACATTGGTAATGGAACTAGATACTGGCTCTGAACTTAGTTTTCTACGCGCATTTCCACATTAATACTTGCATGGCGAGTACTCATTTTTCAAGGAAATTGAAAAATGGTTAATTCCGAAAATTTATTAAGCTATCCTGTGATCGTATCCAGCCATCTGCAATGTGGTCATGGATATGTAGCCCCTTAACAAACTGATCTGAGAGAGGCTCCACAACTCGGCGACCATAACCATCGATTTCGTTTCGCTCTGTCGAAAACCACTTGGTATCAGGTAGATTAGTATCCGCCTGGGTGCACTCTGATCCTCGAATCGGTCGGGTTGGATTTGGCCGGTTCTTTTTTTTTTACTCACCGCATCATCCGGCTTGCCAAACGGAGCAAAAGTGAAATCAACCAGCGGAAGCGGAAAATTTATCCTCCTCTATGGCTGGAATTCCCATAAACTCTGCTGGATCGTTATGAAAGTCGCGTCCACATCCACATGTACTGGGGAAAAATCTCAATTAGCTTAAACGATTTCATCGAATGTGGTACGTAACTTTTCGGGACAGGTGATTCGATGAACCGTTATCTGTCATGGGAATGAATACAAGAAAAAAAGTCGAAGAGCAAATTCGATTTGCTATCCTCCAAGCGGGTTCGCTGCCCGTCCGGATAGGAAAACGTATATGCCAACAGAAAAGTAAGAACATGACAGCCGGATAGCTTACGACGACCGTGAGGAGCATTGGTCTTCTGACTATCGATTGGACGATGGTACGATGCCGACGGACGGGACCTAATGTGCTCGTCTGAATAATTGAATGATTATTGATTAATGACATCCTTGAGAGCGATTGGCTACAAGGGAATGTAATTAAATATTAAATATCATCATTAAGGGTGGCGGCAAGCTGCAGGTCGTCGAGAAACGTAGTGCTAATATAACTTCTTTAAGTAGTTGGTTATAATCCAAACACTTTTTATTATTAAATTTGTTACAATCTTTCCCAGGATATTATGCATTTACGATCCGGCTGGTTTTTTTTAATAAACACAGCGGAGGTCAACCCGTGAGTTCACTAGTTTCGGCGCGTTTGCTAATTTTTCAACTGAATAATAGATTGATCTCAACCATTTTCCAGACATGTTTTGTTGGGTGAAATTGTTTACAAAAATACAGATAGTAACAAAAAGAACAGATGGCTAATTGTAGCAACCCTTTTACACATTCGAAATATGTAACAGCAAGTGCATCATGAAATGTTCGCAACTGTGATGTTTGTTTGGTGAATTAGCCGACTTCAATAATTGTTTGGTTACAAAGTTACGTAAAGTTATGTTTTAAACAGATATACGAATGTACGAGTTTCCGTCTTACTTACAGCAGTTATATTTCAATTTTTCGTCACTATTTTCAATAACAATCAATAATCAATAAAATAATAATCAATATTTATAAATCTACGCAATGAAGGATCATTTCAGCAATGCTTCAGGGTTTGTATATTCTAGTCGGTTCTAAAGGCACAGTTTTACCAGTCACTGCTGCGAAGCTAGAATAAACAGGGTAGGCCCAAATAAATGACGCAGTATTTTGTTTCATTGTGGAATTTTTCTAGCCATCGCAAGAGCCATCTGCTTGCCAGCATATTAAAACTGATTAATATGTAAACACACTAGTGTTCGCTAGATTCCGTCGACAGAAATGTGGATTTAAAACGACAACGGATTTTGCAGTTGCATTTGGCGGGAAAGCGTCCCAACCAGATACTGGCCGAGAACCGGAAGTAAGGAATATGCCACACATTAACCGATCGGACGTTGAGAAGATGGAAGACGAGGGGAACCATTGATCCAAATTAAAAAACCAGGGGTGGCATTTCGTAGCTCGAAACGAACGATTTTTTGTAGGGAACGCTTGTGAGAAAAAGTTCTTCGTTTCGAGATCCACAACACGGCTCCAGGTCGTCCTCGCAGTGTACGTACCAAACGGCTTGTAAAGGCGGTGCGTGTGCGAACTCGCCGAAATCCTTGTCGTTCTACATACAAACTGGCTCAGGATATGGACGTCTCCAGGAAAACTATCAGATCAGTTCTCAAAGAGGCTTTGAGATTGATGCCGAATAAGAAAAATAAAATTCATGGACTTTCGGAAGCCAACAAGAAGAACAGAGTCATTCGTTGTCGTGAATTACTTCATCGGCATGGTGATTCCATGATTGTGTTTTCGGATGAGAAAAATTTCGTATTGCAGCAAAGTTTCAACGCTCAAAATGACAGGGTCTATGTAGCGAGTATTCAGGATATCCCTTCTTCAATTTGCGCAGTTCAACGCTTCCAAAATCATACTTCGGTCATGGTTTGGGGAGCGATTTCTGCGGAAGGTCGTCTACCACTACGCATACTACGTAAAAGAGGTCCTGGAAAAGCATTTGAAGAAACATACTTTAACGATGTTCCGTAACCGCAAATGGGGTTTTCAACAAGATTCTGCGCCGTCCCATGGAACAAAGATTACCAAAGCATGGTGCACCAAGAATTTTCCAGATTTCATTCCTAATGAATTATGGCCAGCTTCTTCGCCAGATGCAAATCCTCGGGATTTCTCTATTTGGGGAATCATGGAAGCTCACTTTTGAGATCTCAAAGCAATGGGTATTGAAACATTCAAAGCTACCATACAGAATATATGGGATGAAATCCCCGAAAATCAGGCGCTTGCCGCTTGTAATGCCTTTCCGAACAGACTAAGGGCAATAATTAAAGCTAAAGGCGATACAATCGAATTGTAAATATGTACATATAGACAATAAAACATAAGAAACAGAATAACAAAGAAACATTTAAATTATTTGTCTTTTCGTGGGAGATACAGTCTTTGTTTCATGCGTTACTTATTTGGGCCTACCCTGTACATGTTTGAAATGGTAATATCTTTCTTATGAACATGCAACCCTAGAAGTGGACAGCAATGTCTACTAGAACCTAAGATGTGCAGAAAAAGTATTGATATGTCCGTAAGTGCACGGCAGGCTGTAAAATTGATTAGAAGTAGTTGAAATCAAGCGTAGGGCATGTTTGAAAGGACTCCATCAATACATGCTGTTAAGAGGATCAGCATTCGACCTTACCAGGTTTTTCTCTGAGGTTGTTATGTAAATGTCGACGAGAGAAACATAAACCGGTAAAATTAGAAGTTGTGTCTTTCAAAACCTCTAATTGGAAATTGATTTCTGTTACATGTTCACATGTACTCTTAAGGAAGTGTAAACATAAATTTCACATCGCTAGAACTGTTCTGTGCCATTAGTAGTATATGAGCAGGATCAGGCGCGTTTTCTTTTGCCTTTCAAGGGGGTACCCTTCCCCTTGCCTAACCCGTACTTTGGGAGCTAAGTAAGAGATTGTGTTTTCGATCGGATGTTGCCTTTCAAACATGCCCTACGCCCAATTTCAACAAGGGGAAGGTTATCTAATGTGGGTCTATGGATCTAGTATTCGGCCGTTGCTTAAAATTCGAAGTAAACATTATTTCACTATTTTTACCCTGAAAATCCTGAAGTAGTATTGTTTCACTGAGATATCAATATGAAGAAAAATGAAATACAGGAAATTTTATGGTGATCAGAAAGATATTTCCATTACAAACATTATAATTGATTACGTGCTTCATGCAACACCCTGGCGATCTGCGGGCCCCCGCAGACAAGCGAGGCTGGCGAAGTACAGCCATGGACCGATTACAATGGAGACAACTTCTGTTTACAGCAGAGGCCACAGCGGCCTTGGTTTGATTGGTACGGTAAGTCATGCAACAACAACAAATATGATTAGTCAAATGTAGAGTATACATGTTGCACTTGCTGTTGCAAATTGAGAGTGTACTAAAGGGAAGCACCAACCAGCCAAACATACAAGTGAATGTATTTCGTTTCGGGAGAAATTTTCTTAGTAAAACCCCTTAAGAAAGAACCGGGAGAGAGAAAACATTCAGATTTTTTATTACATATGCCTCGATCCATAAATCATTCATATTTTGTGGTTCTCGGAAGCGTCAAGTATATTTTCAGCCAGTCACTAGCAAATACGCAAGTATTTGTTTTGATTTACATTGAAGGGCGATATTATAATGGTTTTGAAACACTGTATACAAATTGGTATATTTACTACCATGTTCAAAAAGTTCCCTGAATTTATTCAGGAAATTAACAATACAATATTATACATCAAAATCGATATTGTCCCCGTAAAAGTACACTCCATCGACTGCAACGCACTTCTGCCAGCGCTTTATCCAATCCTTGGACTATTTTTTATATCTGCTTTGCGGTATGGCCATCAGAGCCATCTTAGATTTTTCGATAATCTTGAGTCGACCGAATAGGAAAAAGTCGCAGGGAGCCAAACTCGGTGAGTTCGGTGGTTGCTGAATGGTATTCGTTTCGTTTTTAGCCAAATGTTCACGGTCAACGATGAAATTGTGTGACGATTCGTTATCGTTGTTATCGAGTAGTTTGCCCACAAATCCGGTCTGTTTTGGCGAACTGCTTCTTGAAAACGTCTCATAACGCCCAAATAATACTCCTGGTTGACAGTTTGGCCTTGTGGAAGGAATTCATGATACACAACGCCCTTTTAATTGGTGAAAACTGTGAGCATCGCCTTCTTTTTCGGCTAAAAACGACGTGCTTTTCTCTTTCGCCGCTCATTCGGTGCTCTCCCTTCACTCGCTTGATGTCTGGCGTGCGTGTAATACTAAAAACATCCACGCCTCGTCTCTAGTAATGATCCGTTCGATGAATGTTGGGTCAGATTCGGCCTTGTTTTCGTCGATTTTCGATGTCGCTGGCCTACCACTTCTCTCATCATCGTTCACGGACTCACGGCCACTTCTGAAACCTTCGTGCCACTTATAAAGGACTGTTCTTTTCAGAGTATCGTTGCCGAAACACTTTTGCAATGTCGTCGCACCATTGAGGCTGTTTAATTTGTTTATTTGTTAATTTGTTAATTGTCTTCAGGAAAGTTGTTTTTGATTGAATAATGCTTGATTCTGTGAAAATTATGTTAGAGTGATCCTTATTAGCATTAAAATTTCATGTCTAACTTTTATATTTAAGGTTATGGGTGGTAAATTTATTTTAACTTTTTTGTCTATATTATGGTAATTTTCATCCTCCTGGCCTTGAATGCCGGATGGGATTAGAAATACTCGTTTTGTTTTTGTACTATTTTAATTTCCTGTTTGTATTGTTATCCTGTTCGGTGTGATAGTACCCTTTGCGGTTCAGTTCCTTGCGGAATTTCTGTTTGCCTTTGTTTTATTGGTCGTGTTTGGCAAATGTTCCATCACCCTAGATGGTGTTTCTCTCATGTTAGGTTAGTGATGGAACGTTGGCTAAATTGACGTTTCGTTAATCGTGTATGCTGTATGGTCGAGGTTTTCTGGTTACCTTTCAAGTGTTGCGGGTCACCAGTGGGGCAGACACCAGCCCATACAAAGTTCACAGAATGTGTTGCAATGAAAATACGTGGAACGGGATTATTGTAGCCATTACGCGAATTATGCCGGCTGTGCAACGAAATGGCATGAAGATCAAGCGAATGGTCGAATGAAGCAGCAGAATATTGCTGCTCGTCTCGGGGGATGTTCCGACTCCGGGAAAATTTCCGTCGTTGTAGAGCAGATCTATTGCCAGGGAATGCTCGAGTCAACTGCAGCGGAGAAAGGAGAGAAAAGGCGCACTAACATAAAATAAATGGAGCGTCACGAAACAAACAAACTTACGTTAGAGAGTGTGTAAAGTCCTGGGACATTCCATACATTGTCTATAATGATGTACTTAAGAGCTTGTCTTTGTCATAAATATTTCATGCAAGTTGCTGCTTTGTGTGGCATGAAATGCAATTTTACATGCTCTGATATTTACAGCACAATGAAAATACACATTATTTTATCTGCGAGATTCGATTTAGGGAGAAATTCCATTAGACTCTCCATCGGTGTGGAGTAGACCACCGTTGGGGATTGCTTGAGTTGTTTGCAGCGTAGATAGGAGCTGAATAACTAACCGTGGACCGGTATTGGAAGAACTTTCCCTGTCGGGGAACTCTTGTGGCCGTAGGGTAGATTCACCGCCGTGAACTTCTCGAGTCGAAAGTGTCTAGTCTTCGTCTTTAGCATTTCAAACTTATTGCTTTCACAATTCGCTTATTGCTTGCTCTCAACTTAGTGTTCAAAACTCCCACCATTATTAATTGAGATCTTTCCATGCCAGGTACCATTTTTTCATTAGTTTGATTGTGTCTAGTGTGGGAGTTAAATTACTCTGGAAATGTGTAGGACGTAAGGGCCGCCTACAGCAAGTTATTAGTTATTAGAACTGCAGTTCAAATGGAGAGAAGACCAACAACGTCGGTGAATAGATCAGGATGTCCTACGAGGATAATTGTGAAGGAGAGCATGTCATAACGTATGTCATGCGTACTCTTCGGGCTGGGTCGAATGTTATACGACGCTTGGATCAGAAGTGGATTTTCAAGCAATCACAATTCCCTGCTTTGAAAGTTGGGTAAAAACGTTAACTAGCCACATCAAACAAGAACAGCTCTTTTGTGGTTTCATTTGAGGGACTCTAACAAATTTGAGGATGATTGGTCACAGCCCAGCTTTCCACATTACTAGAATGTTTCTTAAAAAAATATTTTTGCTGTTCGAAGATTGATAGTTCGAATTGAACACCAAATTTAAGTTTTACTGCAAGAACTACTAGGGTACCAATAAAAGCCAGATTTCAATCTGAAAAAACCTTCTTGTGTTTCTTGTCCAATCGGTTTGATATATTTCGATGAATTATCCATTAACATTAACATACTAACCCTCTTCCGTTCTCATACATGTTATAAGAATAAAAGTGAAATTGTTTCACCTCAAAACTCAATGAGGGCTGCTTGTCTCCAGTTCCTCAAGAGATCCACACTTTCAAAATTTTGCTCCACTTGGTCAAATGATATTGCTCACTGCGCACTTATGCGTCTTGTCTAGGTTGGAGTGGAGGCCAGTTTTGCGAGATTATTGTCCGGTATTGTGAGATAATTGTTAACATAACCGCACCCTACGTAATAGAGTTGCGCAAACTCGTGACAAACATGGCGCTGAGCACACGTCGGTCGGAAATCCTTCTCGAGCCCGTAGACAACTTCCGGTCTTTTTAGTGTTTTGTACATGGTACACTTAGTGATGCCTTCAGAATGGCCATGGCAAAATTAAAAGACCCAGCTGTACCCCCTGAAAGGTGCCCAGAGAAGATGACGTAAAGATGTTCCCGCTGCATGAACCAACAGCATGGCCGCCCACACTGTACGCAAAATAAAATGGATGGCAGCAATAAAAGTAAAGAAAGCCCCAGAGCTAGACGGCATTCCAAATCTGGCCCTGAAGACAGCAATCCTGGAGAACCCAGATTTGTTCAGGATCACCCTACAGAAATGCATAGACGAAGAAAACTTCCCCGAGAAAGCGACAGAAGCTGGTGTTGCTGATGAAACCGGGAAAACCCCGAGGAGGTCCGTCGGCATATAGACCTGTTTGTCTGCTGGACAAATTATTAGTGAAAGTAATCCTGATCAGGTTTACGAGATACAAAAAGAGTGAGAACGGTCTTTCAAACATGCAGTTCGGTTTCCAAAGGGGTAGATCGACAGTGAATGCCATTCGGATGGTCGTGGCGGCACAGAAGCAGCAAAGACGGGGTAATCGTTACTGCGCCGTATTTATCTTGGAACGTCTTGAACAGTGCATGCTGGAAAGCGTTCACCAGTTCGTTACACAACATGAAGGTTCCGGGATACGTGTGTCGGATCCTGAAGAGCTACTTTCAGAACCGGATTCTGATCTTCGAAACAGACAGAGGAAAGGAGGACCTTCCCAGAGGCGTCAAATTCGTCGTCTTTGCGGATGATATGTTGCTAGTAGTAATCGGCGAATCACGAGAGGTCATGCTGCAAGACTGGATGCAAGAGAAGAAGCTAACGTTATCGCATCACAAAATCTAAGTCCACGTCAATACTGAAGAATGGTGGACCAACCTGGTCGTCAGCGCTTAAGACAAAGAAGAACCAGACGTGGCTGAACAGCAGTGAATCGGAATAGTAATAGAAGAAGATTGCGAGTGTTACCGTCAAAGAGGCACGAGGAGCATCTATAAAACTGTTAGAGGAAGACGGAGACATCGGCTAATCTCGAACGTTTCCATGTGGCTAGAGAGAACGCAGCGAGACGGTGAAGAATAAAGAACGAGAACTTCGGGTATGTAGAGCCCCGGCAGTGCAGACGTCTTCTCAACAGGAACTGCTGGATTACCTCTGCAACAGGGAGACGAAGATCAATCAAGCGAAAGCCTCCCGCCGGTAGTTCCGTGAGAAAACCAGGGTGTGTAAGCGTTTTTATTTCTCAGCTTTTTTTCTCTGCTATCCCTACTGACGGCATCCTGAAATAATCCGTCTTCGAATTTGTCTGCTGCAGTTGTTTTCCAAAGTCACGAATGATCCGAGGTACACAAATTTATCCACAACCTCGAACTCATCTCCATCGGTTGTCTCTGTAAAGCTCATGCTAGCTCTATCTTGCAATGTTTGTTCTGCCAACAGATATTAAGTCTTCGACATATTCTCCTTCAATCCATCCTTTTCGCCTTATATTTTACCTGATCTATAGTAAATGTGACCTTGAATTCGAGAAATAGATTATACGGAGGGACTTGATCTACGCAGCACTTTTGAAGGAGCTGCCGCATGGTTTTAGTCTATGGTCGATCGTCCGTCCACAAAAGTGGCTTAATAACTTTTTACAAATCTTCTTGCTTTAGGTCACGTTGTAAATTGTTTTGGCTCGTTAGTTATCACGTTCCAGTTTATTTTTCTTTTTTGGCATTCAAAGTTATCATAATGGCAAAGTTATCATAATTAGCTTATTGCCTGCTTTCAACATGCTCGATGTACCAATTTTGGCAAACACAAATATACCCTATGCCCAGGGAGTCAGGAATTTTAACAAAACATTGCTAGACCAGACTGGGAATTGAATTCCACCCTGGTGTTGGTTCGTAGCTGCGCATTTAATCACGGAGCTAAGGGAGTCCCTGCCACCATTTTTGTAGATTGGGCATAAAACTACCTCTTTCCACTCGACCGGTAAATCTCAAACACCTTAAATCCAAATGGAGGGTCTAATGGCGTATACGGGAAATGCGTTGGTTATCCAAACCGGATATCAAAGATTCGATTCCCGATATAGTCGAATGTTTTTTCGGGTGGGGATATATATTCGGCTGCTTTAGTCTAAAGATTGTACTCGAAACAAATGCAACAGATAAAAATGATCCCCCAAATTTCATTTTTAGTCGGATATTTTTGAAACTCTCAGGAAAGAAGTAAAAACATATTAACTATGTTTTTGCAATGTTTGTTTATTCAACCTCTTCTTCTAGGCTAAATGCCCGCACCTTGAACGTAACGCTACCCATCAAATCCTGCGCCATCTTTCTTACACACTTTCATCCACGTTTCATGTACATGTAAACATCCGCGACCTTCCTTGTTTTCCGGAGCTTGCCCTTTATAATCGACCAGAATTTTTGTATTGGACAAAGTTCTAGCAAGTTTGGCGGTTTTGCCTCCTTTGGCACAAAACAACATCGTTGCCTTCTTACAACTACATCACCGGTTTCGCGTAATGGCACAATGCTAGATCCGGCCAAAAGAGAGTGTAACCTTCATAGGACTAAAGGAAGGGCAGCAGGCGCTTCTGGAGGCATTCTTCTTTATCTATTTGGCCGCTGAAGGTGTTGGTCGTTATGTACAGATCGCCTGCCACACCAAGTATTTCTTGGCAAATTTGTCGA
Organism: Aedes koreicus; assembly: GCA_024533555.2. NCBI lineage: Eukaryota > Metazoa > Arthropoda > Insecta > Diptera > Culicidae > Aedes > Aedes koreicus. The sequence continues at coordinate 412,300 of JAHHFK020004547.1, forward strand.
CCTTTTTCTTCTGAAACGTCTCCGGAACATCCAGTAGGGACTCGCCGACGAAAAACTCAAGGGTTTCTGCTTGGCGTCCGTTTTGATGTTCGTCTCGTCGTTTATTACGATGCATTACGGCTGCACCAACCAGTCGCGCTACAGCTTCCTAGCTCGGAATTTGGTCACCGTTTTCTGTGGGTAGGTTGGGCGCCTTCCTCACGTTAAAGACATGAAGTCCGACCCGTTTTAATCTTCTTGGCCACTTTCCGAATCGAATGGTTCGGACTGCCCTTGAAGTAATCCCGAAACTTCCTTCCGGCACGGGGTTGGTCGTCTTCGCTCTTCTTCCGCTGCCAGCTCGCCGCTGGGTCGTCTTTGTTTCCTTGAACGATTTTATTTCACGGGACACGATCGAATTGTCGATTCCCAACTGTTTCACGATCCACCTGAGGAACTGGTTAAGATTCTCCACGACTGCGCCCATATTTTTTTGTCGAACAACTTGCTTGGAAGCCATCTCGATAACCACTTGACACCACTTTTCACATTTCCACAATTTCATCAATTTTTATCTATGCAATAAAAACAAGAGAAAGAGTTGCATTTTTTTCGACTACAATCTTTATAAACGTAAAATTGTGCTTGTCACACATTAATCGACTGGATGCTGTGGATAAGCAAAAAAAAAAACCTTTAATGAATTACTGTTCAAAGAACACTGATTTTAGTGACAGACAGGCGTTCAGGTGATGTGGGGCATAAACCATAAATAATTTAAAACAAAATTATCCCTTGTGGTGTGTCAAGGGCGGTGAAAGGATTTTTTTTCGATAATAATTTCCCTTATCAAAAGAACGATAACATAGTTTTTTGTATATCTTGATACATTTTCAATAAACGAAGTATACTAAGCACCTTAGTATTACAAAGTCTTTACACACAACAAATTTAATGCCATTCTGGTGCGGTTTTGTCAATTCCAAGACTAGTTGGCATGATATCCCTCATTTTTGAAACTGACGATTGCATGCTTATCAAGGTGAATCCGAGAAAAAATAATTCCAAAAATCTTGGGCCAGGTACAGGTTGACACATGTACCAAAATAACAACGTCCAAGGTTGACACATTTACCAAAACAACAACAAAATTTCCATTTAATTACAATGACGCGATTGACACCATCAATGAAACCTAGCCAGTCGCAATTCCAATTCAATTGTTGCAATTTACAATTTGATTGATTCCGATTTAACTTGGTAAAAGATTATGCGCCCGATCGTATACTGCCGTCATAAGCCCTCCGCTCGTTTTCAACTTGTATCTTTCAATTTTCATTGCCTGCCGTTACGCTAAACGGAACTATCAATACTTTCTCTTCATTTCTCTTAGTTCTAGCAATAAATTACTGTCCACTCCTAGAGCCTCTCATGTTGATGGGAAATTATCTGCTTCTGATACATATTATAACCAATCTAGATAGTCATTTCGACAAAATGCGATTCATTCGCCGATGACTTGTTCCAGAAGGTGGTTTTCAAAAAAACATTTATGTTGAACTTGTTGTGCTTGATTATGATCACAAATTTGACTCACAATGTACTACGCTAACTTTAACTTTTAGAGCGAGAAAGCGGAATATCTAAGTTGACAGCAAGCAATAAGCGAATTGTAAAAGCAATTAAGAAGGACGAAGATAGAAAATTTAATCAAACACTATGCTCCTGAATTCAGCTTGTAAAACAAGTTATCGATAAATTAATCCAACTAAGTCAAAATGGCTGTAAGCACTGAGCACTGGAAGCACTGATTACAACTCTTCAGAAGAGCATAGCAGAAGATCGGAATAATCATGTTGTTACTTGGAAGGGAAATAAAACAAATAAGCAGATTTTCAATATCGCACAGTGCCAGTATGCTTGCTTGGTAGTCATTTGTTGTTTAATTTGAATCCTCATTAAACTTCAGTTCATACCCATGGAGACCAATTTATGGTCAACAATTGATCCCTATGATTCTCATTATGTACACTAGGGTTGGTAGGGAAACAAATGTACTTAGCAGGTACCTAATCACTACCTAGGTGGGAACGTACGTGATCGGGAGTATAGAATGATTTTTCTTCTGGTCTCACGTAGGCAGCCAGACAGATGGGATAAAACTCCAGCAGTTTCAGCAAAATGCGGTTTGACTGTGCGTGCTGATTTTCATTTTTGATACACACGCACTATGAGATTATGGTTCCCATGTGTACTTGTGTGTATACCAATGTTTGTAAATCTAGAGCGAAACTTTAGTATGGGCAAAATAGAAAGCTATCCTACCGCTCAGCTCACCATATGCCTTTACCTATATGAACACAAAACTTTCAAGCCAACGCCGGCTGCCATGGAGCGTTAAGTTTTGATGGTGATGAGAAATAGTTAGAGAAAATTGGATGGCCTTCAGATAGGGACGACCAGAAAATTCAGGTCAACCATTTGATTATGAATATTATGTTTAAAGATAAGATGGTTGGCTACAAAGGAAGAGCCGGATGTTTAAATTTTACTGAATTGGGTAATGATGTATATTATTTTTCCTTTCCAACTTTTCAGTTACATAATGCTACTCTCACGGTGATACGGAGTCATATACAAATTCCAAGTCATATCCCATATTTCAGACTAAAAATCTCAGCTCTTACGAAGTGAACAACATTTGAATTTCTGATCCTAGAATACTGCAGACCAGTGTACATTTGTTGTTTTCAAACGAAGAATTCCTACACATAATTTTCACACTAGAAGGTACTTAGCTATCTAAGTTTTTCAGGCAACTAAGCAATTAAGCAATTGATCTGTCAAATCTGAACATATTTGCCGTCAAAATCCATCAGACAAGATTTTTAGGCGGAAAAGTTCTAGATTCGAAATTTCCGCATGGGAATATTTTTCTTATTGTTATCAAAGAACTACCCATACGAGCCGTTCAGCAGGTGGACACTGGTGAAGCTGAGCTGCAAGCCATCCGGCGGGTCATAGGTTGCGGATCATGAACGGCCTCCAGATATGGAGGATAGATGCGAATTAAATAAGCATCCCCGGACAGGCAGCGGGAGCTGCCTTGGATGTGGGGGTGGGCTTAGCATTAGCTGGACTCTGTTGAGTTTCTTCCAAAATCCCACAAATATCCGAAAGCAGCCCTGTCAAAGCGTGTCACACCGTTGTAAGGGTAAAAGGCCAGGCCTTTACCAATCTAAGCGTCTGTTCTCCATGGCAGGGGAGGCTCAAAACCCCGTCTGTTCTTCATGTTAGGGGTACCTGATCATCGTCCCCGTGCCAGCGTGGGACTCTAAACAGAACTGCGCACGATGGTCCTCCGGCAAGATAGGGGTTTGGTGCAGGGCCTACAAGCCAGCCGTAAAAATAATAGTAATGGAAGCTCACGATGTAAAATAAAAATCAAAGAACTACAGTGACGGACAATACAATAAGACCAAAGCCCGATTTTCATACAAAATGGTGTTGTCTTTCACTATTCCGTGAAGTAAAGTAAGTAAAGTAAGTGTACTAAAGAATCCCTCGAAAATTTTATAATGGCGCTGTAATAAATGAAAAAGAGCGAGAAAGGAGAGAATCTCTCATTGTTAGATTCGCCCTATTGAAAAAAAATCCTAGACTTTACTGTATCACTACACAAAAAATATGCAATAAAAAACTGAAACACTTTTTTCAAACTATCAGTCCTAAACACGAGCAAATTCCGTTAAATTCCACTAACGAAAGCTTGTTTTTTGACAGATAGGCTTTTTTCGTCTGCGAGTGCTCAACACTGAAGAAGTCTGTAAGTCGCTGACGAAATAGGCGTATAGTGGAATTTAACAGAATTTGCTTTCGTTATTTTCGTTACTTTTTATTTATTTAAAAGGTGAACAAGTGCAGCGTTGATTAAAATTTTCAATTACAACTATTCTACTTATACGCTCGTAAAGGGTTTTTTTGGTAAAACAATATTTTTAAGAAAAGTTAAGGGAAAAAAATATTTTTCAATTTTAAAAGCACAACGATTATTTAACGTCATTTGTGTCTAAATACAGATAAATATGTTTAACTTTAAGAAATCTAAAGATCATTTTGTAAAATATCCAATGTTGCGCTCACTGGGGCAAGTGACAACTGTTTTGCCTATTAGAATTAATGATTGAAAAAATATGGTTGTTCATGGTTCACCCAAAAAATATGTAACGCTTCGCGTAAAATTAACGCACACACTAGGGTAAACAGAGCTGAGAAAATAAAACCGATTGGTGATATACCAACACATTTGTTTAATATGTGAATAATTGTAGGTACGATTCATGAATATTTACATGTTATTTTTTCAAAGATTTATTCGCGTACATGACTTTATTTCGCTCAAATTTTCGAATTTTTTGATGGATTACACAATAGCAGGATAGAAAAAGGTGATAAAATTACCAAAAATTGAACCAGATGTATAATGAACCTCTTATGGAGCATTCAAGAGTACAGAAACAAACCCAGATTATTATGGAAGAACATGATTCACAATCAGAGCGTAACAGACATCGACCAAGACAATACACAGTTGAATAATTGATTGGGGCTAGTTTCCTCAGCACCCATATGAAATGCATTAGGAATGCTATATTTTGCCTTCAGACACATAGTTTTAACATGTCTCACTTGTGCCGGTGTTGTGGAATTTCTCATCTTTATTGACCAATGTAAACGAAATAATTATTGCAAACAATACGAGGCGGAAAGAAAAGAACTAAAGGGTGTTCCAATCAAAATTTGGTAAAACAGTAATGTGTGTGAGTTGATCAACAATACAGTCTCCTTGTCCACCTTATTCCCCGCAGAACGCCAGTTTGCCTTGAACTGTTCCTCGCTCACAACAACTTTTTGAGTCTTCTTAAGGTTCCGCTTGACGATGGTCCAATATTGTTCGATTGGGCGGAGCTCTGGCGTGTTGGGAGGGTTCTTATCCTTGGGCTCCACTTGAACCTTGTTGGCAGTATACCACTCAATGACATTTTTTTCCGTAATGGCAAGATGCCAAATCCGGTCAAAATAGAACGGAACAATTGTGTCACATCAGGAAAGGCAGTAGACGTTTTTGAAGGCACTCGCTCAGATAAATTTCCTGGTTGACGGTTCCGGTCGCAATGTAAACGTTGCTCTTCAAGCCACAGGTACAGAGGGCTGCCACACCAGATATTTCTTCGCGAACTTTGACAGTTTAATGTGCTTGAAAATATCTGCCACCTTTCCCCGTCTGGTTGCCGTATAAAATTCCTGTCCAGGAAGCTGTTTAAAGTCTGCCTTGACGTATGTTTCATCGTCCTGTACCACGCAATCAAACTTCGTCAGCATCGTCGTGTACAACTTTCGCGATCGTGCTTTGGCCGACGTGTTTTGTTTATCGTCGAGATTTGGAGTCACCACTTTCTTGTAAGTCGACAATCCAGCTCGTTTTTTAGCTCCATCTACGGTTGAAGGCGCCACTCCCAGCTTCTTTGCGACATCTCGGACGAGAGGTTGGGGTTCCGCTCGAAACAGCGGGCAACTCTTTTTGTCGTCGCTGTGGCCTCCGGCTTTCGATTTTCCCCCGATCCAGCTTTCCTGGCTGTCGACAAACGTTCACCGAACACTTTTAATACGTTGGTAACAGTTGATTTAGCCACATTCAACAATTCCTCCAACTTGGCGTGAGAGTTGTTTGGATTTTCGCCATGCACGTGCAAAATTTTGATGCGTTGCTTCTCTTCCTTCGACAACATTTTGATAACTGAAGTGCTAAGCTCAAAATCAATGTAGAGGCATGACGCTACACGCACACGTCTTCAAAACGAGGAGTGTGCAAAATTGTTTAATGCACGATGAAAGGAAATGCGTCAAGTCTAAGTCGACCAAATTTTGATTGGGCACCCTTTACCAACTTTAAATATACATAAGTTGTAAACAGAATCAAGTTGAAGCTGCACACTGGTATTGGGTAGGAAAACTTAGTTGTTCCAAGCTTTGAAAGGGGCAACCTAAAAATTGTTTATGAAGCTACTTACCATATGTCTTCCGTTCTTACTTGCCCTCGTGTACCTTAGTTCGATTTTTGATGCGTTGATTTTCTTTCTTAATTATTTCATTCATAATTCATATTTACTGTTTCTCGTCATGGACTAGTCCAGATAGAAGCATTCTAAGTTTACCGTAGGCTTGTAGTTGTAGATGCTGAATCGGTGTAAAACCTGAGCATAATGCAATAATTCCTCAAAACTGGTAACTGCTCTCGTAGGGGTATGTGTCAGTTACATCATCATAAATCATGCTTAATCGAACGACAAACGTGTTCAAATGTTCAGGATTAAACCCATTTCAAAAATCACACATTTGAATGACTAGCAGTACCCAGGAGCCCTCAATCCAATCCATTCACATACTACACCGTCTCGTGTTTGCTTTTATCGAAGTGGTCGAAAAGTGGTAGAATTACGTTATATGCAAAATAACGCCAACTCTCTGTTGAAATTTCAATCAACGCCAGCGAATGCTGATGCAAATTCCTTTCTGGGTACTTGTCGATTTGGGACATTGATATGCTTCTTATGGCAACTAAAGTAGGTAGGGTTCAGATTCAACGATCGGCTAGCTAAACCTACTACTTGATCTTTACTTATGTGATGAACTTCAGCACAAAGTGGAATGTGGTTTATTTTTAAATTTGATTTAAACATCAATTAATATTTTCAAACAAATTACTTAACGTATTGCGTTTCAGCGGCAAAACATCACACTCTGGGCTACAGAATTGCCCTACGACACATTTAAACGCCAGAAAATATGGTCTATCCTATGTTTGAATAAATTGTAAATTGCATAAATTGTTTACATGTGCTTTATTTGCACCCTACCTATTTGTGTGAAACTTTTTTTTTCTAGTTTTTAAAATAGTGATTCGAACGAAATAAGCTTGAACCCCATGTATGTTACTATCGACTGACCGACACATTCATGGCCCTTCATATCACATTGTGAAAACATTGCAAATAACCTGACATATGTGGACTTATGGGTGGTGTGCACTGAGAATCGATTCACTCCACGTCGTTTTCTGGAGATCAATTTCAGTGGAGTTGGCTACGGACAATGTTGACATGGAACAAATTGAATACCACGAGAGATATTCAAAAGGTGCAGCATGGTGTCATTCGACGAGAGAGATTGGATGGTCAAGAACAGACCGGAACGGTTCCGGTTTCGTCATCAATCGGTTTGAGGTTATCTGGAATTAAATCGACATTTTTTCTTCTTCAAATGATACTCCCACAACTGCAGATACACGTCTGCAGTGCCGTTTTCCGCTTTTCTCGACGTCGTTTGGTAAACCAAAGTTATGTGTGCATAGCATTCGACATGGTGAGTGGGATGAAGGCAGCTACTTCCTCATAGCAGCACCTGGAAGGTGTATTTGATTCAAAACTATCATAATTGAATTGTGTTTCCGAACGGTAGCTCTTTGACTTCGAATCCGTCCGGTTTTTTGCATAGTCAATAGAAAGTTGCTTGCAGCAGTGATCGGTAGGGTGGGGCTAAAATAAGATGTTATGGAAGAAATATGTTGTTATGAGTCGGAGGTTTAGAAAAGAGGGGCTGGGCGTGGTACTAATTCAAGAGCCATGGACCAATAAAGGAAAAATATTTGGTATTGAATCACAGGACTGTCAGCTGTTCTATGATGAAAAGCAGAGTACGCCAAGAACTGCTGTTTTGGTTGATAAAACACTGAAGTGCTATCCCATTACAGAATTCGTCAAACGGGACATTGTTGCGGTCATGGTTGAGGTGCCTACCACCAGAGGAAAAACTGAGGTCATAGTGGCTTCAGCCTATTTTCCGGGTGATGCTCCTGAGGTGCCTCCTCCTGAGATCGATTCATTTGTCAAGTACTGTAGAGCAAATAATAAGTCATTCATCATTGGCTGTGACGCCAACGCACATCATTCCGTATGGGGTAGTACGGATATCAACAGTCGAGGGGGAGTGCTTATTGGAATATCTCTCATCAAATAATATAGACATATGCAATAAAGGAAACGTACCTACCTTTTTAAATGCTATTAGACAAGAAGTCTTAGATTTAACATTGTGCAATAGTGCAATTTATGAAAGAATTGCAAATTGAGAAGTTTCTGAAGAAACGTCATTGTCAAATCATAGACACATTATGTTTGAATGGAGTGAGGGGAATCGGTCAACTACTACGTTTAGAAATCCTAGGAAAACTAACTGGGATCAATATGTACAGTGTTTTGAATTCGGAGTTATTTACAGAAGGTGGAAAGATCGATTCTGTTCAGAAATTGGAATCGTTTTCCCAAAAGGTAAATGATAAGATCTTAAATTCTTTCACCACTAGTTGTCCTATCAAAAAATCGTCCTCTAACAGGGATGTTCCATGGTGGAACTCTAAATTGGAACGTCTGCGTAAAACTTCTCGTAGATTGTTTAATAAAAGAACCTCAGATTGGACCCCCTATAGGAGTGCACTTAATGAGTACAATAAAAAAATAAGAAAATCCAAACGAAGATCCTGGGTTCTAACGTGTGAAAACATAAGCAATAGTCCGGAAGTCCGCAAGACTTCAGAGGGCTCTTGCAAAGGATCACACGATTGAACTTGGGCATCTGAAAAATGAGGATGGAGTTTTTTTGCAAAAACTCCTAGTGAAACATTAAAGTTGATTATGGAAACACATTTTCCTGGATCAGTTTTGTGTGTAGATCCAATCAGAGATGGATCACCTGAAGATGGAAGAAGTTCTACAAGGATATCTCAAATGCCTGTTAGAACAAAAATTTCCGTAAATGACTTGGCTGATAAAATCTTTAAGAAAGCCAGGGTAGAAAATGCGTTGAGATCTTTTCAGCCTACAAATCTGCAGGAATGGACGGGATATTTCCAGCATTGCTTCAAAACGGCGAAGCAGTGTTGATCTCGCCATTAATTGAGATTTTTAAGGCAAGTTTGAGACTCAACCATATTCCAACTTCATGGATACAAGTAAAAGTTATTTTCAGTACCTGAAGTAGGAAAGCAGAACATACAGACCTTAGCGTATAAGAAAGGGGGTCTATCATTCTTACGAGACAAGTGGCTTCTAATGTCCGTGTTTTTCTTGTCTTATATTGTAGAGGGGTTGTTCATTATGATAAGCATCCACTATCTGAGTTCCAGTTTGCTTACCAGTCTGGTAAGTCAACAGTTAAGGCACTGCATAGTGTGGTTTCAAAGGTAGAAAAAGCTCTATCGGTAAAAGAAATAGCACTTTGTTCTTTCTTAGATATTGAAGGAGCTTTCGACAACGCTTCCTATTCGTCTATGGCTCGTGCCATGAAGAAAAGGAACTTTGACATGAACATAATTAACTGGGTTCATACCATGCTCGCAAAAAGAGAAATCACTTCAGAGCTGGGAAGTACGTCTATTACAGTACGGGCAACAAAAGGTTGTCCCCAAGGAGGAATCCTTTCACCACTAATGTGGTCCTTAGTTATAGACGACCTTCTAAGAAGCTTAGAGGAAAAAGGTTTCGAGGTTGTAGGTTTTGCAGACGATATAGTCATTATAGTGAGGGGAAAATTTGACAACATCATTTCAGAAAGAATGCAATGGGCCCTAAAATTTACCCAGTCTTGGTGTATCAAGGAGGGCCTTAGCATAAATCCATCAAAAGTAGTAATTGTACCTTTCACTAGGAAAAGGAAGTTTAGTCTAAAAGCGTTTCAGCTAGGAGGATTAAAGATTCATCTTAGTGAACAGGTTAAATACTAGGAGTGATACTGGATGCCAAACTGAACTGGAATGCTCATCTTGAGTGTGTGATCGGTAAGGCAACCAGTGCTTTCTGGATATGCTCAAAAACATTTGGCAGAAAATGGGGTCTAAGACCAAAAATGATAATGTGTCCAAAAGTAACGTATGCTTCTCTTGTGTGGTGGCCAAAAACAAAAGAGGCTACTGCACAGAAAAAGCTTATAAAACTTCAACATAGGCTATTATCCATTGCTATAACGGGAGCAAATGATCGCAGCACTCCATCAAATGCGTTGAATGCAATTCTAAATCTGCTGCCTTTGCACGAATACGTGCTACGCGAAGAGCGAAAAGAGTAGGAGACGACAACAACTGATGAACTTTCCTGTCTGGTGACTTTGTCGGTCACCTGGAGCATTTCACAAAGCTTTCAAAATGGGCCAGTGATGTATATGAATGGAGACTGGATGAAACCTGTGGAAAACCATGACATCCCTTACAACACATGTGAAATGTCACGTATAGATTGGGAAGTCCGGAGGTCCCACTGTTCATGCCATGGCTCCATAAAATTCTTCACAGATGGCTCAAAAATTGGAACAAAAACAGGAGCAGGAATCTTCGGCCCTGGGGTAGAAATCTCGAGTGACGATGGGAAACTATCCAACGGTTTCCCTGTGCGGAGATCTTTGCTATAATAAAATGTGTTAACGTTTGTCTGAAGAGGAAATATAGACATGCGAATATTTGTATTTTTACAGACAGCCAAGCGGCATCAAAGCGTTAAGTGACTATAAACTACACATCCAAACTTGTCTGGGAATGCATTTATTTTTCATTGCGAAAGGTGTGCCAAGAGAACTCGGTAAATTTATTCTTGGAGTTCCGGGACACTGTGGCATTGGAAGGCATTGAAAGGGCAGACGAGCATACTAAACAAGGTTCAAATGCACAGTTTATTGGCCCAGAACCATTCGGCGGTATATCATACTGTGCCATAAAAACGGAATTAAAATCTTGGGAAGTGCAAAGGGTGATGACCAATTGGTTAGTCACCACAAAGTGTGTTCAAGCGAAAAGGTTTATAATCTCCAAATTGTTGCCATCAGTAAAAAGCTTCTGGAGCTCAATAAGAGAGTTCTTTGTACCTATACTGGCCTAGTAACCGGACATTGCCCGAGTAGATATCATTTGAAAAACATTGGTCACGTTCAGAATGATATCTGTCGTTTCTGTAACATGGAACGTGAAACCTCGGAACATCTGCTTTGCAGTTGTGATGCTTTGTACAAGAGCAGACTTAAATTTCTGTACAGTGGCTATATGCAACCTTAAGAAATTTGGACTGCAAACTGGTTTTAAAAACTCAATTTTGCCTGACTGGGAGACGCGTCTTGGGCTGGTCACTTGACAAATGGTGATCTAGCTTTAAGATGCGAATTAGAATAGTAAACAGGGGTATACCACAAAAAGTTCAACTCAGTGGACGCAGTGGTTCTACGCCCCAACAAAAAAAAATCTAGGGTTTTTATTCATTAGGGCGAATCTACAATTGAGAGACTCTCTCCGGGCTCGCTCTCTTTCATTCATAAATCAATCACCTTTACGTTTTTCATTCTAATATTTGAAGAGTATGCTAGCCAGCACTGTTGTGTTTCAATCTGTACTAAAGAATCTCTCGAAAGTTTTAGAATGGCGCTGTAATGAATGAAAGAGAGCGAGCCCGGAGAGAATCTCTCAATTGTAGATTCGCCCTAATAAAAAAAAAACCTAGAAATAGTCCCAATGAAATAATTTTGGTTCAAATCGTGTGCCTTATTGAAAAGAAGAGAAGACACGAAAATGCAGTACGCAGCAAAACTCAAAAGAGGGGACAGGCTTCAGTTATAAAATCAGGCACCGGCAACATAGCAAAATAATTTTACAGCTGAGAGTGTGGCAAGTGCTGTATTTAACATGAAATAAAACTAAATGAAATAAAAAGAAGACAATTTGTTACCCGCTTTTGAGGACCCGGAGAGGGAAAACTATATTTTCAACAAGTTCATGTGTAGATTTGTATGGGAGCAAAAGTAGGTCATCTTTAAGTGATAAATTGAACTACTTATACTAATATAACTTAATTGAAATTTAAATACAAAACACTTGTAAGTTTTCCTGATCAAATGATGTATAAATGAAGTCATTTTGTAAAGTCAAACGAGAGCTATTAGCGTTCAAAAACCTTTCACTTTTTCGTAACGCTCTCATTTTTCAAAATTTTGAAATGACATCCGGTACAGAAAAGAGAAACGTAGTCCTACGTTAAAACGCAAAATTCTTAAAAAAAAAATTTGAACGAGTTATCATCGGTTGTTATTATGTTCAGAATTATATTCTGTGGAATTTTCTTAATGAATAACATGACACAATGCATACAATCAAAAGTTCTCAATTAATTACATCAATGATTTGATATCAAACATGGAAGATTACAAAAAGTTGACAGTGATGATTCAAAATTGTTAATAAATAGTTCAGGGACTCGTGGATAGTTCCGTAAATCACTTAACATGGTGCTACTCATGGGATAAACTCCCATTAAGAATGTTCAGATGCTAAGAAATGTATCGTAAATAAACTTTCCACACACATTTGCATTGTACGCAAGTATTTGTGATGGCTTTAATGTGCTAATCACTTGACTGTCATATTTTTTGTTTGTACATGTGTGCACGGTTTAGTATCGCCCTTTCCAAAATGTTTACAATGCACGACATTTTGGAAAGGACGATTCTAAACCGTACACCTGTACACAAGCAAAATATGTTTCGGTCAGCTCGTTGCACATTAAAGCCATCACAAATACTTGCGTACATGTTTTGAAATAAAAAAATAAGGGATTTGGACACATGGGTAAAGTGAAAAGTGTAACTATGCAAAAATTGGCGAAGCACTTTGAGAATTCATCACGCAGTGTGAAATCCATTATAAATAAGTTTAGGGAACACTATTCTTTTAATAAACTGCCAAAAAAAGGTAACAACCCGGGACATGGCGGATGCCTGCTTGGAGCTGAAAATCTCGATAATAATTAATCATAAAAAATATCAATCCACAAAATATGACAGTCAAGTGATTAGCACATTAAAGCCATCACAAATACTTGCGTATATGTTTTTAGCAATAGTAGTCAAAAAATATGATTTGGACATTATGGGTAAGGGAAAAGGGTGTAACTATGCAAAAATTGGCGAAGCACTTTGGAATTCATCACGCGAGTGTGAAATCCATTATAAATAAGTTTGTGGAACACTATTCTTTTAATAAACTGCCAAAAAAGTAAATAACCCGGGATGCATGGCGGATGCACCTGCTTGGAGCTGAAAATCTCGATAATAATTAATCATAAAAAATATCAATCCACCTGATTACGCAAGTATTTGTGATGGCTTTAATGTGCTAATCTGCTTGACTGTCATATTTTATTTGTGTGCATGTGTGCACGGTTTAGTATAACCTTTCCAAAATGTTTACAATGAGCATTTTGGAAAGGACGATTACAAACCGTACTCTTTTCAAGCAAAATATGTTTCGGTCAGCTCGTTGCACATTAAAGCCATCACAAATACTTGCGTACATGTTTTTAAAATAAAAAAATAAGGGATTTGGACACATGGGTAAAGTGAAAAGTGTAACTATGCAAAAATTGGCGAAGCACTTTGAGATTCATCAAATTATGAAATCCATTATAAATAAGTTAGGAACACTATTCTTTTAATAAACTGCCAAAAAAAAGTGGCAACCGGATGGCGGATGCACCTGGCGGAGCTGAAAATCTCGATAATAATTAATCATAAAAAGCCTCAATCCGTTGCCTCCAATAGAGCTCATCGATAGGTGATTGTAAAGAGATACTTAAAAAATATTGGTAAATAAACTTTTCCAGAGCTTGCTGAAGTAGACGGAATGATCATCAATTTATCTAGTTATCACAATGTTTGTATTCAAAATCTTGTACAATTAGAAGATTTCGATAATTGACTTGAACAAAATATATGATTGTAGAGAAAAATATTTGGAAAACTTTATTAGCCGTGCAGTCCATGAAAGCGATCAATACACGATTCACAGTAAAGATTTTTTAAATTGACATTTTTCTTTGCAGCCTACAGTTATTCATTCATTTTCTATCAAAATATCTTCTCTAGTTTATCATTACTGAATGACTGTATCAGAAATGAAGAAGAGAATTTTTCCTTTTTAGTATATGGATAATACAACATATAATTGTTTGCGATGATGTGTTGTGATTCAAGAACAATCAGCGTTAAAAGCAAAAATCAAAGTTTAGCTTACAACCTTTTTTTCATAGACTTATTGTTTTCCTTAACCGATCAAGAAATATCAAACAGTGAAAGTTAAGAAGAAGTTAAGCATATTGCATTAAACGATACTTAAATAATAGATAGAGTTCGAAGACTTTTTAAATTCAGAAAAAAGCTTTTTCCTTCCGCTTCAAAGAAATTATCCAGTTCAGATCAATTTAATGATATTTTTTTTATCAACAATACATGGAGTAGTTTTAGCCTTTGTCCCGGTTTAAAAAGGAAGGTCTCGTGTTTATGAGTAATAGTACTCGATTTTTATTCGTTGAGTTAGTTTGAAATTTCCTTTTGATTTGAATAAAAATCCTTATCTGCTCGGGTTGTAGTCACTTTTTATTATCTTTCGATTTAACATTTACAAGTGATAATCATGAAATTCAGAAAATTAACAATGAGGCGAACTGAACTTGAAAACTCACTTTCACCTTTTAAAAACACTTTTTTGAACACTTTAACGAGCGTATAAGCAGAACGATACGCTTTGTGGAGCGCATCCGCTATTGTTTTTTTTAATCTGTTTCGAAAATTGCCAGAGAAAATAGCGGGCAAGCCCAAATCGGAGCCAACGAGTTGATGAAGAGCATCGCAGGTCTACACAAGAATATCTTGTGTCTGCAAGAGCTATGACAATGGTCGTACCTATATCGTCCATAGATCCTACCGTAAATTGAAGAAGTAACTCAAAGTTAATTAAAATAAACAAAGTTAGATGAAAAAAATGTGGAATTAGGTAAATTTGCTGATATATACGTGCGATGGTAAATTTAACCCTAAATTCATTAAAGATGCCTAAAGCCCGATTCAAAATAAATTTGGCCGCATTCAAGAGATCTTAACTCAAGAATTAAAAAACATACACGGTTGATCAAAACATAAGGGTATTTATTAGGCTTTTTAACGATATATAACAAGTTATTACATTTAACCGTTTCGAACGAACTGTCACACTTTACTTGTGATCGATGCCATCATGATCTGCTCAGTCGCTGGTGACATTGTAGCGGTAAACTTATTTCGCTTTAAACGCATTTTTTGTACATTTTTCACTTCTTTACCGCATCCTCCGAAGTTTTCGCTTAACAATTGTTTAATATTGTTTGATCAATCTGAACTCAGGGTAATTCGGAGGATTAATCTCTTTGGCGACGAAATTAACATTGTTTGCAACATACCATTCTAGTACCTCCTTAGAGTAGTGGCGGCTGGCTAGATCCAGCCAAAACATAACTTGGTCTTGTGTTTCCGAATGAAGGATAAACTCCCTTTTCAGACACTCTTTAATGTAAACCTTTGACGTCATTGTGTGAGATGTGATGAAAACCTTGGTTTTAAAATTTTAACTGTAAGATTCCTTGCCAAATCGTTAGTTTCAGAGCAAACTTATCAGCAAAAACAAATTTATACCTGGAAGAGACACCCGACGATCCATTTGCCAGGTAAAATTTTCAGTCCGGAATTTATTCATAATCCATTTTCACATATGTTTTATCATCCATTAAAATACGTTAATCAAATTTCTTCAATAACTATTTCGCTACAGAAATCGTGCTCGCTTTTTAGTCTCTAAATTTTGTTTTAGGGAAGATTCTGATATTTCCTTGCTTCTGGGAGCCTTTTATCCACCTCTTGATTGGATGTTGTGCAGTGAGAAAAAATTCGGAGATTCATGCTTCTTTGCCATGTGGCGTATAGAAGCACTTGGCAAACTTTTCACGTATCTCTATTTCTTTCGTCTTTGTTTTTTGCTATGAGCTGCCACTTTTAACAGCTAGATGAGCAGTGCTCTATCAAAACGCAGAAGTATCAATACAACAATTGTTTTAAGAATTTTAACACTTTTGCTATTTTTGGAGGCAAGTACCGCAAGTAGTCAGGCAGAGAAATCACATGGAATGTCTAGGCAACTTGCACCATCAGACGTCCTAAGCCCGTTTTGGATACAGGATCATCTCGATCGAATCAGCGTCAAGTTGACAAGATCTAACTACTAAAAACCTATGTAGTTAGACATAAATAGTGGGTTTGTGATGCTCAATAGCCCCCTCTCTGAAGTAATACCGAAAGGTAGTACCGAAGAGGGGCGGGGATCAAGACACGGGAGGGTTTTTAGTGGGTCGAGGAGTAAGCACCCTCATTCCCACACCATGAGTTCTTCAGCAGTCTGTCTACAGATTTTCCATCCGACTAAAATATATACTAGCACTAATTAATGAACATTTAGCAATGGAAATTCTCAAAAATTGCCACTACATTAGTAAACACTGTACTCTTACTTGAAAAAATAACAATTCGCACTAGAAAAACTTAAAATAGCAATAAAAAAAATTTATAATTCACTTTCAATAATTCAAAAGTAGCCAGTAAAACTTTCAAAAAAAGCAATGGCAATTAGTATAAACGCAATAATAAGCTGATAGTTTTCCGTCATAATAATAAGTTTCTAGCACTATACATGTGACAAAAGTCTTTAATTTTTTCAAATCTTTCCAATTAAAATCAAACAAATTATTTTAATTTTTTGTTTTTAATTTTTTGATTTTTTGTGCGTTTTGTTTAGTTTCTATTGGAAGATTTGAAAGATTTGAAGATTTTTGTGATCACGTAGCATAGTGCTAGAACTAATTGACGCGGCAGAAAACTATCAGCTTATTATTGCATTTATACTAATTACCATTGCTTTTTTGAAAGTTTTACCGGTCACTTTTGAATTATTGAAAGTGAATTATAAATTTTTATTTGCACTATTTTCAGTTTTTCTAGTTTGATTTGTTATTTTTTTCGATAGTACAGTGTTTAATAATTAAGTAGCGTTTTCACACCACATTTTATTGCTATTTTTTTTATTTTTATTGATGTTTTAATGCCACTGCC